>JAXQQM020084315.1:0-325000 GCA_034641835.2 Pinus albicaulis | reverse complement strand
GATTAGTACTAATAATTACTAGCCACACTAGTCAGCTAGACATGAAATATGTTGAATCTGTAGTAACTATGTGAACCCCAAAAACAATTTCATTGCTAATAATGGAGGGCCACATTTCATATCAACAATAATACTATTTATCTAAACTAAAAATTGGAGCTCTAGTTGCAATTCCTCCTAGTAAACATAACAAACAAGTGTCACAAATCATTCCCTAGCATGTAGATATTACTCAATATTGAGGGAATCTTCCCACCACAAGGTTTTGAGCTACCACCTAGCAAATTCACTTCTTTTTTTGTTGTCAATATTTTTTGAATTTATATCAATGGTGTTATTTTTGTTTATTCCTTGTATTTTAAACTGGTTTATGTTCCTTTATGAAGAGTAAGTCAATGTTGATGCTAGGGGAATTTTTTTTTAATTATTTTTTTCCATATATTTTCGATGATGTTGTGCTAGCATGGGCATCCACAAAAAAATTCTTCACAGAAAAGGTCCGGTTATATTTAAGGTCTCCCTATCACTATTTTACTAGCAGTTAAATAATAAAAATGCATACTTTCAAAATTGATGACATCGTATGAATATATTTATTCTTCTTGAACCTAAATTATCCCCATGCTCGCTACATGAAAAATATGAGACTGATAACCAAGAAGAAAGGAAAGGATCAATAACTCGAGTAAAGGGAAGGTTAAAGCTCACAACCCAACTAATGTAGCAAGTGATTCCTCTAATACCTACTGCGATTTTTCATGGAAAAGAAAGATTGGAATATGAGAATGCAACATATACTCTTGCTAAAATAGTGTTGTGATATGAATGCAAGTTAGCTTCCACTTCCAATAAAGATATGGGAAATAAAGATGAGAATTAAAACTTGTACGTATATACTTTTCTTCACATAGAATAATCAATCGGTTATGTTACAATTAGGATTTTATTAGTTCTACCTATAGTTTTATATTCAATATATCATTTTGTAATATTGACCATCTCTATTAAGCTATTTTTTCTATCCAAAATATGAAAGTTTTCCTTTTAACATGAAGTCTTCTAAGAAATATTGTACATAATTTTTTACTTGCTTGAATTGTCTATCATATGGTCAAACTATATTTTTTTAGTATTTCAAGAATTTTATGAAAATCACTACTTCATTTGGAAAGGACTTTGGTCAGCTTCATAAAACTAAAATATTGAATTCGGATTCTGTTTTGAGGACAAAAAATATCTTCATGGATAAAGAAAAGCATTTGGAATGTGAGTTCTCCAGGTAATCTTTCTGTTTGAACAACACCACTAGTTGTAGTCGATTGTCAGTATTTATATTGTTTTATCAAGCTTAAAAAAATATCTTATCCTTTTTTGATTCATTATTGATTGATGGATTTATTATTTATACTTGTTTCTCTTTTTTTGAAGTTTTTGTACTAACTATTTTGAATTAATCAAGTATCAAACATTGGTGGTATTGTCATAATATGTTAAATTCTTGTTTGTATTGAATCGATATTTGTTGTAAAATATTAATCAATGTGTTATATCTTGGAAATTACAAGTATGGTAAATATGGGAAAAATATTGGTGCTTTGCATGTAAATCCGCAACAGATACCAAAACTACTCTTATTTTATCTTTTCATTATCATGATCACTAATCTTTTGAGTTTCAGTGATTGAACATGACCATTGGTGTTCCCTCAAATTGGAAGTTTAGTGTTAGAATTCAATGTGGATTTTCCATTCAAGAACCATATAGCAACTAGAATTTGAAAGTTACATTCCAAAATAATCCTTTTTGGGGGATTACTAGTGGTGATTGCTACATATTTTCTATGTTGGAAATTTCCTCCAAATCACAGCTACTATATATTACCACATCTGAGGAAAGAAATGAGGAGAAAACTGTCTTTGAAATTTATCCACTTATCTTGTAGTGATTCATAAATATAAGAAAAACATTAATAATTTGATATAGACTAGTTGGATTATTCATATGTGATAATGGACCCAAATAGAGTTCTTATCTAAAGAAATTCTCATTACACTTGGGCATTCTTGACATCATCGACCTATAGCCCTAGAATTATTCACTTAGCCTTCTTCATTATCTGGTTATATACATGTATATGAAGCTATCCTATTAGTGTATCCTTTTTAGTTCATTTCAGTTTATTCTAGACTTAGCTTTGACATTTTCTAGGAGTTTTGTTTGCACTCCCACATTGTATAAGTAATCGACAACTTGATATTTTTAGCATGTACCTCAGTTGGCATGATTGTGCTTAGTATTTCATTGAAGGTTGAATACTAATTTTACTAAGGTGTTATTTTCTATGGTGACGTTTTATTTTCTTTGTTTATATAGGACATCTGGCCACATAGAAGCCATTATTGCCCAACTGAAGAAAACTTGTTCGATTTTCTCTCTTTTATGGGGAAAAATGGCATTGACAATATTGATTATGTTAAGGTATATATTGTATGAATCCTTTATAATCTACTTTAGTTTATATTCTAGTGTTCATAGTCTTTCATGTCTTATACTATGCATTGTATCTTCTTTCCTTTTCAGAAAAGGAACTCAACATTGATGGTAAGAAGCAGGAATTGAAGATAAAAGAGAACAATAAAACTGGAGCAAAAAAATGAAAATTAAAGAGAGAGAGAGAGAGAGAGAGAGAAGAGAACTAGTCTAATGGTACCTGTAGAGCCAATATCTCACATAAGAAACACAAATAGAGATTGATGATAAAGTCTTCAAAGTTAGTGAATTCATCTGCAATGTCTTGGCAACACAATGATAATGTTTTGAAGTGATGAAAAAATATTTTATGTGTAAATTTTACTCCAACCAATATTAAGTTAGAAACTCATATTGTAATACTTCATATTTTATATAATATAATTCAAGTAGTTGAAATTGTTTATACTTTCACTTGATATTATTTAATATTGTAATTAACATATGTAATTGTGTGTTTTCATATTAGATGAAAATGTACATTTTATTACCTTTTTTTAATTTAGTTTCAAAATCATACTAATTAATTTATGTTGATTAATAATGAACACATAAAATCAATCTAAAACTACTAAATTACTAGTTTATTTTTATTAATAATGAAAAGAAATAAAATGAATATACGGCTAAAATAGTTGCTTATAATAATTGTTAATGAAAGTAAATGAAATGAATATAAACTACTAAAGTAGTCATTTATATAATAAATATGAAACTACCAAGAAAAAGATAAATGACTATTACAATTGATAAATTTGTGATTAAAAATTACGACTAAATTTTGCATATATACGACTGTTAGTAGCTAACTTACAATATCTTATAACATGACCAAAATTTAGTCATATTTGTTTGGTCATTAATTGGTTTCAAACGGTGACTAAAATTTGCATATATATGACTATTAGTAGTTAATTTCTAGTATTACAAATGATGACTAAATTTTTCATATATACGACTATTAGAAGTTAAGTTATAGTATCGCATAGCACGATCAAAATTTGCATATTTCTTTGGTCATTAATTGGTTTCAAATGAGGACTAAAATTTGCATATATATGGCTATTAGTAGCTAATTTACAGTAACACGACAAACATTTTAGTCATATTTCTTTGGTCATTAATTGGTTTTCTCATGTTATAATTTTGTAATATATTTTTTTGTATATTTGGTCATTAATTGTGGCAATTAATGAATAAGTCAATTACTAAATTAATGACAAAATTTATGACTAAATATAGTACTAGAAAATGAAGTTGAGACAGTCAATTAATGATTAATCTAAAAATGACTAAAATTTGGCAAGATGCTGTAAATTAGCTACTATTAGCAGTCTCAAAGCTTGAAATGGACAATTAGCTATGAATCAAAACTTCAAAGGACGTCTTCATTAAAAAAGATAATAACAGAGTTCAAAACATTACAATCAAATACATAAAAGTTAACCTCCCCCTCTTTTGCTTCAATGAAGTGTTTATTAGGGGTTACAATGTAACTTCATAGAGATTAATATGGATAAATATCATAAATAAATGGACATCTAGTTTCCACGAATTTAATGAAGCACAGTCCATTCCAACCTGGCATTTATTGACACATGAGTGCATTGTTTTCTCACACAACATGCAAAATAGGGCTCCAAAGAACCTGGAATATCTCCCAAATGGTAACAAATTTAGGAAAGCGAATTGTGAAGAACTTAATTGGGCTTCTTTTAAACAAAATAGATATCTTTATTTTCTGATATTTGGTTTCATTTTCTCTGAAAACTCATTTTAAGTTGATTGGTAAAACATGGTGTGTTTTTCCCTTGATCTTTGCCTCCATGTCCACATGTGCAAGCTCAGTGCAATTTGACAAACAAAATTTCTTATTTGATGTTATACAAATAATTTCCATATTTTTTATTTCATTCTAGAGTGGTGGTGCTACCTCAACCATGGAGGTAGCTACGGAAATTGTCATTAGTTAAAACCATGAAAAATTCTACTTATTATACTAAAAGTAAAGAAGAAATATGATGTTAATTAAAAACTTAGGCATATAGATACACATCATGAAGAATTATGGTAAACATGGTGGCAACTGAGTGAAATGGTGCAATATATGGTTGGAAGTAATGGCTTAATGAATGAGAAAGACAAGTGAAAATTATGACAAATTAATGTCCCAAAACAAATCAATATCTCTCCTCGACACTTTACACCACTTCCAAACTCTACCACCTAGATCACTCTACCACGCAAATAAAGGACACTGTAGGCATAAACTTTGGTGAAAGACATGCCTCCTAAGAGTACTCAGCTTGGATAAGGAGTTCACACACCATTAACTCACCTTAATTCACCTTCATTTATATTACTTCACCATCAAGATACATTTTTTCCTCAAAAATCTCTTGGACCCCCTCTTGTAGCAAAGGAGGGCCTTATGTAGCACTTCGTGTAGCTATATTGTAGCATTTATTACTTTAACCATATTCCCTTCATACTTTGACAGTTGCATTATAAAGTTGAATAATGTCCCCCAAACTATGATTTCATGATTAAGGAAGGCTCTAAGACCACTTGAACCCCATCCTTTTCTCACTGCAAACATGAGATAACAAGTAGAATTAGGCTTAGCATTTTTTGAATAGTTGTGTTGAAAATTGAATTCCTTTTTAATTAATTTGCAAATAGATAAAGGATTCAGGAAAATGTGATATTAATTTTATTAATTTTTCAAATAGATGTGGCATTGTCTACTTCTACAACTAGAATATCCTCTTCCATTCATATAATTTAAATTAGCATTTACATTTAATGAATGAAATGTTCTTTTTTTTAGTTATAATCATGTTCATCTCCTCAAAATTATGATATGCTTTCATAAGAATTTTTCTTTGTAGTTAGTTGGAGAGATCTCTCAATACCTTGATATGATCTAATTACTAAGGGTTACATGAGTAGAACCTAAAGTATTATGTATATAGCATTATCACATCTAGGTTTTTACAAACCCTAGCTTCTTAATTTAAGTTGAGAATCATTGGGAGTTGCAACAACCTTAGTGAAATACTAGGTCCTATCAATTAACTTGTCTTATATTTCCTGGTAATGCACACTATGCAGTTCTAGTGGGTATTAGGCTCATATAAGTATATATGATGCTCAAGTATGTAATATCTAACTCGTCTTCCTTAAGCACTACACATTACACATTCTGAGTGATAAATCCCATCACCTTTCTAGATAGACTTTACAAGTGTGCAAGACGTTGAAAATCACTCCCTAATTACGCATTGTGCACTTACAGAAGATAGTGTGGCCATTCATGAGTCCCTCCAGCCGTCTAGTGTACAATTATCAACCTCCTTCTCTAAAATAATTATATGTTTCCTCATCACAATCAAGAACTTCCATGTGAAATAAAATGTATAATAGGTGGTTTTTACAATGATGTTGGCTTGTCATGAGATGACTACATCTTTACTTTTTATCATTGCAACCTAGTGAGGTGATATTCAAGGAAGGTGATGAAGGAGAGGCTATAAGAGAGGAAATTTGAAGAATAAGGAGAAGAGGAACCATCACGAAGGACATGAATAAATATTTGACGAAGGAAAATACATGGAAACTCATGTTGCTTGGAATTTTAGTTTTCTATATTCATATAAGGGTGAAAATAAGAAGGTGGGTTACACTTTTTTTAGAATCGGGGGCGGAAAACATCTTTCCTCAATAGTTCGGCCGAAATTTTGAGAAATTTCTGCTGAACTATTAGAGAGTTTGGCCGAACTTTCAAAATTAGTTCGGCCGAACTCGTTCTGCCTTTTATATTGATGACGTACTGATGACGTGGGAAAACATATTTTTGGCCGGAGATGGGAAAATCAGCAACAAAATTTCCGCCAAAATTTTAGCTCGGCCGGACTGGCCAAACTTTTAAAATAGTTCAGTCGAACTCATATTTTATAAATATATTGACCACGAATTATTACAGGTTTCACATATTTTTCACGTGTTTCTTTTCTAATTTTTTGTGGCGTTGTTGCTCTGTTGCGTTGTGGTGAGCTCTATTGAATTGTTTCTCTGTTGCTGCTATGGAGTTGCGCCGCGAAATTTTTTTGCAAATTTCTAGGTAAGTGTTTAGTTTAATTGTGTGTATTCATTTTATTTATTATTTCTGTGAATTTTCTCCCATTTCTCCCTCAAGTTCTCCCTCAAGTTTTGAATATTAGAATGTTCGTGTCCTTCTATTTTTTATTTCATTTTAGACTGGATGCAGATAAATACATACATTTTCACTTCTCTAAATTTTTGAATGCAAATATAATTCTGTGTATTCATTTCTTTTGGGTTTTCACTTCCCTAAATTTTCGAATGCAAATAAAATTCTGTGTAATCATTTTTTTTAATTGTTTCTCTATATTTTGTCCCTTTTCCCCCTTAAGTTCTCAATGTTCCTGTACTTATATTTTTTTTATTTTGGTAAAAATAAAACATAATTCTGTTTATCCATTTTTTTATTGTTTATTTTCTATGTGCATAAAAAAATCTAAATTATAAAATTTATATTATAATTTTCTCATTTATGTTAGGGTCCCGTAGTTTGCAAGATTGGCAAGAAGAAACGTTGCAGGGCCTACATCAAAACTGCTTTGGAATCTTAGGATCTAGCCCTCCTAGATTCAGAGATGGATGTATCTATATGTGTTTAGAATGATAAGCTTATAGGCTCATGATATGATATTAGGCTAGTTATGAAGCATAAGGGATTTGTTTGTTTCTGGTTGGGTAGGATATCATCAAAATAAAGGAAGTATTTTGAAGGGTAAAGGTGTGAGCAGGTTGAAAGAATGGTTCAGCATATAGGATAGGTAAGAGATAGTATCAATCCATTGGGCTATGGAGTCATATAAAGATTTAATTGCACAACAAGTTTCAAGAGTGGTCTATGGGGCAAGTCATCTATATCAAAGGATCTCTTTATATTGATTTTGTGGTATGGAACGTTAACAAGTATGGTGAAAGAAGAAAACATATAAGAGAACAAAGGGCAGCCTAATATCAGGTAAGGACTTCGAACCTATCCTACTTTCGGCATGCTCTCAAGGGAAAACATTTAAGATAAACATAAAAAGTAGCCTAAGATCAGGTAAGGACTTTGGACCTATCCTACTTTTGGCATACTCTTCAAGGGAAACTTTCAAAATAGTTGTTGAAGACTAAACAAGGGACAGGGCTAACCATAAACTTCCTTGATTAGGTCTCTACTTAGCATGCAATGAAAATATCATTCAAGAACAATGTCTCAAGTTTTACTCAGCAAGACATGGGCTCACCAAAATTCGTTGACTAGTTATACTCTACTGAATTATCCTCAAAGAAACAATTAGAATAAAACATAGAGATAAAGCTTATCAGTGAGAATTAGGGTGCCTTTTACAGTAAATCCTAATCTAAATTTGTTGTTCTTTATCAGAGAAAGTGGATAGTATGAAAACATAAGAAAAACAAAAATTACAGTAAGAAAAACATCACCATTGACATAAACCAGGATCCCATAAACCAAATTGTGTATTTGATGTTCAAACTAGTTACAATCTTCATGTCTATTAGGTCTTTACATCTTCAAACTTCTCTTCTCAGCCTATCTTTCTTCAATTACTAATAGAGCTTCAGCAGCCTCAACAACTATTTAGATCAATAAGTATTCAACCAACAACAATACTAGGCTCCTCATATGATATATATAGGTAAATTGAGGAGGTGGAGTGAAAGGAAGGTCTAACTATTCAATTAATACAGATTAAATTATTTTCGACCTTTCTGAGGCCTAATGGAGAAGATGGAGAAGATATCTAATGTATTAACTTTGTTAATTGATTTTTACATTAACTTTCATCTACTTCTGTCACTTTTGTTGACTTTTTAGGCTTTTGGTAGGCTGGAATCACTTTCTGAGTTGTCATTGAAAATATCTCTGACTCTGTATTGAATTTGTATTCTTTTGAGGAAAAATAAACTAGTAGGTGGCATTTTTAGTCTTCCAAAGAGTAAATAGCCTTGATGGTCTAACAATTAAGGCTGTCTTCTGTTGAATTGTCATGCCTTGTGGTTTTAAACTTGAATTAGGCATTTGATATGATTTTTAGGCCTTCTTTATCCATCTTTTATCTTTGTCACTTTGCTGACTATTTTAAATTTAATTCATTTGTCTTAAAAATGTGTCCTTTATCATTAATATGCTAACTTAGCTTTAATATTCACTTTTCTTCGGTAATCTGTCTTCTGTTTCTTGTACAAGTGTCTTTTGTTGCTGCATTGGAGGGTTTTGTAATAGATCAATGCCCATGAATCATTGATTAAACTCTGAGATTACACCCTAAAATCTGCCTTTTTGCTTTATGTATTTGGTCCTTGGATCATCATCCAAAGACAGAAAGCCACTTATATTGGTTGTGGGATGGCCTGTAGATTCTAGGCCACAACTAAAACCTGCAAAGAAAATAAAAATATTAAATAAATATTACGAGCTGGGGTAGAGTTCATTCAGAGGCTCGGGGAGAAGGCGACGGAGCGATTTCAGAGGAGGAAAATGTAGAGAAGGGGTTCTATGGACAAAAACATGAAGAAACAGGTGAAATATTTGAATTAGGGTGCGAAATGGTGAAAATTGTTTTTGTGAAACCAAAAGTGGTTTTCGCGCAAGGGATGGGAGATTAGTGGTATTAACCCAAATGGCTGCGATTCCATTTAGTTGCTACCTCGCCCACTGGGAAAAACCACATGTTTCGCGTTGATTTTGCGTGTTAACTCATTATGGAGAAATGAACGTGAAACTAATTTAGGGCCGTTAGATCCAAGGTAGCCAGATTGAGTTGGAGGGAGAGTGTGATAGGAGGAGATGCGCAGTAGAGGAGATAGTGGAAGATAGGTGGCAAGCAGAGAATGGGTCAGTGAATGGTTAGTGGAAGGTGGGCTAGAGGGGTGACTTAGGCTTCTTCGTCGGGTAGCGAGATGTTTATCAGTGGAATGGAAAGGTGGGAGATGTAGCGATAGCTGTCAGATCTAGGAGATCTACGGTTGAGATCGGTTGCGGGGGGAAAATATAAGAGGTCTAGCTGGGTGAGTGGAAAAGGGGGAAAGCATGATTGGCATTGGATCAATCAAGATCAACGGTGGGATTTTATTTTGAGGATGAATGTAGTTGGAGTGGGTAGAATGGTGAGAGTGAGCGCGATCGTGCAATGACCATCAGATCTGCAAGATCTACGATGGAGATAAATCCAGGATAATACATAGCACGGAGAAATGAAAGATAAAGAACGGGGGCTAGAGGTAAGCATGGAGGTAAGGTCCTGTGGGGAATGGATAGGACCAGGGTTAAAAATGAAAGGGGCAGAATATTGAGCAGAGGGTCTCAGGCTTTTGGCCATATGAGAAAAAGGGCGGAGGGGCTTAAGCCAAAAAAAGGGGCTTAAGACCTATTTTCACAGTAGTCGGACTTAGGCCTAAAACAAACGTTTCTTGGCCTTTTTTGAGTGTTCCGATAGGAATGAAAGGAGGTTTTTTAACCAAGTAAACGGTTTTATAATGGTTAAAAATGGTTTTTATGAGAAAATGAGGAAAAATAAAGGAAAAAATGGCCTTTTGAGAAGATAAAGAAGTGTTTTTAGGATAGGTGAGATAATGAATGGAATGGAGGGATTTGGAGGAAATTTGTGAAGAGGGAAGAATGTAGAAGAGGCTTGATAATAGCTTTCCTTGGATATAAACAAGACTTCTTTGAGGAACTTTAAATGAAGGTTATCAATGGAATGGATTTCTTGAGGATAAAGATCACAGAGAGGCTTCAAGAAGTCACAGATTTTGCATGAAATTTGTTTCTTGAAGGCTAAAGACCTGTTTTAGCCATATTTGAATATTTCAAAATTATGGATGCCTAAAAATTTACTAAATCGAGTTTATTGGGCCCAATAATATATGGTGTAAAGCTATTTCTCTGACTTGCAGCTCGTCACCACCTGTTTGTTGGTCATGTTTGGTCCCCTGCTCACCTCGCGTGGCCACCTATTCAACTTATAGTGCCTCCACCTCATCAATTCCTATAGAAAGATGCCAAAAAATTCCAAACTAATTCCTGTAAAATTTGAAAGGGAGTAATTCCTATAAAATTTGAAAGGGATTAATTCCTATAAAATTTGAAATGGAATACTTCCTGTAAAATAGGTGTTTTTCACTCTGTTTAGTAATGTTGTCTACTACATTGTGGTTGTATGGAGTGTTTTATAACTGGGGTGCACATTTATGTGACTATCATGATCTTCGAATGTTTTTCACAGAATAAATATTCCACCTTTTTAGGATCTTTTCATTAATTTAAGCCTCTGCAAAAAAGATAATATTTATTATCATATCAGAACTTCCTTTAAAAAAGATAATATTTTTTATCATATCATAATTTCATGAGTTTATCATCCCTAGAAAAGACAGAGTGGCTGCCATGATCTCTTATTGTTTTTCACAGAATAAATATTCCACCTTTTCATCAATTTAAGCCTCTGGAAAAAAGATAATATTTCCTATCATATCATAAATTCTTTCAAAAAAGATAATATTTCTTATCATATTAGAATTTGATGAGTTGATCATCCCTAGAAAAGATAGAGTGGCTATCATGGTCTCCGATTGTTTTTCATAGAATAAATATTCCACCTTTTCATGATCTTTTCATGAATTTAAGCATTTGCAAAAAAAAGAAAATATTTCTTATCATATAAGAACTTCCTTCAAGAAAGATAATATTTCTTATCATATCAGAATTTAAGCCTCTGCAAAAAAAATAATATTTCTTATCATAATATTTCTTGAAATTCCTTCATGATATCTATGGTTTCTCACCTTCGTTCAATATTGGCTAAAATGTCATGGTATTACCTTAATTTCTATTCTAATTACCTTTCCTAACTTTGGTTTTCCTTTTGACCTTTGAGATAAATCCAATCATTAAATATGATAGTCATCCCTTCTAGGGAACTTAGTATGGGTTTCTTAGTGGTTTCCAACCCTTATGATGATGTGAGGTGGTGTTTCAAACATAGGATTAACTTTTGTTTGCATGTAATTCTCATAGGCCATGGTTTATTTTGTGGGTTATAGATGGTTTAGTACTACCTCCTAAGATAAAATTTCTAAAAAAATTTCCTTTATTTTTTAAAGTCAAAATACATCTATACTAAGGATTACTATTTATACGTATTTCTACCATATAAATTCTAACGATAATTAATCACATATGTGTTAAAGTAGAGTATGAAATAAGCCCTTTTTACACTTGGCTTGGCTCTTAGGTACATGAAAGGGTGGGTTCGGGAATGTGGTTCACATGAAAAGTAATAGGGATGGATTTGGTGGAAAACTTTTATAAGATCAGGACTCAAACACTAAGAGAAAGAAAAGACCTTTTATATTAAATGTAAAACACATGCATTAAAATATAATTGTGATATTTTCCCTTCTTTCCAACTTAGTCCATCCTTCTAGAAAATTCCCTTTTAATGAAGTAGATATGTCCATAGTGATCCACTGATATTTGTTCACCAACAACTATTCCTATTAGGTCCCTATATTACTAGTATAGTCTGTTATTGTTGTTAGTGTAACCCCCTTATTATTATTATTGTACCCCTATAACCCCCATATTGTTATTATTGTGCCCTTAAATTATTATTGCTAGGTCGGCTAGGATTACATTGTGGCCCCACTAGGATTACAATGTGGCCCCATGGACTCCTATATATAGAAAGGAGGTTTTGTAATTTGAATCATCGACGAAGTGTTCGTTGATGTAATGTATTGAAGGTTTCCCCCTCAAAGTGGCTTATTTCTAAGGTGTTGATATCTATTTTCTTCTATGTTTGGAGCTGGTTTAACAACATTTGGTATCATAGCTTTGATATTCTAAGGTTTTGCTGCTCCAAACAGGCCAGCGTGGAATTTTTGCTATAACGTTTTTTCTACGAAGGTTCCGAATCTGAAATTTTTAGAGTGATAAGCCAAAATATTTAGGAACATCATCGCAAAATTTCATAGCTTTGTTTGCAATATTTTCTAATATATGATCTGTGCAACTTAGGTCATGTTTCAGGCTCCTTAATTTAACCTAAACATGTCATTGCGGTATTTTCGTAACAAATTTTTTTCTACAAAGGTTCAAAAGATGAAATTTTTAGGGTGCGAAGCCCAAATCTTGATGATCAGCATTGCAAAATTTTAGATATTGGTTTGCAATATTTTCAGAGATATGATCTGTCGAAGGTAGGGCTTTTTGAGGCTTCTGAATTTCATCTCAAAGAGGTGATCGTGGGAAAATATTCATAGCTCTCTCTCAGAGCATTGGATTGGAATGCTATAAAAAGTGGCCATAAATACACATAATTAGGTTTTCATTCTATCAATTCAGAGCCAAAGGATGAAACGGTGACACGTGGCAAGTCGTACAAGTTAGCTCTACAAAACCAGTCCAAAATTGGGTCATTTTTTGAGATTAGACATAACTTTGCCTTGAAGAATCCAAATCAGATCAAATCTGTGGAATTTTAAAGAAGCTTCAGAGGGATAATACAAGGCTGAATTTCAGATATTGAGGATCCGCAATTATAGAGATAATTCAATTTCAATATCAACCTCCTCAAAAGAAAGTAAAAGGTGTGTGTTTTTTTTCCCGGATTGCATAAGTCTTGTTTGAAGAATCAAGTTGAAATGATTCCAAGGGCATATTGTAGAATAGATATCAGTACTGGATTCTAAAATGGCCCCTAAAAATAATTCAACAGCCATTAAGCCTTTAGAAGGCTCTACTATGACTCATAAAGAAAAAGAATGGAAACATGACATATCAAAATTACAAGAGCAAGTGCAACAAATTTTGCTCTGGCAAAGAACAACAAAAAATGAAATGGAAGTTTTGAAGAATGGAGTGGAAACTAAGATGGATGGTTTGAAGAAAGGCATGGAAGCTAATATGCATGGCATGGAAGTGGGCATGGAAGCTAATATGGATGACATGGAAGCTAAGATCGATGAAAAAATGAAAGACAACATGGAGAACATGAAGAAGGAACTAAAAGTAGACATCGAAGGTTTGGAAAAGTTGATACAAGAAATGTTTCCTAATGGTGAAAATATAGTAGAGGAAACTCATGATGAGTACAGAATAAATGTTAATCGTGATTTCATAAACTCTACTATTGGAGGGAAGAACCACCATCTTCCAAAAATGGATATGAGGAAGTTTGATGGAAAGGATGCTGTAGCATGGATACTATAGATAGAGCAATATTTTGATCTCAATAATGTGAAAAACACACAAAAGGTATGCATTGCAACTTTACATTTAGAAAAAAATACATTTGTATGGTGTCAATGGCTTTGCTCCCGTAAAAAAATTGTAACTTTGTCAATTTTTATGGAGGAAATGATAGCACATTATGAGAATACAAAGAGAAACACCTTCTTTAGCCAATTGATAAATCTCAAACAAAAGGGTGTAGTGGGGGATCACATTGCGGACTTCCAAATATTGAATATAAGAGTAACTAATATTTCAGAGGAACACAGGATTGATCTCTTCATAGTTAATTTAAAGGATAACATCCAACATGAATTTCACGTTTTGGAACCTGATTCATTGGAGAAGGCATTCAGGTTGGCAAGATAAAATGAATGTAAAATTATGGCGACAAGGAAACCTACCACTCACTTCTATAAAGAGATAAGTGTTGCTAATCCTAGATTTTCACAACATACAAGGTTGACACCACAACAATTGGAAGAAAAAAGAGAGAAAGGGATTTTCTACAGTTGCGATAGCAAATACAATAAAGGTCATAAGTGTGATAAGAAGAAATTATTTTACATAGAAAATGAAGAGGAAGAAGAAAATGAACAAGAATCTTCAAAAGAAGAGGATATACACCACCAAACAACCCTAGAAGAGGAAGAAATGAGTCCGGCCATATCATGTAATGAATTGGTAGGAATTACCGCTCCTCAAACTCTCAAGATAGAAGGACATATCAAGAAGAAAAAGATAATAGGGTTGATTGATTCAGGTAGTACCCATAATTTTATTCATTGTAAGGTAGCCAAGGAATTGAATTGTCTCCTATGCCCAGCACCAGAATGTCAAGTGATGGTTGCAAACGGAGGAACTATAAATTTCTCTGGAAAATGCCATAATATCAAGCTAGCCATGGGGTAATATGTATTGAATAGTCCAATGCTTTCCATTCCTATTGGAGGTGTTGATGTTGTACCAGGAGTACAATGGTTATAATATTTGGGGATGGTAGCTTTTAATTTTCAAGAAATTTACAAGAAAATTTTTTCAGAAGGAAAGGAAGTCGAATTACGGGGTATTGCAGGGAGGCCAGGAAATATAATAAGCTCTAATTTCATGACAAAGCTTCTAAATAAAGAACAAAAAGGCGTAATTGCATAATTATGCTCACTAGAAGTTCCAACACCAAAATCATCTATTTCAGATCTCCAAAAAGTCTTGTACAACCATTCCAAGGTGTTTGAAACTCCCAAAGGACTCCCACGTATTCATGATCATGATCATGCTATTCATTTGATTCCAGTAAGTGCTCCTCCAAACATCGAGCCTTATAGATATCCTTATGTCCAAAAGAGAGAAATTGAACGTATGATTGCAGAAATGTTAGAGGCAGGTATAATTCAACCTAGTCAAACTTCTTTCTCTGCTCCTATAGTATTGGTACACAAGAAGGATGGATCATGGCACATGTGTCCAGATTATAGGGATCTCAATAAGTTCACCATTAAAGATAAATTTCCCATTCCTATGATTGATGAATTATTGGATGAATTACATCGAGCAATTTATTGTACCAAGTTGGATCTTCGTTTAGAATATCATCAAATTAGAATGAAGATTGAAGCTATTCTGAAAAAAAAAATTCTAACTCATGAAGGTCATTATGAATTTTTGGTCATGACTTTTGGCCTTACTAATGCACCTTCTACATTTCAAGGGTTGATGAATTCCATTTTCAAACCCTTCCTTAGAAAATTTGTGCTAGTATTTTTTGATGATATACTAATCTACAGTAGGTGTTGGAAGGATCATGTTCAACATGTTGATATGGTGCTAAAACTATTGTAGGAGAAAAAATTATATACAAAAACATCCAAATGTTTCTTTGGAGTGAAAGAGGTGGAATATCTAGGTTATATTGTATCTCATGAGGGTGTTAAGGTAGAACCTAACAAAATTAAAGCCATTAACGAATGGAAAGTCCCCAAAACCATAAAGTAGTTGCGAGGATTTCTTGGGTTAACAGGGTATTATCACAGGTTTGTTAATAATTATGGGATGATAGCAGCACCTCTAACAACATTATTGAAGAAATATGCATTTTCATGGACTCTTGAAGCAACTAAGGCCTTTGAACATCTTAAATAAGAAATGTGGCTCAGACTGGTCTAGCCACACCAGAAATTTTAAAGAAAACTTATTGTGGTCGACACTCTCTCAGATATGGAATCAGATGTTGTTTTAAGTTTAAGCAGAAGACCCCATTATGTGGAAAGTCAATCAGTTGTAGTGATTCATAGAAACATTACAGAGCCGTACTCTAATGATTTGATTTTGAGGTTTTTCCAAGTTTGAAGGAAAGAGGCTAATACAGTAAGAGGGATATGATTATTCAAGTATGTACACTTTTTGTGGCATTGTCTCATCCATTTAAAGGTATACCAGCACGCTGATTTATGGACACAAATTGAAATGCTATGGAAACTGGCATGGTTATTGTGACTGCCAGACCCATTTACCTGAAATTTTCTGATGGTTATTTTCTTGTTTGGGTACTCAACTAGCTCATAGCTCATCTTATCATCTTCAATCCGATGGTCAAACAGAGATAGTGAATAAATGTTTGGAAGGATGATCAACTGTTTCATAATACTAAAACACATGGGCTTCTATTTCTACCTCTGCTCAATGGTGGTAGAATACTCTCTGAGCATCGCAGCAGAAAAATGAACCCATTATATACTTTTATGATATCATCCACCATCCATCACATCATATTTAAGAGAAAATTGCATAAAAGTGCAGAAGACCAAAGACATACCGTGAAGAAGTTCTCCAACTCTTAAAGATAACTAATTTGGCAACAAAATCGAATGAAACAATAGGTAGATCAACATCGCAACAGAGAACTCTGGATGTAGAGACTGTATTTTTCACCACACACCAGAAACAAATGCCTCTCAAGGCTTTCATGATAATAAATTATCGCCAAAGTACTATGGTCCTTACAAGGTGTTGCATGATCCAAGTGGATATTGGTGGTCACCTACCTATTCCACTTGGGGGCCCACCATTGTCTCTTTAATTTTTTCAGTTTCAGCACAACTTACTACTTTTAGTAGTTTTTCAGGTCCTGAACTTCTGGAGCCATTTTGAGGCCCTAAATGACATTTTTTGGGAAACCAGGGAGCAGCATGGGTCCATGGACCGATGTTACTCACTCAAAATTTGTAGTCCTCAGATAGATATTTATAACAAGGTATGGTACACGTCAAACAGAGATCCTATGCCAAATTTACATCCCCGAGAAGTTGAAACACCAATTTACCCAAACAGGGCCCATAGTTTTTGCACTTCATCTCCTAGGGTTAGGGTTTTTGCTATTTAGGATTTCAAATTATTTCTAAATAATAAATAGGCCCTCAAGCCTCATTGTAACTAAGTTTAGATGCCTGTAGCTACCACATCTCTTCTCAGAGATAGCTACCAATGCCCAAGATAGTTTTATTTCCATTCTGTCTGTAAGCAAATTTCAATTTTTGATATTAATGAAATGAAGTGTTATTTCCACTGCATATCTGTATTTATGGTTATATTTTTACTCTATTGCGTTCCTGCATAAATCCGAATCAGTGGTATCAGAGTGGTCTGCTTTTTCTCGATCCTTCTTTGCATGTCCCCAACGAGGTCGGGGTATAAGGAGTTAGGGCTTGATCTGGTGGAACCTTTGCAAGATCAACCTCGCAAACCCCGACGGACGCCCATGGGGAGCAAAAAGAAAGACGATGGAGTAGGAGATCCTATCAAAATATTGCTTGAGGAGGTTTTCAAAAAACAAAGGAACGCGATGATGGATAACTTTGCCCAGATCCTTCAACGGTTGCCGACCGACGACACATCTGCATCCAGCAGCCACTCTAGAGGTGCGACTCCTTTTAAGGTACAAGTAAATTTTGACATTCCCATATTTGAGGGTCAAATAGATGCAGATGCCGTAGATAGATGGTTGAATCTATTAGAAGGATATTTCTCGGTTCATGACTTTTCCAACAGGGACAAGATTATTTTTGCACTCCTCAAAGCTACCCCCATGTCAAGGACTGGTGGGAAACCCATTGTGAGAAAAATGATGAGACAAAAACCTCTTTGTTCTCAGTTGTACCCACTTGGAATTATTTCCGAGACTCCATCAAGGAACAACACTATCCTGTGGGGAGCTATGAGGACAAGTACATACAATGGACCACGCTGCGACAACAAAGGGATCAAGATGTGCATGAGCTGACAAATCTATTCCATACCTTGCACACCAAGTTGGGTATCAAAGATTCATAGAAACATCTGGTCCTAAAGTATCACAGTTGTCTACAGAGATACATTCAGGAGGAAATGGAGTTCCTCGACATCTGCTCACTTGGTACGGCATACCAGTATGCTACCAAGATTGAGCAGAAATTCAAACAGAAGAAGCGAGACTTTGGATCTAAAAATCAAAAGCAAGGGAAAGGTGCTCCCAAACCATAGAACAAACGACAGAGCCAAGGCATGGCGACTCAAGAAAACCTGTCACAGCCACAGGCAAAGAAAAACACTGCAAAGCCAAAGAAGGACATGGGAAAGTGGTGTGAGTTTCATAAGAGCTCCACTCACAACACAAGTGAGTGTCAGGCCAAGCAGTCAGTGGTGGCTGAGATGAGTGCTTCTGAGTCAGATGCATGCTCCAACTCTAAATCAAAACCTGACAAAGGGAATGAAAAGGGGAAATAGATTATTTATGCAGAGCCCAATGCCACTATTGCCACTACGAAGATCCATAAGGAGGAACCAAAAGATCCAGAGGAGGACGAATGTCTCTTCCACTCCCAGATGTGGGTAAAGGGCTTCCCAGTGCAGTTCATTGTCGACAATGGGAGCCAAAAGGACCTCATTTCAGCAGACACGATGAAGTGGTTGGGCTTGCCGACCACATCTCACCCACATCCATACACCATCGGGTGGCTTCACGAAGGACGAGATCTTCGCGTGAGCCAGCAGTGCCGCCTTCCCTATAGCATCAAGCCTTTCACGAATGAGGTGTTATGTGATGTTGCTCATATTGATGTTTCTGATGTATTATTAGGAAAACCATACTTGTGGAAGCCTCATGTTGTGTATGAGTCTCGGCCTCAAACTATTATTGTTACTTTGGGAAATAAGTTGTATAGGATACTAGAGGTACCACCTCCTATCGCTATCTCTTTGGTTACTGAAAAAAAATGCAGTAAGCTCATTTCCCAAACCAGGAAATTCGTTTTCCTGATGATCCGCCACCAGGGCAAGAAGAATACTATGGCCATGAACTCTAGACAGGGCTCCTTTGCACAACAACAAAAAATGGATAAGGTTGTGGAGGAGTACGGGGACATCTTCACCTCACCCGCAGGGGTTCCTCCGCACTGTCAGGTCAAGCACCCAATTGATCTGACCCTAGGTGCGCCACTACCCAATGGACCGATCTATCGGTGCTCTATTATAGAGAACGATGAAATCAAGAGGCACATTCAGGAGCTACTACAGAAAGGTCACATCCGACCAAGTTCATCGCTCTGTGGGAGCCCGATCGTTTTGGTACAGAAGAAGGATGGGACATCGAGACTTTGTATTGACTATCGCGCGCTAAACAAGATCACTGTTCGGAATAAGTACCCAATCCCATGGATTGATGACCTTTTGGACTAAATCAAAGGTGAAGCATATTTCAACAAGATCGACTTGAAGTCTGGGTATCACCAGGTAGCAATTGAACCCTCCGATGTGTGGAAGACTATCCTCAAAGCTAAGGCCTTTTCAAATTGATGGTCATGCCTTTCAGGTTGATGAATGCTCTTGCAACCTTCATGAGGATGATGGGCTAGATATTGTGACCATTCACAAAGTCATTTATAGTGGTGTACTTGGATGACATTTTGATCTTCAGCCAAACTTGGGAAGAGCACCTTCACCACATCCGACAAGTCCTCCAAACACTGCGGAAACACAAGTTGTGTGCCAATTTGGAGAAGTGCACTTTTGGCATGACCCAGTTTCAATATCTGGAATACATTATTGATGAAAGGGGGGTGCATGTGGATCTAGCCAAGATCCAAGTCATTCAGGATTGGCCAGCCCTAACCACTATAATAGAGCTTCGCAGCTTTCTCAGTATTGCTAATTTTTACCGTAGGTTCATGTTGGGATTCTCTCATATCACTTGGCCCTTGAGTCAAGTCACCAAGAGAGGAGCGAGAGAAAAATTCTTTTGGTCAGAACCTCAACGGAAGGCATTCACAGAATTGAAAAATCTCCTCTATTCTACTCGAGTGCTCACATTACAAAACTTTCAACAGCCATTTGAGATTGAGACAGATGCCTTTGTCTATGCTATTAGGGAAATTCTTACTCAATAGGGACATCTAGTGGCATATCACAGTGAGACATTATCTGATACAGTTTTCAAGTATCCCACTTATGACAAAGAAATTTATTCCATTGTGCAGGCTTGTCGACAATCGAAGCATTACATTTTGGGGAAGGAAAAAATCATCTGCACAGACCACCAGCCGCTACAGTTCATACAGACACAAGGGAAGTTGCAGAATGATCGCCATTAGAAGTGGTCCACATACATGCAACAATTTCATTTGAACATCAAGTACAAGAAGGGTAGTACCAATAATGTTGTAGGCTACCTCAGCTGACCACCGATCGTGGCGCTCACCACCGTTCTCAACTCTTGTGGACACGAGACTTCTGACTGGCCACTTCTCCACGAGAGTAACCTAGAATTCAGCCACACTTACAAGGCACTTTTAGGGGGTATGCAAGTTCAAAATTTTCACCTCAAAGATGCACTTTTACGTCACCTGGGACACCTTTGTGTTCCTTCAAGCAAGCATGCCAAGATGATATGGGAAGAACACTACAGTCGAGTCGCTAGGCATTTCGGGGTCAAGAAAATAGTAGCAATACTGCAGAAGTATTTCTATTGGCTGAAACTTTGAAAGGATGTCGAGAAGCACATCAAATCCTACACTACTTGTGCCATTTCCAAACTGACCATCAGGAACCAAGGCCTATATACTCCAAAACCTACCCCTAGTCGACCTTGGGAATCCATCTCCGTGGATTACATGTCGGGCCTACCTTCTACTACTCATGGAAATGACTGTGTTTTCATGGTCGTGGAAAGATTCTCTAAGATGGCCATTATGGCAGCCTGCAAGAAGAATATCACAACAGAAGCCACTGCTAAACTCTTCTTTGAACGAGTGTAGGTGCACTTTTGGATCCCACAGTCTATCATATCAGATTGGGATAGCAGGTTCCTCAGCACATTTTTGTCCAGCCTCTGGTCAATATTGGACACCAAGCTCACCAAGTCCATAGCTTTCCATCCCCAAACAGATGGCCAAACAAAGGTCGTCAACAGAATGATTGTACACATTCTGTGCATGTACAATTCAAAGCATCCACACAAATGAGATGAGAGCCTCCCCTATGTATAACATAGTTATAAACGAGCTCTCCATAGTTCAATCTGTCATAGCCCCTTTCAGGTGGGCTTGGGATTCTAGCCACTATGTCCCATTGATGTAGCCATGTCATTTGCAGCTACTTAGGCCGATTCAGCTCATGTCCAATTTGAATTTGACAAATAAAATAGCTTCATCGAGCACATTCAACACATCCGCCAATAGGTTCATGATATATTGGATAGATCCAATGCCAAGTACAAGCAACGCCATGATCAACACCGGGTTCCACACAACTTCCAGGTGGGCGACAAAGTATGGCTACATTTGCAGAAGGAGCGCCTCACTAGACCCCACCGGAAGCTTCGCCCGCTCCGATACGGGCCATACACCATCACCAAGGCTACAGGGAACAATGCCTTCGAGCTCAGTATTCCACCATTCCTTTGTCTACACCCAGTATTCAATGTGGATCGCCTTCGTCCTTACTTCCCACCTCTACTAAACACCTCTGACATTGCAGAACAACTCACACCAACAGAGTTAAACCTAGATTGCATGGAACAGGCCACCACAGATTGTATCATGGACATGAAAATAAAGAACACTCTCCAACAGAAGATCCAACTGTATCGAGTGTTGAGTCTCAAATCTGCATCTTTTCCATACACTTTTCTATACCTTTTTCACTCACCTGAACCTCCCAAGTTGTCAATATCATGTGAAAAAGAGCATATAACATGGTTTTTAATTATATTTTTGTGTTTGCTATTTGATTTAGATTTTGTTCATTCAGCTGCGGAATCTTGCCACTTTCCGCAGCTGCTGCAACTTTCCACAACTATTTTGTGAAACTCTATGCTACAGGTGTCTACAAGGAAAACGAGCCACATGGGCAGGTCAGGAATGATGTGGACATGGTTCGTGTCCTATTGGTTCGAGCAAACTCATCTAAAGAAGCCGCGGTCAAAGGCGTCCACATGGAAGTCAACCATAGAGTCTCATGTTGGCAGGACTCTGTTTCGTGTCACATGAAGGTTCATATGGCCGTTTCTAAGTTGCGGAGGATAAATCGACATCTGTACATGGCTCCTTAGTCTAATTCAAGCATCCACTCCTCGTAGATTTACTTTCCAACACGGCCATGATCCTAGATCCGTGGACGTAATGGTCTACGTGTTCTCCACCAGCATGAAATTTAGGAGACAGTTATATTTATTTTGTTATATATAATGCGTTTGCATACGCATATAGAGTTAGTCGATGTTAGTCTCTGTTATATTTTATTAGTCTGCTCTGTAATGTGATTACGCTTCACTTGTGCCGTAACATCACCTTTCTGTAATGAATGCTTTTTAATATAAGAAGACTCTGTTTTCAACCGAAATTCGTATTTGAAGATCGTTGCCAAGGCTGGTGTAGAGGGCCCCTGCTCAGCTAAGGTTTTGTGCATTAGTGTATAGTTCTCATTTCGTTTCTTTAAAGGTCATTATGCCATAATCCATTCATATGTTTATACATTGCATTTGCTTCATTTCTGTTTATAAACTTCCATAATTTCCATTTCACTTCTGTCTTTCATGTTTTATGTTGTTAATCACTGATCAGTGTTCTTGTTTCAGGTTATAGATAGGCAGCCCGGGCATTTTCATAGCTTTTGACTAATGACATGGAACTAACATTGTTCTGCTGCTAATTTTCTTTTCATAGTTTCTGTTTAATTTCAGTATTGCTTTGTTCATTTCAGTTTTGCTTATTTGCTTCAGTAGTTAAATTTAGATATATTAAGCTACTCATAACATCTTCAGTTGCCTCCGAAAGCCACAGCTGGACTGATGGTGAGGGATTGTATTATGAAATGTGTAGTTTAGTATTAGTTTCTTTTCTGCAAATTTAGATATATTAAGCTGCTCATAACATCTTCAGTTGCCTCCAAAAGCCACAGCTGGACTGATGGTGAGGGATTGTATTATGAAATGTGTAGTTTAGTATTAGTTTCCTTTCTGTAAATTTAGATATATTAAATTGTGCATGACATCTTCAATTGCCTCCGAAAGCCACAGCTGGACTGATGGTGAGGGATTGAATCATGAATGTATGGTTTGATATTAGTTTACTTTCTGCAAGTTAGATATCAGTTATGTTAGCCACCTATATTTTTCAATTATATCAACTGGTGGCTAAATATTCTTTGCAGCCTTCAAGAAAAAAATTCAGTCCTGAAGTTGTTGGTGCTTAAAGTCTGTCCTGAAGTTGTTGGTGCTTAAAGTCTGTTGGTAAGATCATGAACTGTTGGTTGGTTCTTCATACTTTTCCTTCTCTCAGCCTCTGATATTCCATGAAAATCCTAGTCCAGTACTACTGCATCACTTTTTCTTTTCCCTCCCTTACTTCTGTTTTACCTTCATTCTTCCATTTCCTTTTATTCGCGAAAACCCCACCAAACCATGTGTTACCCCTTATCCCTCCATTAATTTCTTTCCCCAAGGTTAAAAAACCATGTTTAAACCTTATCGGAGTTATATTTCCTTTTGAAATTCTTTGAAAAACCATAGAAAATGTATGTTTTTATGCGTTAAGCTTAAACCCCTCAGGCTAAGACCCTTGCCGTTTCTCCCTCCACATGCCCGAGTGCCACGAAAAACCACTCAAGCCCTGAGGCGCTAAATCAAAATGTGGTCCCACTCCGCCCTTTTCCTTTGAAACATTCAAAAAACCCATCTTTTATAAGGTTTTGGCGTGAAATGTTAAACCACGTGTTTTATTGCTCCGAGTCCTCCCAGCCGTCGATCTGCTCCCCAGATCCGACGGAGCGGAGCCAGCCCCACCTGGTGGACCCCCCTTCCCCGCGCCCGTTTCCCAAAAACCATGGTTTTATCCCGCACCGCTCCCCGGGCAAAACTGGTTTTCCCCCGTCGGCCGGCGATTCCACACGCTGGCCGACACGTGTCCTCCGCCTTGCTCTAAAACCGCCGTGCAATTACACCGCCCGCGCGCTAAGCTTCGTACCAAAGCCATTCAGTGGAATTGGTAGCCACCGTCCGATCAAGATCCTCGCATCCAACGGCTGTCCTCCATCCAACCTGCTCGACCGTTAACGGACATGCGCGCCCGTTAACTCATTTACCGCGCAGCCAAGATTCGATCTCCGCCATCGATCTCTGTAGATCGACAGCTTACATTCGTTCTCCCGATTCCATTGTACAGCCCCCCTTTTTCTCCGCTGACTTTTCAGAACGCTCCCGACCGTTGATTGCAATTCGATCAACGGCTCCGATTGCTCCATTTTTCCCGCACGCCCTCCAATACAGATCGCCCATATAACGCAGGATTTTCTCATTTTGATTGTATTCTGCAGGTTTTAAGGTTCTTTCGTCGTGTTTTAAAGAAATTTTGAAAGATGAGGGTGACGACTCTCGTTCTTTCGATTTATCCAAGAAGATCGACCGCAGGGTGAAGAACAATGTTATCGACGAGGTTTCATGAGCCTTGGTTGCCGCACATTCCTGTAAAGCTTGAAGAATACCGTAAAAATCAATGCAGAGAAGGAGTATCAGGTTTTTGAAGACAACAGTGAACCAGAGCAGCAGATTAGTGGATATATTGGTGGGGATTGCGGCTAAGACGTTTATCAAAAGCCTAATCCCTGACTCGGAACACAGATTAAAGGAAAACCTAAAAGTGTTCATCAGATACGTTGCCTCCACTGCCATACTTTGAGGAAAATTGATTCCTCAACCACCACAGTGCCACCTATTGCCTCAAATAGTTAATCAGAGGATAAATTTATTGAACAAGATCAGATATTATGCCTCGGAACAACCAAAGAAGTTATTTCTGCACCAGATTTAATGACAGAATGTTTGCAGAGTAACCCTAATAGTACGCAGAGCCTCAAATGTCAACAAAAGCTCTTTCCGAGCTTACTCCCTAAGTATAAGCGCATAAATGCAATGGAACACCTGTATAAATTCTTCATCGAGCCTCCCAGGCCAGGAAGACATTAATTCTGCATTAATTGTATTTGAGATATTTTTATTAGATCTCACCTCCTCATCCTTCTATAAATACTCCGGAAGAAGATGAGTGAGGGGTTGGATTAGTTGGTTGTCAATGTAATTGCTGAAGTGTTGTAGCTGTTTCTGAGTGGAAAAATCTTGACTGTAAATAGTGGTTTCATGGGCTCTTGGAGCTCTGCTTGTAACAGATAGGTTAGGTTGTGAGGAGAGATGGATTAAAACATTGGATCTGAAGATTGTAACTGGTTTGAAGCAATCAATACAAGCTGATTTATGGGATCCTGGTCTATGCTGATGGTGATGTTATTCTTACTGTAACTTGTCATTTTATTTCTGTTTTCAATTTGTTTCATTTCCACTATAAAGAAGAGTTTAAACAGTGTTAGGGCCTATTGTTTATCAGTAACCTTCTCTGGCTGAGAAATCTTTATTTAAACGTTTTCTTTCTGCTGTGTTATTTGAGAATGATTTAATTCAGTCTAAGTACAGAGATGCTGGCGTTCCCTCATCTTTTCGTCACTGCTGAATGTTATTTTTAAATGTTACTTTCATATATGTTGTGTAAGGAATGAATTGAGGAAATCAAAGGTTAGCCCTGAGTCCCTTTCTTGTTTGCTCAACTATTTGTCTGTTTCCCTTAGGATGTGTCAAAAGTTGACTAGTTTCAAAGTACTTATCAGATCTTGGGCCATTCTGTGTTATCTCGGTGATTGTCTTGGAAGTAACTAAGTAAAGAAGAACTAAGATGAGGAGAAAGGTGAGCCCTGCCCGCTAGTTTCTGCTCCAAAGGTTGCCTTCAAGTTTCCTTTTGTTTTTAATCTGTGTTCTATTAGAAGTGTATCAAAGGCTGGATAGTTTCAAAGTACTTACCAGATCCTAGTTTGCTTCTATTTTTTTCTTAAGTGCCTGGTCAAAGGCTGGCTAGTTTCAAAGTACTTACCAGATCCTGGGCTGCTCTTTGTTCTGCATCTGTTATTTCCCTTTCTTATTGTATCACCCCATTCCATAAATCAAACTTTAAAGAGATCCTTAGGCATAGATGACTTGCCCCATAGATTACTCTTGAACCTGAATGTTTCAATTAAATCCTCTTATGACTCCATAGCCCAATGGATTGAAACTTGCCATCATCTTTCTTTAAAATCAAAGCTTACTCTTTTGCTTGCAACTTCTCACCTTTGAACCTATTTGCATATAGATCTTTCTGCCTCAGATAACAATTATGTTCAACCATCCGAGAAAACCAAACAAAACCCTTGGCCCTCATAACTAGCCTAATATCATTACCCTAAGCTTTCAAAGACAATATCCATCTTTGTACATATTGGAGAGATCCCTCTCCGGATTCAGGAGGGCTAGATCCTAGAATCCCAAAGTTGGTTGAAATGATGTTAACTCTGTGATCGAACTTTGCCAATCTTGCTTGTTACAGAGACCTAACATTTTTGGCGACTCCACTGGGGAGCTCCTAACCCAGAATATTCATAACATCTTGAGAGTAAAAAGCAGCCTTTTTAAGCACTACCAAAGAATGGTAATCATGACGAAACTTGTTTGAATCAGTGACAAACTAGGTCAACCCTAGGATTCTTTTAAGTCTTATCTAACCTTGGTAAATCAGCTAGCTTAGCCATAAGGATAGACTGTCTTTGTTTCACGACCGTAGCTATGTTTTGATGCAAAGTTAGGACATTCTTAAAAAACCAATAGAAAAGAATTCGAAAAATACCAAAAACATTTCAGATTGGTAGTAAAACACTAGTTTTTGATATCTTGTTTACGTCTTTGATGTGTTTTACCCTATACTCTTAGACAGAGTCTGGAAAAGGCCAGGTAGCCTCCGGATCTCATCCTCTTTTTGAGGTGACACATCTGGTGAATGCCCTTCTAGTCAATCTCTGGTTAGAGTTTATTGTGTTTTGAGATATCCTCAAAAGGGAATGTTTCACAAACACTGTGGTGGACAGTGTACTCCTTCGAAAACACT
This sequence comes from Pinus albicaulis, assembly GCA_034641835.2. Lineage (NCBI taxonomy): Eukaryota > Viridiplantae > Streptophyta > Pinopsida > Pinales > Pinaceae > Pinus > Pinus albicaulis. Next base: position 297,646 of record JAXQQM020084315.1, on the reverse strand, counting down.
CCAGACTTTCCACCTGGCGACTCCACAATCCTGAACAGACCTTAAGACTCCACTGGGAAGAACCCTCACCCTTACAATATCCTTCAAACCTAGTTAAAAGGCTGCAGTCTTCAGATTGTGAAGACAGATTAGTTAACCTCCCAAAGATTGTCATATCTGGTTGAAATTTTCCTGTTTAGTTGCGTCTAAAACATATAAACATTGTGGCTCCTAAAAAGATTCACACTAGAGCCCATCCTGACCCCGATCCACCTGAAATAGTTGATAATCCAGAAAGAATTCTTAGGAAGTCTCCTAAGATACAATTTTCAACTGTTTTCAGATCATCCCTAAGAGCTACTTCAGTCCCTGAAAATCTTTCAGCTCTTCAGAAATCACAAACTGACTTAGTGAACCCATTTAGGACTAGGTCATTTGGTGATTTAGATCAGTTAGATTCAGACTCTTCACTTTCATCTCCCGAAACAAGTGAAACCCTTGGGAATAGAGAATCAACACCTCCTGATTTACATTTCTTACATAATCTAGGTGTCTCTCATCCAAGATCAGCTCAGAAATCTACTTCTGTTCCATCCACTTCTGTTCATCCTTCATCCATTGTTCAAACCACTCCACTTCAACCCACACCTCCTCTTGTAAATCCGCCCCCACCACATATCATGGAAACATGGTATGCTCTCTTAGTCCTTCCTGTACCATTAGTCAATCTTCCACAGGACTATCAGTCCAAAATTCCATTATATGATGCTAGTAATACTATAACAACATCTCAACATGTGGACAAGATGAATGACTACTTCGACATAAATGAAATTGATAATGATTCTATCAAGTTGAGACTATTTGCTCAAAGTTTGGGGGGAGAGGTAAGAAAATGGTTTAAAGGTTTAACCCCCCATAGTATTAATGATCTCCAAGGCTTCCATCAAGCATTCTTAAACAAATGGGAAGTAAGGAATAATCCTCTCCAAGTCCTTGCCAACTATAACAATCTCCATAGGAACCCTGGGGAAAGTGTACAAGCTTATTGTACCAGATTTAACAGTGTGTATAATGCACTCTCCCCTGAAATGAAACCTCCTCAGGGCTCAACTTTAAACAAATTTCCTGAAGGGTTTGATCCTGACATGACATATTCACTCAGAGAAAGAGTCTTTGCAACCCTCGAATATATGCAAAGAGGTGCTCTTTCTGTGGAAGTTAACATTATGGAGAAGAGAGCAAGGATGAAAGCTGAAAAGAGAGTATCTTTTAGAGAGGAATCCACCCCTTCCACCTCAATCTCAAAGATGGAAAGAATGATGGAAGAAATGATGAAGAAAATGAGCATTCTAGAGAGAGCGCAAGCAAGTTTAAATCAGAACGCTCCTCAAAACAGAAACCAAAACCAGAATCAGAATGTTAGAAGAAATCAACCTTTAAACAGACCCAGGGAAGATGATCAGAAAATCATCCCTCCCTTTCATCAAAACTTTTTAAGTGAGGTTGAACAAACGGATGAAATAATAGAGGATAATGATATAAACTTATTTGGGGTAGATGATGATGACTTTGAGGTTCATTATGATAAAAAACAAGGTCTTTATACACCTTACGATGACAGAAGAGATGATAATGAGAATTACTATCAAAACATGGAAAACACTGTCATAGAGCCTTTAAGAGAATATGAACTCAGAAGTAGGTCTAATCAACAAACCCCCAACAATAAAACCTCTGACAAGTCTTCTCAAAACAGCACGGCAACCAAGTCTAAAACAATCAAACAAAAGGACACAACAGTGGCTGTCAATTCTGGTAATGGTAAAGAGAAAGACACTCAAAATATTGAAAAACAAAGTGCAAACATTAGCAGTACTAGCACCTCAGTTAGTACTCCTGGTAAAAAAAATGTTTCAACTGTAGATAAACCAAATCAGCAAACTGTTATTGCTGATAAAGTGGCAGTAAACAAGGCTGAAATCAATGTTTTAAAGAGTCAAAACCTTTTTAGCCTAGAACAGGAAATCTCAAAGATCAAAATCTCAATTCCTTTGACTGAGTTAGCTGCCCAACATGCATATAGGTCCAAAATTTTGAAGGCTCTGAACTTAGAAGATAATGAAGACACACTCAATCTTAATGATGACCAACCAGTGCTTATTTTTGGTCTAGAGATTGAAGGAAAGTTCCAAGAGGGTCCGGTCCCTCCATTTTATGTAAGCTTAAACATTCATGACAAAATTTTGCACAATGCTATGCATGACTCAGGTGCTTCCCATAATTTAATGCCAAAAGCTGTAATGGAAAGCCTGGGTCTTGAAATTACCAGAACTTACAAAGATTTGTACTCCTTTGACTCAAGCAGAGTTAAATGTCTAGGATTGATAAAAGATCTTTGTGTTAACTTAGCCCAGATTCCAGCCAAATGTTTAGTCATGGATGTTGTTGTGGCTGATGTACCCCCAAAGTATGGAATGGTTTTATCAAGATCTTGGGGGGCTAAGTTACAGGGAACCATGCAAATGGACATGACCTATGCGACTATCCCTGTTTTTAATCAAACTAGAAGACTTTACAGGGAGTCCCACATGCAATACACAGTGACAAGTCAAGAACGGTCTCAAAACTCTCCTCTGTATGTTGTTAGCATGAGCCTCGATTATTTTATCATGTTTAATAATGAAACACTCACAGAACAAATCATTTCAGCAGAATCAATGGCTGAAACGGAGGAAGAGGAACACAACGCTGAATTGTCAAAACAGTCTAATGTGTCTGAAGATCCTAGCACACTAAATACAGATCTTCAACTGCAAGTCATCAATCCATTAAACTTAAAACTTGGCAGTCAAGAAGACGATCCTCAACCCGATGAAAAACTTGAGGAATCAAATGATACAAAGCCCATTCATCAAGTTGAAAATGTTCCTCTCTGGACTATGTATTTTGATGGGTCATGCACCAGAACAAATGCTGGTGCAGGTGTCTGGATTACTAACACTGAAAATAATCATACAAAATGTATCTCATGCAAATTAAATTTTTAGTGTTCCAACAACATAGCAGAATATGAATCCCTTCTCTTAGGCTTGCATCTCTTGAAAAAGTTAGGTGCCAAGAGAATCAATGTATATGGGGATTCTGAATTAATCATTAGGCAAGTTAATGGGGAGTATAATGCAAATCACCCCAGACTTAGGGCCTACAGGAATGATGTCGTGGATCTTTTGAAAACATTTGAGGAGTCCACGTTGTCTTTTGTCCCAAGAAAGAGAAATATTGCAGCCCACAATTTAGCCTTCGCTGCTAGAACCTGCCCAATGTTGTATGATGACACCTCTCAGATAAAATTCAGACCAGCTATCCCGGACAACAAGAAATATTGGCAGGTTTTTGATGGAGATAAACAAATAGAAGACTTCATGCAATTCAGAAATGAGTTTGAACCCCATGGTTCAGATTCAGATTATGATACAAACTGCAGTGAAGAAAATTTTCTTGGCGAAGAAGAACCATCTCCACAGCTGGTAGATATAAACCTTCAGACTATCAAACTTAGAAACCAAACAGAATCAAGTGCAAAATCTGAAATAGAGGAATTGGAAACTCTGCATTCTAAAGATGATAGTTTGCCCAAGGTTTTGGCCCCTCTAGAAGAAATATTTGATTTTGATGATGTGGCCAATAAACCAAAACTGGAACCTGTAGAGACTGAAGTAAAGGAGTGCAATATAGGCAGTGAGGAAAAACCGAAAATGATCAAACTATCTAAAACTTTGCCAGCTCACATTAAACTCAAATACTTAGAGCTGTTCAAAGAGTTTTCTGATGTTTTTGCGTGGAGTTATGAAGATCTTAAGTCCTATGACACTGAAATAATACAGCACAAAATCCCTCTTAAAGAAAACCAAAAACCATTCAAATAGAAAATGCGCAGAATCAACCCTGTCCAGTTGCCATTAGTTAAGAAGGAAATCATGAAGATGCACGATGCTGGTATTATTGTCCCTATTAGATACTCTGAGTGGGTGTCTAATATGGTGTCTGTTAGGAAGAAAACTGGAGAAATCAGGCTTTGTATAGACTTCAGAAATTTAAACAAAGCTTCATTAAAGGACAACTACCCTTTTCCCAAGATGGATCATATTTTACAAAGGGTGGTTGGGTCTAAAAGAATTTCCTTGCTGGATGGCTATTTAGGGTATAATCAAGTCCTAGTCCACCCTGATGATCAATTAAAGACAGCTTTTACTACACCATGGGCACTTTCATGTATGTGAAAATGCCTTTTGGTCTAATGAATGCTGGTCGAGCAACCTTTCAGAGAGCCATGGACATAGCATTCTCGGAAGAACTGGGCTTCTTCATCATTATCTATCTCGATGATATGACTATGTTTTCAAAAACAGATGAAGAACACTTAGAACATTTACGAAAGGTTTTCGAGAAGTGCAGAAGGTTTGGGATATCTTTGAACCCTAAGAAGACTTTATTTGGTCTCCAAGAAGGTAAACTTCTTGGACACATCATTTCAGAAGAGGGCATAAATATATGATCCCATGAGGATTGAGGCCATATTGCAAATCTCTCATCCTCGAAACATCAAAGAGTTGCAGTCTTTCATTGGAAAGATTAACTTTTTGAGAAGGTTCATTCCCAACTTGGCTGAGCTCCTTAGGAATATCACAAACATGTTGAAAAAGGAGCAAGGGGTAAAATGGACCTCGGAAGCAAAGACATCCTTTGAGCTGGTGAAACAAGCATTAACCAAAGCACCAGTTCTCATAAGTCCTGATTTTTCAAAGGATTTTTATATCTTCTCATTTCCATCAGAACATACTATAGCTGCTGTCCTTTTACAGAAAAATCCACAAGGACAAGAGCAGCCCATTGCATTCTTTAGCAAGGCATTGAGGGATGCCCCTTTGAGGTATAACATTATGGAAAAATAAGCTTTTGCTTTGGTAAAGGCTTTGAAAGACTTCAGAGTATACATCCTTCACTCACACATCATTGCCTTTGTCCCAAATTCGGTTGTAAAATAAATTCTAACACAGGATCCAGATGGTAAGAGAGGTAAGTGGATTGTTGTTATTCTTGAATATGATTTAGAGATAAAACCCACTAAGCTCATCAAAGGCCAAGGTCTAGCTAGGTTAATGGCTGAATCAAATTGTGAAGTTCTTGATATTAATATAATTAATGCTTTGGATGACCAAGAATAATTCTCAACTCCCATTGTTGAAGATCATTTTGCGAATTCTCCTTGGTATAATGATATTTTTTATGTTTTACTTAATCTGAATACACCTCTTGGTTTATCCAAAACGAAGGCAAGATTCCTAAAGTTAAAAGCTGTAAACTATTGCATTATTGATAAATGTCTTTATTGGAAAAATGCAAGTGGTATATTGCTTAAATGTTTGCCTGAGTTTGATGCAGGAAAGATTAAGCAGGAATTCCATGAAGGAGAGTGTGGAGGCCATTTGTACTGGAAGTCAACAGCCAACAAAATTTTGAGGGCTGGTTTCTATTGGCCTACTCTTTTTCCCGATGTACACAAAATGACAACTACTTGCCATAAATGCCAATTGTTTGAGGGCAAGAGAAAATTATTACCCCTTCCTCTGCATCCAATTACTGTTGAAGCCCCTTTTCAACAGTGGGGACTTGACTTCATAGGAGAAATCCATCCACCATCCTCTGCCCAACACAGGTGGATTCTTACCGCCATAGAATATTTCACTAAGTGGATAGAAGCCATTCCTTTTAGGCAGGCCAATGATTCAGTTATCATAAAATTCATGGAAACCAATATCCTTTCCAGATTTGGCTGTCCCACCAAGATCATCACAGATAGTGCAGCAGCATTTGGATCAAATAAAATGGTAGAATTCTGTCACAAGTACCAGATAACATTGGGACACTCCACAGCCTATTACCCTCAAGGTAATGGACTTGCAGAGTCTTCCGACAAAAGCTTAGTGAACATAATAAAGAAACTGTTGGAGGACAACAAGAAGTCTTGGCACACAAAGATGATCCATGCGCTATGGGCTGACAGATTAACATTGAAGAAATCCATTGGTATGTCACCCTTCCAGCTTGTGTATGGTATAGATGCAATTTTTCCTAATAACCTTGGTGTACCAGTTATGAGGTTAATTCAAGAATTGCAGACTGAAGAAAATGACATAATTAGAAGAATAAATCAGACCATTTTATCTTCAGCAAACTAGAGAGGAAGTGTACAATAAAGCATTGCAGAAGCAAGACAATATCAAAAAGATATTTGATAGAAGAACAAAGGCCAACAATTTCAAGATCGGGGACAAAGTTTTAAAGTGGGACTCAAAGAGGGAAGACAAGGGAAAGCATGGAAAATTTGACAACCTATGGCTTGGCCCTTACTCTATTCATTCAGTTGCTAGAAACAATGCATTCTTCTTACAAGAGCTGAATGGAACAGAATTGTTTGGGGGTCCTGTCAATGGCAGGATGCTTAAGCATTACCTTTCTTAAATTATTTCATGTTTTGAAGCCTTTGTTACCTTTTTTCCACTGTAAATATTTCATCCATCATTGCATTCAAAGTTATGAAAAATCAAAAAATACAAAAACAAAGAAAGAAAAGAGGGCAGAAATGAAAACAAGAAAGGCAAAGCCCCATTGCAAAAAGAGAAATAAATCTGAAAGTGTGCAAGCTTAAATGCGACTCCTTCAAACACACTTCTAATTAGTCAAACTGTTTAATCTTGACTAATTAGCTTTCAATTTTCTGCTGATAGGGTAGCAAATTTGATTTTCCAAACTGTTTAATCTTGGCTTATCAGTAGATAGTTTAGAATAGAAATTAAGGGTCAAAGAAACTCAAAATCTGAACCAAAGTTCCCAAGAGAAAAATGACTCAAACTGTTTTATTTTCTGAGTCATAGAAGAGAAGACCTGGTTCTAATTCGCTCAAAACTTGAACCAGAGGAAAAGTAAAGACAATTCAAAGAAAAGAAAAAACTGGACTGAAAGGAAGAGAGAAGGCCATAATAAGAAACTTTCAGATCTTAAGCCTTCTGTTTTGATTTAAAATTTTCTGCAAATAATAATCTATGAGCAGCTTGTCTTTATGCCATAGATCATAGCAAGTCAAACAGCTCAATCTTGACCTAACTATTTTTGAATTTATGTTGTAGAATTTAGAGAATGAAAGTTTGTTGGACTGCTTAATCCCAACAGACAGTAGACTAGGTAGAGAAACATCTGAGCTCAACTATTTAATCTGAGTTCAGGGAGAAATAAGGAGTAGAAATAGATTAGATTCCCTACTTTCAAAAGAATAAAATGTTGTGAATAGAGCTTGCCAATCCAAGTGTACTCTGATGAAGAAAAAATGTTATATCAGTAGGATTGGGGTAGGTAGAAGTTGTATTGATGAAATTCATCTTTCTTTCATGACTGATATTATTTTGTCAAAGAAAAGCAAGAGCAAGCAATGGGTCAGGCACCAGTCAGCATCCCAGAGAAATCAAGTATGAATTCTTGATGCCTTCAAGAAGGCACCATCCCCAAGTGGAGCCACTGTTAGCCACCTATATTTTTACATTATATCAACTGGTGGCTAAATATTCTTTGCAGCCTTCAAGAAACAAGTTCAGTCCTGAAGTTGTTGGTGCTTAAAGTCTGTTGGTTCTTCATACTCTTCCTTCTCTCAACCTCTGATATTCCATGAAAATCCTAGTCAAGTACTGCTGCATCCCTTTTTCTTTTCCCTCCCTTGCTTCCGTTTTATCTTCATTCTTACATTTCCCTTTATTCATGAAAACCCCACCAAACCATGTGTTATTCCTCATCCCTCCATTAATCTCTTTCCCCAAGGTTAAAAACCCATGTTTTAACTTTGTCGGAATTATATTTCCTTTTGGAATTCTTTGGAAAAACCATAGAAAACACATGTTTCTATGCGTTAGGCTTAGGCCCCTCAGGCTAAGCTCCCTACCTTTTCTTTCTCCATATACCCCGACGCCAGAACCACGCGCTAAGTCAGACAGGCGCTTAACTCTTGAAATTTATTTTCTGCCCGAAAAACAATGAAAAACCTTTGTAAAACGCAAAAATCGGGTTTGTTTTATTTTTCATAAAGTTTTACGCCAAAGAAATTATGTTAAAACTCGACCGTCGATCTGCCCCACAGATCAACGGTGCAGAGCACGTCTCAACTGGTGGACCCCCTTTCCGCACTGTTTTCCGTTCCCGCCGGTTTTATCCCACACCGCTTTCCGCGTCAAAGTGGTTTTCTCCCGTCGGCCAGCGATTCCACACGCTGGCCGACACGTGTCCTCCGCCTCGTTTCAAAACCGCCGTGCAATCACACCGCCCGCGCGCTAAACCTCGTACCAAAGCCACTCAGCGGAATTGGTAGCCACCATCCGATTGAAACCCCCACATCTAACGGCTGTCCTCCATCCAACCTGTGCGCCCGTTAATCTATCCACCGCGCGGCCAAGATTCGATCTCCGCCGTCGATCTCTGGAGATCGACGGCTTACATTCGTTCCCTCGATTCCATTGTACAAGCTCCCTTTTTCTCCACTGACTTTTCAGAACGCTCCCGACCGTTGATCGCGATACGATCAACAGCTCCGATTGCTCCATTTTCTCGCACGCCCTCCAATGCAGATCGCCCATATAACGCAGGTTTTTCTCATTTTGATTGTATTTTGCAGGTTTTAAGGTTCTTTCGTTGAGTTTTAAAGAAAATCTGAAAGACGAGGGTGACGACTCCCGTTCTTTCGGATTATCCATGAGATCGACCGCAGGGTGAAGAAGAGTGTTTTCAACGAGGTATCATGAACCTTAGTTGCCGCGCCTCCCTGTAAAGCTTGAAGAATACCGGAAAAATCGATGCAGAGAAAAAGTATCGGATATTGAAGACCCCAGTGAACCAGAGCAGCAGATTAGTGGACAGATTGGCGGGGATTACAGCTAAGACGGTTATCAAAAGCCTAATCCCCGGCTTAGAACACAGATTAAAGGAAAACCTAAAAGTGTTCATCAAACATATTGCCTCCACCGCCATACTTTGAGGCAAATTGATTCCTCAACCACCGCAGTGCCACCTATTGCCTCAGAATGCTCAATCAAAGGCCGAATTTATTGAACACAATCAGATATTATGCCTCGAAGCAGCCGAGGAAGTTATTTCTGCCCCAGATTTAATGACGGAATGTTTGCAGAGTAACCCTAATAGTACGCAGAGCCTCAAAGGTCAACAAAAGCTCTCTCCAAGCTTACTTTATAAATATAAACACATTAATGCAGTGGAACACCTGTATAATTTCTTCATCGAGCCTCCTAGGGCCAGGAAGACATTAATTCTGCATTAATTGTATTTGAGATCTTTTCTTCAGATCTCACCTCCTCATCCTTCTATAAATACTCCAAAAGAAGATGAGTGAGGGGTTGGATTAGTTGGTTGTAAATGTTATTGCTGAAGCATTGTAATGTAATTGAGCCAGAAAAATCTTGAATGTAAATAGTGGTTTCATAGGCTCTTGGAGCTCTGCTTGTAACAGATAGGTTAGGTCGTGAAGAGAGATGGATTAAAACGTTGGATCTGAAGATTGTAACCGGTTTGAAGCAATCAATACAAGCTGATTTATGGGATCCTGGTCTATGCTGATGGTGATTTTATTCTCACCGTGAACTTGTCATTTTATCTCAGTTTTCAATTTGTTTCATTTTCCTCTATAAAGAACAGTTAAAACAGGGTTAGAACCTACTATATATTAGTAACCTTCTCTGGCTGAGAAATCTTTATTTAAATGTTTTCTTTCTACTGTGTTATTTGAGAATGATTTAATTCAGTCTAAGTACATGGATGCTGGCGTTCCCTCATCCTTTTTGTCACTGCTGAATGTTATTTTTAAATGTTACTTTCATATATGTTGTGTAAGGAATGAATTGAGGAAATCAAAGGTTAGCCCTGAGTCCCTTTCTTGTTTGCTCAACTATTTGATTGTTTCCCTTAGGATGTGTCAAAAGCTGACTAGTTTCAAAGTACTTATTAGATCTTAGGCCATTCTGTGTTATCTTTGTGATTGTCTTGGAAGTAACTAAGTAAAGAAGAACTAGGAGAGGATCAGGGTGAGTCCCAGCCCACTAGTTTCTGCTCCAAAGGTTGCCTTCAAGTTTCCCTTCGTTTTTATTTGTATTCTATTAGAAGTGTATCAAAGGCTGGATAGTTTCAAAGTACTTACCAGATCCTAGTTTGCTTCTATTTTTTTCTTAAGTGCCTCGTCAAAGGCTGGCTAGTTTCAAAGTACTTACCAGATCCTGGGCTGCTCTTTGTTCTGCATCTGTCATTTCCCTTTCTTGTTGTATCACCCCATTCCATAAAACAAGCTTTAAAGAGATCCTTAGGCATAGATGACTTGCCCCATAGATTACTCTTGAACCTGAATGTTTCAATTAAATCCTCTTATGACTCCATAGCCCAATGGATTGAAACTTGCCATCATCTTTCTTCATGATCTTAGCTTACTCTTTAGCTTGCAACTTCTCACCTTTGAACCTATTTGCATATAGATCTTTCTGCCTCAGACAGCAATTATGTTCAATCATCCGAAAAGACCAAACAAAACCCTTGGACCTCATAACTAGCCTAATATCATTACCCTAAGCTTTCAAAGACAATATCCATCTTTTTACATATTGGAGAGATCCCTCTCCGGATTCAGGAGGGCTAGATCCTAGAATCCCAAAGTTGGTTGAAATGATGTTAACTCTGTGATCGGACTTTGCCAATCTTGCTTGTTACAGAGACCTAACAAGTTACTCAAGTTGTTTATGATTACTTCCGAAAATCATAACTAGACTAATGATGAAGGATCAGAAGATAAATTGATGTAATCTGATTTAGATTTATTTTGTTGCAATTTTGAATTTCCTTAAGCATAGTTTCTTTTGTGTTTAGTCAGCAGCAAGAATAGTTTGTTTTTCATGCTCAACAGTTCACTATTTTGATTTATTAGACTAGCAGCACCTTTTCATTTCAGCAGCACATTTTCATTTCCTTTCAAGTCTTGTCATTGTAAATTTCAAATTTCTTTTTAAAGTTTCAAGTTGGTAAATCATTATAGGGGATATCATTTCCTTGAACAAACATAACCAAACTTGTTTTAATTTTAGAATTTCCATTTCACCTTAGAAAACCAAAAACGACAAAAATTTAAGAAATAGGTTATCTTGCACATATAGTGCACCGCACTTCATCAGCTTACGATTCCCAGATTGACAAATTAAATGCAGCAATTTAGGACACACTAAATTGACCAAACATTTTGGCGTCGTTGCCGGGGAAGTGTAACTAGGTAACCTTATTTCTTACATTCAAAAAAAAAAAAAAACACAAAAACAAAAACTTCAATCACCTACCACATCCACTATATCATGTGTTGCAGTAAGAGCCACACATCCACATCATGAATTCATATTTTTGCAGGTAGAAGAAGAGGTGATAAAGCAGGTTGAAGAAATGGATGGAGATGATGACAATGAGGAAGATCCTTTTGGATTTCCCATTCAAGAAACTGATATCAATATTCAAATGAAGAACATCCATCCATCTGTACTTCCTAACTTCAAAGGTATGAGATCAGAAGACCCGGAAACCTTTCTTTTTGAATTTGAAATAATTTGTAGATCTTATGGCTACTCATTGCACGTGCAAAAATTGAATTTGTTTCCGGCAACATTAAAGGATAGAGCTCTTAGATGGTTCATGACTTTAGGAACAAATTCTATAAGGACATGGGATGATATGAAAAGAGTATTTTTGGAAAAATATAAAGGTTATTGCATGCACCATGACCTTAGAAATGAAGTCTTTAACATGAACAAAAAAGAGGATGAAAGCCTAGAAGATTTAGTAGAGAGATTTACTTATAATATCAAAAGATCTAAATTGCATAATTTAGGATCAGATGCATTAAAAACTCTCCTACTAAATGCTATAAAGGATGAATGGATTGATCTTTTTAATCTTGTGGGAAAAGGAGATGTTTATCGATTGTCATTTCAAGAAATTTGTGAACTATGCAAGAACATATCAAGAGGAAAAGAAAAGTGTGTAAGGTCCCCTCAAGGTCCGTTTATGGCAAAATTATGTAAGTCAGCATCAGGATTGGTAAGTCAAACTGAACCTAACAATTTGCTAAACATTCTTGGTAATTTAAATGAACAAACTGACATGCTAAGAATGCAAAACAAGCGAAAAGCTTCTTCATTTATATTTTGCCCTAGATGTAGAAAGAAACATGCTTTGAATGAATGTCCACTTGATAACATTAACATGTGTAAAATTTGTGCAGGATCACATACTACTGAAGATTGCCCATCATTACCAGGGTTGAAGGCAATTTACCAGAAGGATAATGGAGCAAATCAAGCACAAGAGCAACTTTGTTATGTAGCTCCAAGAGGACTATGGCAGCCTCATTAACCCAATATGATGCAATATCCTTATGCACATTTTCAAGGTTATGCACAACAACCTCAAGGTAATTGGAAAACACCCTTGCCTTGGACACCTTGGCCATCTCAATCCCAACTTCAAAACCAACCTTGGACACCTTGGCCATCTCAATCCCAACCTCAAAACCAATCTTGGCAACAAAGTTGGCAAAGGCCCTATAAAGGAAATCCACCATATCCTCAATCTTTCCCTCTCTATCCTCAATACCATCATCAATTTTATTCATACCATTCGCCTCCACCACAACATCAAAATCACCCTCATTTGACCTCAATTCAACCTTTCCCATTATCATCCACACAAGCACTCCGAAAATTCATTCCCACTACACTACCTCCACAACCATTTCATATCCTCAACAATAAAACACCTCAATCAACTTACAATTCTGAGGTATTGCAAAATGATTCACCAGCTGTCATTGAAGAACAACAAATAGAAGAAGAAGACTCAGATAAGGTCCAAGAATCATGGATGCCTATTGATAAAGAGGAGATATTGGAACCGGAGATTGAAAAGTCTCATGCATGCCTATCACTAGATTCTATGAATGAAGATCACATCTCCGATTTCATGATAGAGGAAAGACAAGGAAGACAATATTACATTGAATCTTGGCTCAATTCAATCATTGGATTCCAATGCTCAATTATTCAATATCTTCTGACATCATCTAAATCAAGACAGTTGGCATCTCATATACTGGTACATATCAAAGAGTGTCCTTTAAACCTGCATATGAGTTTATCTATCATCTTGTTACAGACATGGTTCCATTGGAAGTACTCATATACTTGAACAAGATTTTCTTTTTCAAGTAGAGTAGGACATAAAAAAAAAAAAATTAAAAATAAAAAAATAAAAAAATGGTATAAGCCTGAAAACCAATCACTGATTGGCAGTCTTATACAGAAAATATAGGGTGAAAATCAGGAACACCTGACACTCTATATTTTCCAAAAAAAAATCTCTTTCATTTCACAAATTTTGTGACCATTCACTCCATTCCATTCCACTTCATTCCATTTCATTTCACTTCATCTCACTCCATTCCACTTCATTTTACCCATTTCATTCCATTTCATCAATAAAAAGCTTTTCCATGACCATTTCCATCTGGTCATTTGTCATCTGTTCATCTCCATTCATTCAAGTAATAGCTGTGTCAGTTTCCGCAGCTGATATCTGTTTCTGCAGCTGACTCCAGTTTCCGCAGCCAGAAGCAGATTCCGTAGCTACAACCCTCTTTTCAAAAGAATGTACAGCCAGATGTTATTTCCATAATCATGAAATAAAATGCAGGTGAGAGGATCAAAAATAAAGACATGGAGCATTCAAGACACTAATAAAGAGAAACTAGTTGAAGACCAAGGAAAAGGCAAAGATTCCAAACGTATGAATAAAATTTATTTCAAATAGCATTGAAAAACACATTTTTCTATAGTTCTGAACCATAAAGCTCTATCCATTATGTGCAATGATTATATTGACAATTCCGTAACCTTTCACGATCTCCATATCATCCTCTCGTATTCATTCTCAAACGGTTCCATCATTAAACCCCCGATCTTCACTCATGTTCCAATATCCCACCGGTGACAATGAGACGCATTTGATTTGACCACGGACTCTTACAGCCGCATAAATCCATAACCGTTGTTGAAACGTGATCATATTTATTGTGCAGCCACCAAAATTCAAAAACGCTGCCGAATGTGTTATACTTTGTTAATCTCTCTGTCGTGTCTCTGCCGTGCTTACGAAACCCCACTCTGTTCTGTCTCACTCCATTTCATTCATTGTGCTCATTCCCATTCTCTGATATTTACCCACAGTCATTGCGCTTATCTCTGTGCATCCAGCCATTCTATTTCCATTTGAACCCTCACGCAGGCAAATTTGTGAAGAGCAGAACGAAAAAAAATGGGTAAATTGCTAAGAGCAGAGCCGGAAGGACCTAAGTTTATAGAGGGATATCCGCAAGTAAAGGATATATTAAAGAAAGCAAATTGGATGCGGTTTATCCAGAAATTCAGAGGTTATCATAAAGAAGTCACGAAGGCATTCGCAAGGTCGTTTGATGGCTTAGAAGCAGAGATTGGAGACCTTAAGTTTGCGGTCAATGAAGCATCTATAGCAACAGCCACTGAACTTCTTCAAGAGGGTGAGCGTTGGTTTAAAAATAAAAGCATCAGTGATGAAGCATGGAGAACAATCTTACGAAACCAAGGTATGGACATAACTGTTTTTAAAAGAGGAATTCCTGTGCATGCATTGAAAGAGGAATGGGCTACTTTGCTGCTAGTTGTTCAGAAATTCATTACATGTGAAGGTCGTTTTGGGTCCATGTATATGTACCATACCAGGTTACTGATGAATTTTCTAGATAATCAAACTCTCAATCTCCCATATTTTCTATTCAATAGTTTGAAGAAAATGTCCGTGACTGTTCAAAAACATTTAGGAGATGTAGGACCCCATCTATATCACCACATCCTTATAAAAATTTTGATTGAAAAGGAGTTAAAGGAGAAGAAAGACACATGGGAACAATTTCTGGTTAGAAATTTCTTTGAGGAACCTCAGGAAATTCCTGAAGGTAGCACAGCAAGAAGAAGTAGGAGAAAAAGAATAATTGATGAAATCCAAAATACTCCTACTACTACAATTGAAAGAACTGATAAGGAAGAGAGACTGTCAAAGAGGAAGAAGAAAGAAATCAAGGGTAAGAAGCCAATAACACCAAAAGAGAGAAAATTTATTGAAGCTGTACATAAAACTCCTTCTTCTGAAGAAGGAGATAATCAAGTGTTATCTGAAAGACTAGTTTATCTTCAAAAACAGTCCTCTATGGCCAAGAAGACAGAGAAAGGAAAACAAAAACAAAAGGATAGTGCACCACAGCGTGTGAGAAGAAGCAGCAGACTTAAGGGGAAATTGAGGAAAACTCAAATAAAGGGTCCTCATTTCATTGACTTGGGAGAGGAAACATCTTAACAGTCCCCAGCTGACCATAGTCCATCTCAGTCAGTTAGTGAACCTGGTTCATTTCATTCCCAGTCAGACATTGAACATACTCCATCCCATTCTCAGCAAGATGTTGATGTGAGCCCTTCTCAGCCAAATTTTGAAGATAACTCTCCTTCACAGCATTTTGGGGACAACCCAAAAAAAATGACTCCTGAAATAGACCCCAAGCAGCAGGAAGTATATGACTATATATAATCTTTGGAAGAGGCAGCTACAGGTCCAAGTACTTCGTCCATTCAGCCTCATACATTACAGGATGATTTAGTCCAATCACTAAAACAGGAAATTTTTGAGCTAGAGCTTTTAAATAGGCACATCAAAAATGAAAATGAGACATTGAAAGAACAAGGCAAATTGGACAAAATCATCCATGATAATACCATGCTACATCTGGGAATATGGCAGAAGAAGAATAAGAAATTGAAAAGGAAATGCCAGAAGTTGAGCAGAGCACTCGTTAATATCAAATTTAGGTGCTTAATGAAGAAACCCAGAATGTTGGCAGTACCAAGGAAGAGGAGGAAAGGATTGGATGTGCTGGCTGAAGTGTCAAGGCACATGAACTAAAGAAAGATTATCAAAATTTTGGTTGCATGAGGACATGCAACACCTTCACAGTGGGGGTATGTTGAGTCTCAAATCTGCATCTTTTCCATACACTTTTCTATGCCTTTTTCACTCACCTGAACCTCCCAAGTTGTCAATATCATGTGCAAAAGAGCATCTAACATGGTTTTTAATTATATTTTTGTGTTTGCTATTTGATTTAGATTTTTTTCATTCAGTTGCGGAATCTTGCCACTTTCCGCAGCTGCTGCAACTTTCCGCAGCTATTTTGTGAAACTCTATGCTACAGGTGTCTACAAGGAAAACGAGCCACATGGGTAGGTCAGGAATGATGTGGACATGGTTCGTGTCCTATTGGTTCGAGCAAACTCATATAAAGAAGCCGCGGTCAAAGGCATCCACATGGAAGTCAACCATAGAGTCTCATGTTGGCAGGACTCTGTTTCGTGTCACATGAAGATTCATACGGCCGTTTCTAAGTTGCGGAGGATAAATCGACATCTGTACATGGCTCCTTAGTCGAATTCAAGCATCCACTCCTCGTAGATTTACTTTCCAACATGGCCATGATCCTAGATCCGTGGACGTAATGGTCTACGTGTTCTCCACCAGCATGAACTTTAGGAGACAATTATATTTCTTTTGTTATATATAATGCGTTTGCATATGCATATAGAGTTAGTCGATGTTAGTCTCTGTTATCTTTTATTAGTCTGCTCTGTAATGTGATTACGCTGCACTTGTGCCTTAACATCACCTTTCTGTAATGACTACTTTTTAATATAAGAAGACTCTGTTTTCAACTGAAATTCGTATTTGAAGATCGTTGCCAAGGCTGGTGTAGAGGGCCCCTGCTCAGCTAAGGTTTTGTGCATTAGTGTATAGTTCTCATTTCGTTTCTTTAAAGCTCATTGTGCCATAATCCATTCATATGTTTATACATTGCATTTGCTTCATTTCTGTTGATAAACTTCCATAATTTCCATTTCACTTCTGTCTTTCATGTTTTATGTTGTTAATCACTGATCAGTGTTCTTGTTTCAGGTTATAGATAGGAAGCCCGAGAATTTTCATAGCTTTTTGACTAATGACATGGAACTAACATTGTTCTGCTGCTAATTTTCTTTTCATAGTTTCTGTTTAAATTCAGTATTGCTTTGTTCATTTCAGTTTTGCTTATTTGCTTCAGTAGTTAAATTTAGATATATTAAGCTGCTCATAACATCCTCAGTTTCCTCCGAAAGCCACAGTTGGACTGATGGTGAGGGATTGTATTATGAAATTTGTAGTTTAGTATTAGTTTCTTTTCTGCAAATTTAGATATATTAAGCTGCTCATAACATCTTCAGTTGCCTCCGAAAGCCACAGCTGGACTGATGGTGAGGGATTGTATTATGAAATGTGTAGTTTAGTATTAGTTTCCTTTATGTAAAATTAGATATATTAAATTGTGCATGACATCTTCAGTTGCCTCCGAAAGCCACAGCTGGACTGATGGTGAGGGATTGAATCATGAATGTATGGTTTGATATTAGTTTACTTTCTGCAAGTTAGATATCAATTACTCAAGTTGTTTATGATTACTTCCGAAAATCATAGCTGGACTAATGATGAAGGATCAGAAGATAAATTGATGTAATCTGATTTAGATTTATTTTGTTGCAATTTTGAATTTCCTTAAGCATAGTTTCTTTTGTGTTTATTCAGCAGCAAGAATAGTTTGGTTTTCATGCTCAACAGTTCACTGTTTTGATTTATTATACTAGCAGCACCTTTTCATTTCAGCATCACATTTTCATTTCCTTTCAAGTTTTGTCATTGTAAATTTCAAAATTCTTTTTAAAGTTTCAAGTTGGTAAATCATTATAGGGGATATCATTTCCTTGAACAAACATAACCAAACTTGTTTTCATTTTAGAATTTCCATTTCACCTTAGAAAACCAAAAACGACAAAAAGTTAAGAAATAGGTTATCTTGCACATATAGTGCGCCACACTTCATTAGCTTACGATTCCCGGATTGACAAATTAAATGCAGCAATTTAGGACACACTAAATTGACCAAACATCGGGTTGTCAAAGCTGGCCAGCTCCTGCACCAAGGAAAGTCGTTCACTAGGGACCAAGTTCAGCAGAAATTTCCTCATCTCATGGAGGAACTTAACGCAATGGGGACCATTGCTTCCTAAGAGGGGAGGAATGATCCAAGTGGATATTGGTGGTCACCCTTCTATTCCACTTGGGGCCCCAACATTGTCTCTTTCTTTTTTTCAGTTTCAGCACAACTTACTATTTTTAGCAGTTTTTTGGGTCCTAAAATTCCGGAGCCATTTTGAGGCCCTAAACGACGTTTTTTTGGAAAACAGGGAGCAGCATCAATCCATGGACCAATGGTGCTCACTTGAAATTTGTAGTCCTCGGATAGATCTTTCTAACGAGGTATAGTACACATCAAATGGAGATCGTATGTCAAAGTTACGTCTCCGAGAAGTTGAAACACCAATTTACCCAAATGGGGCCCATAGTTTTGGCACTTCATCTCCTAGGGTTAGGGTTTTGGCTGTTTAGGATTTTCCATTGTTTCTAAATAATAAATATACCCTCAAGCCTCATTTTAACTAAGTTCAGAGGCCTATATCCACCACATCTCTTCTCAGAGATAGCTACCAGTGCCCTAGCTAGTTTTATTTCCATTCTGTCTGTAAGCAAATTTCAATTCTTTGATATTAATGAAATGAAGTGTTATTTCCGCTGCATCTTTGTATTTATGGTTATATGTTTATTTTTTTGCATTCCTGTATAAATCCAAATCATTGCAAAAGATTGGTACTATGGCATAAAAATTGGAGCTTCCTGTATCTTCACGAGTGAATCCAGTTTTCCATGTTTCATGCTTGAAGAAGGTTATAGGTGAAAATATTCCTATTCAAACAATATTGCTAGAACTTGATGAGGAAGGAAAAATCATATTGGAACTTGAAACAGTCACGTAAACAAGAACTCGACAGCTACTAAATCGATCAATTTCAGAGTATCTCATCAAGTGGAAGAACTTACCTACTGAAGATTCTACATGGGAGGATGAGAATTTTATACAGAAGCACCCAGAGCTACTCTAGCATTGAGGACAACACTTTTTTGAAGGAGAGGGGCATGTTAGGTCCCTCTATTACTAGTATAGTCCCTTATTGTTGTTAGTGTAAACCCCTTATTGTTATTATTGTGCCCTTAAATTATTATTGTTAGGTCGGCTAGGATTACATTGTGGCCCCACTAGGATTACAATGTGGCCCCATGGACTCCTATATATAGAAATGATGTTTTTTAATTTGAATCATCCAAGAATTGTTCATTAATGTAATGTATTGGAGGTTTCCCCCTTGAAGTGGCTTATTTCTAAGGCATTGATATCTCTTTTCTTGTATTTTTGGAGCTGGTTTCACAACAATTCCATTTTGGACTTATATATTTGAAAAATATGCTCATTGAATTTATGCATCTATATATTTAAACTACTCAACTATTTTATTACACCATAGGAAGTATTTCGATATATCTCCCATTTTAATGGGGTCTATCACATCTAGAGAAAAACACATTAGCCATAAAAGTTTCCCATTGAAACCCAAAGTGATTTGATACAAAACATAGGTTTTAACCTTTTATAGTTGATTGTTTCAAATAGATTTTTAATAAAATGAAAAATATTCAATGTAAAACACATGCACATTAACATATAACTGTGATATTTTCCCTTCTTTCCAACTTAGTGGACATCCTTCTAGAAAAATCCCTTTTAATGAAGCAGCTATATCCATAGTTGTCCACTGATATTTGTTCACAAACAACTCTTTCGTTTTGGACTTTTATATCTCAAAACTATGCTCATTGAATTTATGCATCTATATTTTTAAACTACTTGAAACTATTTTATTACACCATAGGAATCATTTCTATATATCTCCCATTTTAATGGGGTGTATCACATTTCGAGAAAAACCACATTAGCCATAAAAATTTCCCATTGAAACCAAAATTGATTTGATAGAAAACATAGGTTTTAACACTATATAGGTAACTTTTTAAAATAGATTCTTAATTTGAAATGAAAAATATTCAATGTAAAACACATGCAGATTAACATATAATTGTGATAATTTCCCTTCTTTCGAACTTTGTGGACATCCTTCTAGAAAAATATATTTTAATGAAGTAGCGATATCCATAGTGATCCACTGATATTTGTTCACAAACAACTCTTCCATCTTAAACTTATATATCTCAAAACTATGCTCATTGAATTTATGCATCTATATTTTAAAACTACTTGAAACTATTTTATTACACCATAGGAATCATTTCGATACATCTCCCATTTTAATGGGGTGTATCACATTTCGAGAAAGAACATATTAGCCATAAAAGTTTCCCATTGAAACCAAAAGTGATTTGATACCAAACATAGGTTCTAACCTTATATAGGTAATGGTTTCAAATATATTCTTAATTTAAAATGAAAAATATTCAATGTAAAACACATGCATATTAACGTATAGTTGTGATAATTTCCCTTCTTTCCAACTTAGTGGACATCCTTCTAGAGAAATCCCTTTTAATGAAGCATATATATCCATATTTACCCACTCATATTTGTTCGCAAAAAACTCTTGCATTTTGGGCTTTTATATCTCAAAACTATGCTCCTTGAATTTATGCATCTATATCTTTAAACTACTTGAAACTATTTTATTACACCATAGGAATCATTTCGATATATATCCCATTTTAATGGGGTGTATCACATTTCAAGAAAAAACACATTATCCATAAAATTTTCCCATTGAAACCAAAAGTGATTTGATACAAAACATACATTTTAATCTTATATATAGGTAATTGTTTCAAATTATAGATTCTTAATTTAAAATGAAAAATATTCAATGTAAAACACATGCATTCTTATACACCCTTATTTCCACGTAAAGTAGTGTGAGTGATTCCATGGGTCCTCTACACCCTTAATAGGGTATAATTGGGACAGGTAGTGTTAAATTCTGCAAGTTCTATAGATAGAGTTTGTAAAGGGCCAGGTAGCCTCTCGATGTCGTCTTTTCTCAAAGGGGACATATCCAATAAATGCCCCTACAGTCAATCTCTGTAATAGATCTAAATAGAAGTTATTCATTTTAATATCCATAAACCTCAACCACTTTAACGAAAACTATGTACATGTCTCTTTTCTCTGATAAATTCTTAGGCAAAGTTTTATAAAGCATGTACATGTCATGTTGGCTTTTTCCCATTAACTTCAAAGAATATTTTTTTGTAAGTGCATAAAAGAATTTTGCAAAGCATGTAAATGTCATTTCTTTCAATATTTAAGGCCTAAAAATTGAACCTAAAGTGGTTGAACTCTCATAGAATTCTAAAATTCCACAGGATTTTAGTCTGTTTGTTGAGTGTTGACTTCTACAAGTTCTAAAGGCAGAGTCTGTAAAGCGCCAGGAAACCTATGGATCTCATCTTTTCTCAAAGGTGACATATCCATTAAATGCCCCTACATTCAATCTCTGTAACAGATATTTGAATAAGATTTCTTCATTTCAATATCCATAAACCTCAACCACTTTAAGGAAAACTGTTTACATGTGTCATTTTTCCCATAAATTATTAGGCAAATTTTTTAAAGCATGTACATGTCATGTTGGCTTTCTCCCATTAACTTTAAAGAATTTTTTTCATAAGTTCATAAAATAATTTTTCAAAGAATGTAAATGTCATTTCTCTCAAGCTTGAAGGCCTCAAAATTGAAGCTAAAGTGGCTGAAATCTCATAGAATTTTGAACTTACATAGCATTTTAGTCTGTCTATTGAGTGTTAACTTCTACAAGTTCTAAAGGTAGTATCCATAAAGGGCGAGGTAGCCTCTAGATCTCATCTTTTATCAAAGGTGAAATATCCAGTAAATTCTCCTACAGTTAATCTTTCTAACAGATCTAAATAGAAGTTCTTCATTTTCATATCCATAAACCACTACCAATCTAAGACAAACCTTGTATGCGTAATTTCTATTTTCTCAAAAGTGACATATCCAATAAATGCCCCTACATTAAATCTCCGTAACATATCTAAATATAAGTTTTTCATTTTCATATCCTTAAACCACTACCACCCTAAGGAAAACCTTGTACATGTGTCATTTATCCCTTATTCCATAAAATTTTAGGAAAACTTTAAGGCATGTGTTATTTCTATTTCATTTCTCCCACGAACTCATAAAGGTTTGACTTTTGACATAACTAGTTGTTTTAGCAAATGCATAAAATTTATTTCTCCAACAAACTCAAGGCTTCCTCCCATTAATTCTAGATGTGGATTCTACCATAAACGTTTTAAGTCAAACTTTAAGATAAACCATGCACATGTCATTTATCTCATGATCATGTGTCATTTCTTCCATTCATTTGAAATAAATGTCAATTTAATATATATTTTTATTGAATTTGCTTTTTTTCAAGGATAAGAAAACCATTAAATATGGTTGAAAAATGGAAATTATGCATAGAATTTTCTTTCTATCCCAATCTAGGGAAAGAAGTGATTACATATGTGCTTTCCAATATTGCGACTAGCACAGTCATCCAAAGGAAAATGAATATACCAAGAAGAAAAAAAAACAATGAGGCATATTATATTGGATTGATAGAAGGCTTGGAAACAACTATGGAGTATGGATCAAATGGAATTTTAGTTTTCACCAATTTTGAACTTGTGTGCAACCAGATGAATGGCGTGTACCAAGTTAAGAAGGAGAGGCTAAAAGAACTGCATGGGATAGAAAACAATATTGTTAGCCAATTTCAATTTTTTAGTATAAGACATTGTTCAAATGTGAATAAGATGTTTGCTGATCTAGTGCGTGGGGAAATGCTAATTTAGGATTCATCTATCAAATATTAATTAATATATCAATTACAATTATACAGGGCAATTTCAATGCAAGATTCATCTCTCAAATATGAATTAGTTTTGAGACGCTCTTCTTCAAAAATTCAAGATTGATCTCTTGAAGATGAATTAGTTTTGAGACCCTCTTCTTCAAAAATTCAAGATTCATCTCTCAAAGATGAATTAGTGTTGAGACTCTTTCCTTCAAAATTTATTGATGGAAATTGTAACATATATTGAATATGTGTGTGTTTTGTACTTATAAATACATATTTTTTCATGACCATGTGATTTTTTCAATTATATACCAAGTGTGCTCCCACCACACCATTTAAAGTGCAACTTGGTGAACTTCACATTTGCAAAAAGTTGTGAACTTCACATTTTTATGAAATTAAAATGTCGAGACTTCAACAAATTTTTGTTTAAATGGAGTTTTACTTCCTTTTTAATGACAATGTGTTTTTTTCAATTTTATACCAAGTGTGCTCCCACCGTGTAAAGCGCAGTTTGGTGAACTTATCATTCTTATAACTCTTTTTTCTTAAATTGAGTTTCACACATCAATTAATGCTTTGAAAGTTGTGTTTTACATTATTTGTGTATCTTAAATTACATTAATTTTTTGAAATTTATTTTGAATTTATTTTAAATTCTAGTCATTTAAAAAAATACTTGTAAATGTCAACCCTAGATATATATATCATGGAGGATGAACAAAAAAGATCAATAGAATACCATATCTCTACGATAAGGGGGATAAGGGATCAAGGGATGTTCATGGTATTTAAATATAATCTTAAATCTCCATACATGTGTGTACATATCGAATTCATTTTTTATTGAATTTTTGAGTTAAATTAGTTCTTAATAAGTTTTTATTTTTTTATTTTTTAGGAGATAAGAGGAGAAAGGTATCTAATCAATCCATGGTTCACCCAATCATGATATGGTTCACACAATTTAATCAATGAATATATACGTGTATTTATATGTATGAATGCATTTTTAAAATGATTATAAATTTGTATTTGTTTATGAAGCTTCTCTCTCATCTCGAGAGATTGGTGGTGGTTCAAATCCCCTTAGAGGGCCATCAATAAGTGCTAGCAGGTTGTGTGAAGGTGGTGATATTTATTCCCCCGAAGTCTAATCAATGGTTGGTGGTGTTGGTTCTTAGCAGGGTCATTCTGGTTCTCAACAATTTCAGGGTGTGGAAGATGCTAGCCAGCCACATGGAGGTTGCCATCAATTTGAATATTTTTTTCCTTCAATTTGTACAAATTTTCTTACATTTGTTTTTTCTAATATACAAAAATTGATATATTGATGCAGAGGCTGAAAATTCTCTAAATGTTGGTCAAAATAGACATAGGGCAGAATGCTTCATTCAAGAATAAGTTTTTCCATCCACCACGACATATCTGGCCGACATTTCCAATATACCATGGGAAAGAAACATGCAGAAATGCACCTTAGAAAGGTGTCGACAACTTCATAAAAAATTGTAGAGAGATCTTGTGTCTTTAACTCTACCTACTGAGAGTCGACAAAGATTGGAAATAGTTACACATTCTTTAGGCAAACCAGTAAATGTGTACTAGAAGCTTGGACCAACCACGGATACTTTTCTGGATGTCATGATAAAAATAAAAGAAATATTGAAGGGACCTAATAAATGGGAGGTTGTTAAAGAAAGAGTGACAAAAAAAATGGAAAAATCTATGTTTAATTTTAATAAAGGGCCGAAAAGAAAGATGTTGAAGGTGCAATATTTTAGGCACCCTGATATAGCTCACTGTTTGTATGATAGACACCTTGCGGCTTATGGAAGACTCCCATGGAATGACGAGGTTCCACTTTATTTTGAAAAATTATTTTATGTAGAATTATTTTTGGAAATGAAACCCAATTACAATGACCTTCCCTGTGAATTTTTTTTTCTTAGGAAAGGTCAATTGTGTGACCATAGGGCGCTAGGCGGGATGTTTATTTTCCTCGTCCTAATCCACCATTGTTTATTCGACCTATTCATGTCGAAACTTTGCGGTCAGAGATGGAAGCCACTTCTCAAATTAGTCGAGAACCAAGGGATGCCATCATCGACAATGTTAACAGTAGATTGGGTGGAGTCAATGTTTGTCTGAATCGACAAAGAGCATGTGAGAATGCACATGCCAATTTTGTGTATTATACAGATGAACAGATTGACAACATGAGTGTTGAAGATCTGAAAACATATGCAAAGAATTGTCGCAATGGTTGGCATGACCTAATTGTTCATGATGAAGAGGCCATGGGAATGGTATGTGTTAATGGTTAGGATTCAAATATTTTAACACATATATACAAATTGTGATAAACACACACACACACACACACACACATATATATACATGCATACATTTATCTATATGTACATTAATCTAACAAAAATGTGTTATTATATGTTAACACCATATCGAGTTGTCACACTTGATGAATGAGGAAATGTTAATATCACGTTCGGAGCCTCACATTCAAACAATCAAGATGGGTCTCATGATCAAGATATGTTGGAAAATGTTAGTGTTTTTTAAACTTATATTTCTAAAATAAATAATTGTGCACACATGTAAATTTTCATGCATATATAATAATATGTTTTAACAGATTCCGATTCTGTGTGATGTTTTTGGGATGGCGGTACCTTCTTCTTCCTTAGGAGATGTGCCAGGTTAACAACAAGTATGGACAATTTTTCACTTTTAAAATTTATATGTTTTTAAGTTATATATATTCCACCACAAGTTTCCATTAAAAAATGAGATATATCTATATCTTGAGTTATTTTAAATTTTTTGAATTTTAGGTTTTTGGCGATTTTCTTTTAGAGCCTCTCTTAGGAGATGTGCCAAATCCACCTGGAGAAGTATTCAATTTTTCACTTTTAAATATATATGTTTTTAATTTATAATTTATAAATTGATGTTTAAAAGTTTTATTATAAACTGAGATCTTGATCTTGAGTTATTTTTTATTTAAATTAATTTTTTTAATTTTAGGTTTCTATAGAGGATTTATTTTCTCCACGGATTTTAGCGATGGAGATAGGAACATCCACATCATTTCAACCATTTGAACAAGTTGTCTATTTTTTTTTTAATATTATTGAAAATAAGTTTATATATATATATATATATATAGGTATGCATTTTCAATTGAAATTATACATATATATATACATATATATATATATAGATATATATATATATATTGTAGAGTTTATTGTTGGAGATGTTCCCATGTGGGACGTTGTAGCTGACGAGCAACAAATGGAGAGAAAACCTCAGGAGGCATTGCATGATTTTTATTTTTTATTTTTTTTCACATGAAGTTCTATATATTCTCACTCAATTTTAAAGCTTCAAATTTTAATCTTTGTACGTGCATTGTGTACATGTTCCCCATGCTTCACAGGATAGATCATGGATTGAGACTTTGTTGGGAAAGACACTACATCCATCTGTATTTGATGGATGATTTCTAGATTTGATTGAGATTTCTAGTCTTAAATTTACTTTTTTATATATTATTTAGATGCAGTCATATACATATATAACTTGATACTTGATACTTGTGAGATCTACAAATTTTGGACATATTTTATGTGAACTACAATTGAATAGTTGAACTACTAGTAATGATGTGATCTATAAATGAATGTTTTTCTTTTGAACTGCATTTGGCATGTGAAGTAATGTTGTGAATTACAATACATACATACATACATACATACATACATACATACATATATATATATATATATATATATATATATATATATATATATAAACAATCATAAGATTCTAGGTCTTGTTATATGTGTTGAAAAGATACATATATGTCCATTATTTTTCATCAATGCACATGTATAGAAAAGATACTTTCAGTTAATTCAATTCTAGAACATATATATCAAGTACTTCAACATTTTTCATCAATGTCAATAGAATTAAGCTAATTTTAGTTAATTTCATTCTAGAACATCTATATTCAGTACGTGAAACATTTTTTATCTATGCACATGGGAAAAATGCTTGAAAAATTAGTTTAATTCTAAAACACACACACACACACACACACACAGATATATATATATATCCAATACATGCAACAGTTTTCATCAATGCACATAGAAAATCTACTTTCAGTTAATTTCCTAGAACATATCTAAGCATTGGACACACAAATTTTGTACTAGATTTTCTATCAGGAATAGAGATGTGGGTCAAATCCCACCAAAAGTTGGAGAAGTGCTCCGAGTCTCTTGTTTTAAAGGAATCTTTGTACAAAACTATAGTGTGGATGATTTATTTACATTCCATACTTTTTACCAGAAAAGCCCACGAGAAAAACTAGTCACATTCAGTCCATGTATATATTCAGCAGGTGCAACATTTTTCATCAATGTACATAGAAAAACTATTTTCAGTTAATTGTATTCTAGAACATATATATTCAGTACATGAAACATTTTTCGTCAATGCACATATATTAAAACTACTTGAGTAGTTAATTGCTTTCTAGAACATATAT
This sequence comes from Pinus albicaulis, assembly GCA_034641835.2. Taxonomy (NCBI): domain Eukaryota; kingdom Viridiplantae; phylum Streptophyta; class Pinopsida; order Pinales; family Pinaceae; genus Pinus; species Pinus albicaulis. The sequence continues at coordinate 270,016 of JAXQQM020084315.1, read as the reverse complement.
TTATATATATATCCAATACATGGAATAGTTTTCATCAATGCATGTATAGAAAAGCTAATTTCAGTCGATCCTAGTGTGCATGTACCAAAACAATTTGTACATGTGCAAACACTTGCATAGATAACATAACAAGGCAACTGAATTTTTAGTTGAGTTGTGGAATTTCTAAAACATAATAACAAGAGAATAAATTTTTGGGCAGTTCAATCAAAACAATTCCAATGGAATGCCATCTTCAATGATCCATTCATGATTGGATTTTGACATTTTCCATTTCTTAATTTTTTTTTTCTTTGATTGAACCTCTATCAACTTTATGCGTGTTGCACACACTAAGTGAGTATATTGACAACTTATTACATTAGGTTCATAGTCTTCAAAGTAAAAAAAATCCCCACTTTGAATATTTTCTATGAAAAAATAACCTTTCAGTATAATAGATCCTCTTTCATATGGAAACCTGTGATCAGTATAGTTTTCTAATAATTTCATTTTTCTTTCAGTCCAACCCATAAAATAATACTTCACATTTTCATCATTGTCAGTAGGTTCAATTACAACAAAAGCATCTGCTGCACAATAAAACAAACTTAACAAACTTATGTATTTAAATTTATTTCTAGATCTTTATCATTTGAAAGCAATTCAAATGTTATTTTCTCTAACAAGATCAGAAACTCGATCACCATTGGATGATATTGTAGTCTCCTCTAATTTCATTTCTTCAAACATTGCAACGGACATTTTTCCCTTTTTATTTAGCTCTGTATGTTTCCAAATTTTACATACATTTTGTTTCACAAACGTCATTGGATTCTGTGTTGTCTATGAAAATACGACAAAAGAAAGAATATTTTCTTTTATCCAATGCAAACACATTTCTGGACAACCTTCTTTTAATTGAATGCAATTTTTGAGTCCATTTTATTGTTTCAATGTCATTTCCAATTGATCTATCTACTTCTTCGATCCCAATATGCCAAAAAAACATTTATATGGAAAATTCAAAGAAGAATGTAAATATGATATCAAAATACAATCAAAGATAATCAATCAGAGATAATAAAATTTTGGTAAATGTACACTCTTTAAAATTAGATATTTAATAAAAATTAAATTGAATGTACCTTCGCACTTTCGTTGATCAGTTAGCCTCATGGTTTAGAGCAGTGATGCACCATTGAAGAACTTCTTTAGCATTCATAAGTCAGCTTGCAGAGGGATTCATTTGATATGTTCGAAGTGCTCATTTTATGCATGCCCCTACACCGTCATGTTCTCCTTTTCCATGACCAGTCTTGAAGAAATTTCAACAATGTTTAATGCATGTTTTCTTATGAAGACAACACAACAAAAATAATGATTGTGTAGATTTGAATTGACCTGCACATCCATCTGACCATATTCAACGTTCAGTGAATGTTATTCCACGACTTTTCAAGGAATCATAAATCTTTCCAAAACAGTGTCGTACAAAATATGTATCGTGTGTACGATCATCACTGATATAAAAGTGATATTCTTTAATAACATGTCGATTTTCACTAGTGCTTTCTATATGATCGACGTTTTTTTCAGCATGTCTCTATAGAATATGGACGAGCATGGAGACTTGGTCGGAATGATAGTATTCACTCTGAATTTCTTTTTATGGAACAAACGTGTAGTTTTCTGCAAAGTCAATTACTCATACAATGGTCCGTGGTGGAAAAAATTCACGGGATTTTTTGAATTGCAAGTCTTTCCACTGAGCTCTATGGGAATGCTTCGTGTATTTATAAATTTCTTCCTCAAACTTTCTCAAAAAGTCTATCACAAAAATTTCTTCTTCTCATAATTCAATTCTTTTAGCACTATTTGTACCTTGAATCGATGTATGGATATATTCATATCTCTTCCATTTCACTTTCATGTTGGACAATGATTGATCATTTATATCAATATGGTATTTGTTTTGAAATTTATTCAAATTTCCACAATCATCATATTTTTTACCACTAACACATTTATTTTCATAAAATAGTTCATCGCTTTGTATTTCACATAGAATTTGAGATATGAAACCACGGATAGTGGAAGGAGGAGGCGAATCCTTCCAAAATTTTCTACCAAAATTAAGCAATGCGTCATAATATAACTCAAATTCCACATGATAACAACAACATCAAGTGTCGCGTACGGTGATAGGTTTTACATACCATGGTTTTTGTTGAACAAAAGCATTGACTGACACATGAATTTCATGATTCTCTTCTTTGAACTTGTTGAACAAATCTATCTAAGTGGTTTCCAAGAAACATTTTTCATGTTCTTTGTACTAATTTCGTGATATTCATCTTCACATCACAACCTTTGGATTTGGCGAAACATGTGAATTTTTCTTCCAATATTCATAAATATTTTTTTAACATGTTCTCCAAGTCTATCTTTGTATGGTTTCCTACAAATAGCTCTCCAACAAGTGAGTTCATCATTTACATCTATTTGCAACCGAAATTTCTGATGTTTATGCGAAGTTTTTCATGAGGTTCCTAATGCTCGTGCCATAGATTTTACCAAGCGATTCTCTTTAGTACTTGATGAAAGCACTTCCATATGTATGGCTCTACGTACAAGTGAAACATATTTTTGTCTAGATCTTATAATTGAATTTATAACGCTATTTATATTTTCTATCACATTTTCCTTCATTTTTTTATTTTTGGTTGATTTTCGAATACCCAATAAAGTTGTAGCTTCTTTTAATTTCCTTAATGATAAGATACCTTTCAACATTGGGCTTGAAATGCCACATTTTCCTTGATGAAGTACATATCAAAAATGTGGTTAACCTGATATCATATATAATTTTCAGCTCTTTTATCTCCATATGTGTGAGTGTCAACATTTTCTAACATCTCATCATTGACATTGATTTCATTTGTACATATTAAAATGAATAGTACATAATAAGTTTATATATTAAATAAATAACTAAATTAATAAATATATGTATAATTTCAACATATATATACATACCTTGTGATTCAATTTCTTCACTTGAATTTCTTTCAACATTTTCAACATCTTCAATCATCGGTTCAATATCTCTTTCACTTTCTCTTTCAATATTTTGTATCTCATCATCAATGTTTTGAGGAAAATCTCTATCTGTTTACATTGCAAAATATTTTTCAAATTAGTTCAAATAAAAATTAAGCTTCACATTTTACACGAGGAAAATTTTAAATATATCAAACTCGTAATATTTACATTTACATACCTGCTTCAACTTCTAGTTGAAGTTTATTTTCCCCTTCAATATTTGACAGTGCTTCTATCTTTCTTTTGCGAGATTCTCTTGTCCCTTCTCTACGTTCCTCGGGATCTCTTTTTCAATCATATTTTCTCATACAATTCCTTCAATTTCCCATGATAATAGAGTATGAAGTTCAAAACATTTCCTTTAAAAATTTAGACAAAAACTCAGTTAAAAAAAAATCACAAAATATTTAATTTTAGAAAAACTCATTTTAAAAATTTTGCAAAAACTACATACTTCAATCCAAAACACTCACGTCAAAAAATCTGAGAAGAAAATGTCTTATAAAAATGAAACAAAGCTCAAAATATTTCCTCCGAAGTCCTACAAAAAAATTTCATTTAAAAATTTAGAGAGAAACTCATTTTTAAAAATCATTATAAAATATTTACTTCAACCCAAAAAAAGTACTCTAAAAAAATGTCACTTCAAAAAATGCCTCCAAAAAATTTCCATTGAAAATTAATTCCAACTTCTTAAAAAATGCCACTTTAAAAAATACTTCAAAAAAACCTCTAAAAAAATATGACTTAAAAAAATACTTCCAAAAAATGCCCAAAAAGTGTCCTCTGAATACTAAGCCTAAAAGAGTCATTTCTAAATTAAGCCCAAATCCATACCTTCAAAAAAAATGAAAATTAAGCCCAAATCCATATTTTCAAAAAAAATGAAGGCAAAAATACATCCAAAAAATGTATGACATAGCTCCAAGAAATGTCCTTTGAATGTTCCTCCAAGGAAAGTCCTTAAACCCAAAACATTTTTTTTCAAAAATGTTATTTGAATGTACCTCTAAGAAAATTTCTTAAACACAAAATAATTCTTTGCAAAATTAGACCAAGACCTTTGTAAAATCAGACCAAATGTGTGAAAATATGCGAAAATAATGAACGATTTCGTGGCAATTTATATTGCCGTGAAATGGTTTTTTGGAGGGGCTCCGTGGTATTTTCTAGCCCATGGAAAATTGGGAAAAGTTCGACCGAATTTTTATACAAAATTCAGAAACTTTTATACAAAATTCGGCGGAACTTTTATGTCATTAGACTTGACGGGCTGTCGAACCAAAAAAAAATTCGTCCAATCCTTTTTGAAGAGTTTGGCAGAACTAACGCATTAGAAATTATGCAGAACCAAGCTTTGAGTATGTATCTTCAACTTTGAACTAATTAAACTCCATGATACATTCTAAATTAACTATTGGAACCAAGACAAGCATTTTTAGAATTGAATCTATTTCAAGAAATATAAATTTTATGGAATTTCATAAATATTTACTAATTTTAATTAATTTTGTAATAAAACAGGTACAAACAATTTCTGAAGCTCATTATGATCGAGTGAAATCATAATATTGTATCTTCCAAAATACATTATAAAAAAATTGAAAAAATTATGGTGCATTACATTGGTCTGTCATCTCTAATGTGTAGTTTTTGGATTTTTAGTTTATAACTTATATGTTAAGAAATATCTTGTCATGAAACATATTCAAAATATGTTGTTTTTTCATATTTGACAAGTTCAAAAAATTATAGTAATTATCATATGCATCCGTTGGGTTTGTAAATATGATGAAACCGAAGTAGATTGTTGTAAGACATTTTGCTTCTCAAAAACACAAATTTTCAAATAATACAACATTTCTTATTAACATGACTTCTTTTGAATCCTTTGATTGTTAAAAACACACACTCAATGAAACATTAAGTTGACATATCAAATATGTATAAAAAAATTCCAAAAAATAAGTAATAAAAAGCTAATAAAATTTCTCATCGCAAAATGAAATTCTAAACAGCAAAGCTTGTAGAAAGTTGGAGAACAAAAAAAAATTAAAGGTTTTTTCTCAAAAGAGTGAAAATTCAAACGTTGAGCTATGAGTGTGTATTTATAACGAATGAGGTGACTCACCACCTCCCATGTTACTCCTGACCTTCACAATGACTCTTGAGCTTCTACTATGACATTTCAAATTTCTTCATGATCTTTGAGCTTCTATATGACTTTAGAACCTTCATTTGGCTCTTCATAGTCCATGTAAGACCCTTAGGCTTCCACACATTTTAAAATTTATTATTTTTTAAAATTAGATAATTACATTCCATTAATGATTTGGAAAAATATATTGAATAGTATGACTATGTAATGACACTATGAGAACCCATGACTTGGTGCTATGATTTTGATTTATTCGTGATGAATTTTTACTTGTTCTCGATCTTCACTATCCAGAGTGTCTACCAACTTCTGTAGCTTGGCACATGAGAGAATATCTTTCTTTGGAGGAGAAAGTAGTGACTTAATGCTCCACTCTTGGGACAAGTGTGTAAGCATTGTAATTGTATATCTTGGGGCTTTCACTTAATATATGAAGCTCTGAGAGGAAACACACTTTCATACATATGTCTTCAATGATTGCGAGACTATTATTTCATTGTTTCTAAGGTATGTTTATGTTAACACATACTAATGAAAATGAACTATTATGTTGGCCTGTGTATGTATCTCATTAAGTTTGTATTGTTAATTTCTTATATGGTATTTTTTGTCTTGTGAACTATTTTTCATCTTAACTAACAATCTCCTTTTTTCTTTTGTAAAATAAGCTTATATACATTATGATTGTATGACTAGCAATCTAAATTTACATTCAAAGGTTTCTTGTGTGATATATTATGTCTATAATTGCAGCCAATTCAAATTCCTAAGTATAATGGAAAGTGGTTGTATTTCTAGTTAGGGCTCCTACTCCAAATTGTGCGATGTCTAATTAGGACTTTATATCAACCATACCCCTTTTGTTGTTGTAGTGATATCACTGTCAATAGTAAAAATATCTTCGTTGATTGAGAGGGTGTGATAATGGAAACTATATTCTTTTCTCCATGTCTCATGCACTAGATATTCCTCCATTGAGATGGACTGGTAATGGAAACTATATTATTTTCCTCATGTGTCATGCACTAGATCACCACTAGCAACCATAAGTCATTTTGAAAGCCATGAATAAGGAACGAGGTGTGAAGGATTGGATAAGCATCTAAGATCGAAAATTTTTAAGGATTATAAAATCCAAGATAAATGTGTAATTTTAGATCCATACTCTTTGATGACCAGGTAGGGCATCCAATATAAGAGTACTCGAAGAGGATTGATATTATTTGGTGATTAAGAATCTAATATAAGAATAATACTAAAAGGACATACTATATTAACATAGAGATGTGGTATGTGCATTTAGAGTTAGTGTTGTATGTGTTGTAAATCCTCCTAGACATGATGTTCTCATAAGAGTCTTGTGAAGTAAAGGCCTCATTAACAATGTTGGTTATGATATTTGTTGATCATAATCCGCTTCCTGCAAAATTTCATGGGAAATCTGGTTCAGACCTCTCAAATTCCCCCCCTTGTAGCCTTGGAAAACCATTCTCAAACCTATCATTACCATTTCCCGCCTCCAAAATACATTATCAAAGGCTGGGAATTCATATTTAAAAATATTCAAGGCATAGCTCCTTCGGCCCAGGCCCCTCTGTTCTTTTCCTCCACGAGACGAAAATCTTGAACCAAGTGCTAGCTCTATATGCGCTTATCAAAGAGATATCAGGAGTATTTCGAGCCGTAGATCTGCATGATATCAGACGGCATTCATTCATCTCCACCATGCTCACAGACTCCCTGACAGTCGTCCGATTAGACCACGAAATCAACGGTTCGCGATTCTCCTGTCCTGGTGGTCCCCGTGCTCAAGACACTGTTCAAAACTAGGTGGTATGTATCGCACCGCCTTTCGGCGGTCGGCGATATTTCTCCTTGGGCCAGCAATTCCATACAGCGCTCACCATGTGTCCCTGCGTACAGCCCTAAAACCTCTCTCCATCACGCATTATTGTTCGGTCAAATTCATCCAGCGATATTCACCACAGTCGTCCGATCTAAGGGCCTTCATCCGACGATCTTCACACCCCGAATCTACATGGGATTTAATGCAAGAAAATCATGCCCCTAGCCCACTGTAAATCGCCTCAGACACTCTTTTCACCATCGATCTACTCCTGAAATTGGACGGCTGAGATTTCATCGTCCCCGCCATTGACCCGGTCTCCCTCCACGTCATCATCCCACGTGTTATTGCATTTCTCCCTCTGCCATTTATATATTACATTCATATGTTATATTTTAATGTCCTGCATCATAAATTCTGGCCCGTTCTTCTGCCATTATTTCCACCGCATCTCCTTCGTCGCCACCCTGCATGTCTCCACCACTTCATCACGTTGCTCTGTTACACAGTCGCTTCCATTGCATTGTCGTCCCCCATGCATTTGTTTTCTTCACATCTTTGCGTGTTTTATAGGTTTACGATGACCGAAAATTGCCATTATTCACAGCCCCCATTCTAGAAGCCGAGGGCGCAAGAAAGGACCGTTGTTCAGAAACATAATTTATGAAGAAAGTCCCGGGTAATTGCTGCGACACGACATTCTTTAAAGAATCAGGGGCAAAACCTATCTAACCCTCCAGAATCATTCAAGACACCGATTACACAACTAGAGACATTAACACTGCGACAAAGAGTATCAGTGGAAGATTGAAGCATTCAATAGCTGCAGTTGAAGATTTCGAGATCAGATTCAATACTTAAACAACAAAGGTACCAGAACAAAGATATCCAGGATCACATAAAGGGTACAATACACAAGAAATAATACTCTCTAGGTTTTTTTAGCATAATTTATCTTCATAAAAGGATAGAAGGTTAATATGATTATCCCTATATCGTGTTCCTGAAGAAGTTTTCACTCAAAAAATTTATTCCTGAAGACAGGCTACAGAGTACGTGCATCACTACAAAGTCATCAAGCAGTATGGGCATGCACGTCTCCACCATTTTGTATTAATTATGCAAATTGAATGTTCATCACCTACCTCTTTTACTAAGTTTTGGTTTCTCCTATAAAAACTAGGAAGAAACGTATTGTAGAGGTTCCAGATTTTTATTAGAAAATTATGCAGTGAAAGGCTTTTTGCAAACATTTTGTATAATTATTGTATGATGGCTCAGAGCCCATAGGGTCTCAGTGAGGAGGAGTTCTATCTGTCAAAGAGGATTCTGGTCTTTGGTATTTCATAGTCTGTAATCTTCTTTATTGTGTTGCATTAATAGAAAATTTCATTTCATCCATCTTCTTGTATCATGTTTTGGAATGCGAGTGGCTCACTGATTTTTGGTATGGATTCATCCTAGTTGATGCCCATGCTCAGATCATTCAAGTGCTTTAAATATGGCTCATGCATGATATTGTGTTCCATTATTCAGCTAACCATACTTCTCCTATATTAGATGCTTTCGGGGGGCGCTTTTAAAATGCTATTATCATGTATGGATTCTTAGATTGGTAAGCCCACACATGGTGGTATTGTATATCTCGGTATCAGCTCAAGGTTAACTAATATCTTCTCAATATCTCTTTCACTACATCCACCTTCTGATAATTTATGTCTGTGAAGTATTTCTGAATTGGCCCACTTTGCAGTAAACTGTCTCTAAATTTTATGTTGCTTTTGTATGAGAGTTCTGCATCTTGCCTCTGCAGTATCTCTTTTCCTGTGTCAGTTTCTGAGGGTTTGGTCCCATTCTATTTTATTTCCCTGTTTACAAGATATAGCATGTGAGCTAAAGCTGACAACTTCACACATTATATTATATGCTCCTTGCTATGCCCTGGGCACTGGTCTATCACAACTCTAGGTTGTCTCTAGGAGCTACAACATCTTTCTGGTGCCGTTTCCAAGGACGAATTTAAGAACATCAGAATCCCTGGGCCTCGACAAAATTTTAGTCACTCTTCAAGTAGGTGAGCATGGAGAGTTGAGAGTTGTAGATCTCTCACTTTTGCGACTCCACATTTGTTATTTGATAAAGATATTTGCAGTCCTGGCTCCTCGTAAGCCACACCTGAGGTCAGATACGTCTAGGCCAAAGACAAATTCAGTGTCTGACCCTGACCAGATCATACATAGAAGAAATTGGAGGGAAAGGAAATCATCCTGTTTCCAAATCCCTGAAGTGTCTATAGAATATTTTCCTTCTTCCTCCTCTCGAGATTCTCAATTGCAAATTCCCGACTCCACTGTGGGAGATACTCATTATTATTACTCAGATAGCCCACCCCGAGAGGGTATCAGAAATAAAAATAATATTTATCCTACTCCTGAGTTTGAAGAGGTCAAGGAAGTAACTGAATTATCTATTGTTAATAGAGCTTTGTTCCCCTCAACCCCTCAAGTTGCAGTTGAGTATATTCCTATTATTGTTCATACTCCACTTCCTCCTCTTCCTCCTCTTACTCATCAAACTATTACACTGCCTCCACCTCCTCCAATGGCCAATGTTCCAGCCTTCTTGATGAATAAATACGCTCCCTTGGAATTACCCCAAGTGCTGAATTATATGCCTAAATATTATCTGAAAATCTTGCCCAGATTCAATGGAGAAAATGAGATTGATGCTCAGAAACATCTTGAGACTTTCTGCTCCTTTGCAGAGAACTTTAATGTTGAACATTTGGATGTGTTCTTAAGACTGTTTGTGCAATCTCTATATGGTGAAGCTCGAAAATGGTTTAAGACATTTGTTGGCCATTCTATTACCACTTTGGATAACATGGAAGACACTTTTATCAGGAAATGGGGAGAGAAGAAAGATCATGGAAATTGTCTCATTGAGTTCAATACACTAAAGAAAAGACATAATGAGGGAGTGTCAGAATTTATCAAAAGATTTAATAAATTATATTAGAGTCTCCCTACTGACATGAAACCCCATCAAACTGCTGCTAAAGTTGTTTTTGTGGCAGCCTTTTATTCAAACTTTGGTTTCTCACTCAGAGAAAGAAAGCCTTCTACTTTGGATGATGCTTAGGCAGATACACTAGAGTTGGAAGCAAACTTTGCCTCCACTAGAAAATCAAAAGGAAGAGCTGAGTAGGAGAGCAGAAGAAGGGGCAAAGAGGAGGCATCTTCTTCTAACTAGGACAGAGACTTAGACAAAATGGAAGAAATGAGAAATTGATTAAAAAAATGGTCAAGCTTGAATTGGAAGCCAAGAATTCAGCCTTCAAAAATTTCCAGAATGCTCCAAATAGAGGTTACAATCCTTAGTATAGGAAACCACCCTTGCAAATATTGCCAAGGGAATCAAAAGAACAACAAGATCAAGTACCACACCCATTGTACCTGGAAGGCCCAGTAGATGACTCCACTTAGGACATTGCCTATAGACTGGAGGATGCAAATTTTTCCTTTTCAAATAGTGATGGAGAGGAATACCCTTCATAAGGGAATGATGAAGTTGGGTGCTCATTGCAAAAATAAGAAAAGATCAGAGATGCAGAAGAAGCAGAATTTGGTCATTATTGTAAACAATTTGATGATTTCATGCAAGCACATTTCAATAGAAGATATGATCTCAGATCTTCTAGGAAGAGGACTCGCACCCAAGAGCAAGAAGAGGAGTTACCCCAAAAGGAAACACCTACTCAGAAGGAGTCTATAATGCAGAAAGCTATAGACAAAGGTAAGCAGCCTCTAAACAAACCTTTGCAATCTAATGATCAAATTCCTTCTTCTACGGAAGTAGTCACTTCCCCTTGTGCCAAATCTGTGTCAAAAGAAGTCAAGCCCCTAGCTGAAAATAAAGAGCCAAAAGAGGTTGTGATAGAAAAATCCCCTCCTGCTTTCAGTCTACAAAAGGAGCTTCAAAAGGTCAAAATCCCAGTCCCCTTGACTGAACTATTGAAACAGCCAGCATATCAATCTCAAGTCACCTCTTTTATGCTCCTTCCAGAAGCACCAATCATCCCAGATAGCCTCAAACTTTAGGAAGAAAGAACCATGGTAGTTTTCGGCCCACATGTTGAGGAGATAGATCCCTCTACTTCTCCCTTCTATGTGTCTCTAGTAATCCATGACCTGCTATTACATAACTGCATGTTAGATTCTGGAGCTTCCCACAATATTATGCCTCTCTCAGTCATGGAACAACTAGGTTTACAAATCACACGTCCATATAAAGATCTCTATTCATTTCACTCCAAAAGAGTTAAGTGTCTAGGGATGATCAAGGATTTGGTAGTCAATTTGGCCCAAATCCCAGGAAAAAGTGTGGTAATGGACATCGTGGTAGCTGACATTCTAGCTCGTTTTGGTATGTTGCTCTCAAGGTCCCGGGAATAAATTTTTTGGATCAATTAAAATGGATTTAACATATGCCACTATCCCAGTTTTTGGTGGCCAAGAGAGGAGGTTATATAGGGAGACTAGATTTGTCAAGATGGTGACTAAGGCTGACAATTCTGCAAATTCACCAGTATACAGTAAAGAAGGAGATTTTTCATGTTTGATGCTGGAAGAAGACCAAGATTTCGCTCATGAACCATCCTTCTGTTAGATCAAGACTAAGCAGCCCTCAGAGAACCATGAAGCAGGAATATGGACCCTACATTTTGATGGAGCAAATTCAAGAGAAGGAAATGGAGCTGGAGTGCTATTTATTTCTCCTTCAGGAAAATGGATCCCTCTATCTTTCAAATTAGAGTATGAAGCTACAAATAATGTGGCTGAATATGAAGCACTTCTTTTAGGATTGCAGACAGCCAATAATATGAACATAAAAAGTTTAAAAGTTCTGGGAGATTCAGAACTGGTGGTCAGGCAGGTCAAGAATCAGTATCATACCAAACAACATAGGCTAAGGGCTTATAGAAATTAATTATGGGACATTGTAGAGAGTTTCTTCTTGGCATTCAATATACATTTCATGCCCCGAGAACGGAATACGATGGTTGATTCCCTTGCTGTAGCTGCAAGTACATTCCGACCACCTCAGAACCCTCTTCTAAGATATGAAGTAGAGGTGCGTTATCGGCCTTCAATCCCAAACAACATCAAACACTGGTAGGTATTTGAGGACGAAGAACAGATGAAGATATTCCTGGAAACAATAGGAGAATTCTCCAATATGGAGATTGATGCTGATGAAGAAGATGTTGAGTTTGAAAATTCTTCAGAAAGAAATTGGGAGGAGAAAGTGGCAGGTAACAAAGTGTTGCAGTTAAAGGGAAACATAATACCTAGAGGGCTGGTGCCTCTAGAAATATTATTTGACAATAATGATTTCCCACTACAACCAAGCATAGTGGTAGAAGAAAATCAGGTAGAAGACCTGAATTTGGGTACTGAGGCTGACCCCAAAATTGTCAAACTGTCCAAGAAAATCCCTGAAGAATATAAAAAGTTATATCAAAAATTATTTCAGTCTTACAAAGATGTGTTTGCATGGTCCTATCAGGACTTGAAAACTTTTGATATCAATATTATGCAACACAAAATTCCACTGAAGGTAGAAGCAAAGCCCCATAAGAAGAAGCTCACACAAATCAATCCCTTGCTGCTGCCTTCTATTGAGAAAGAAATTAAGAAGCTGCTAAAGGCCAAAATAATTGTACCATTGAGGTACTCTGAATGGGTGGCAAACCTTGTCCCTGTACGAAAGAAGAATGGAGAAATAAGGCTGTGTGTGGATTTTAGAAATTTAAACAGAGCTTCCTTAAAAGATAATTATCCACTACCCAAGATGGATCACATCTTGTAGAAGGTGGTTGGATCTTCCAAGATGTCAATGATGGATGGATTCTCTGGTTATAACCAGGTGGCTGTACTTCTAGAGGATCAAAAGAAGATTTCTTTCACCACACCGTGGGGTAAATTTATGTATGCCAGGATGCCTTTTGGATTGATTAATGCAGGGCCACTTTTCAGAGGGCCATGGATATTTATTTTGTTGGGGAGTAAGACAAATTCTTGGTAGTCTACCTCGATGATATAACTGTATTTTCTAAGAATGAAGCTGAGCACATTGGACATCTAAAGAGAACTTTTGAGAAGTGCAGAAGGTATGGTCTCTCTCTGAATCCTCAAAATTATTTATTTACATTAGAAGAGGGAAAGCTTTTAGGCCATATCGTGACTAAGGATGGGGTGAAGATAGATCCTAAGAGGGTATAAGTTATAAACAGTATTTCTTTTCCCAGAAATAAGAAAGAGGTACGAATATTCCTAGGGCGCATAAATTTCTTGAGAAGGTTTATCCGTAACTATGCTGAGATAGTTAAGCATATAACAGATATGCTAAAGAAGGATAATGAAGTAAAGTGGTCACAAGAATCACGGGAGGCATTTACTAGGATATAGAATGCTTTTGTAGAAGCCCCTGTGCTGGTTGGGCCAGATTATGACAAACCTTTCATGATATTTTCTTTTGCATCACCTCATACAATAGCAAGAGTTTTATTCCAGAAGAATGAGGAGGGGTATGAGAAACCTATGGCCTTTTCCAGTCAGGTGCTCCATGATGCAGAATTAAAATACAACATATTGGAAAAGCAAGCATACGCCCTAGTGAGATCCCTCAAAGCTTTCCATGTATATATCTTACAGTCCCACATCACTGCATTTTTGCGTGCAGCTGCTGTAAAAGACATCCTTATTCAGGGGGATAGTGAAGGAAAAAGAGGGAGGTGGATTGCCAAAATACAGGAATATGACCTGGACATCCGCCCCACTAAGCTGATCAAAGGACAGGGTCCTGGAAAAAATTTATCTGAATCAAACTATCAAGCTCTGGGCATAAATTTGTCCAGTATAGCAAGTGAGGAACCTCAGGAGAAAGAAGAATGACATGGAATTGGAGTAGCTACTCTAGAAACACATCTTAAGTACCTCACGAATCCTTGGTACAAAGAAATAGTAGAATATCTCCTCACACTCAGTTGCCCTCCAAGTTCTGACAAAACTAAATACAGAGCGGTGAGATTGAAATCACAGAAGTACATAGTTGCCAATGGTCGGCTATACTAGTGAGATCCCTCAGGCATCTTACTCTTGTGTCTCACAGAGAATGAAGTTGAGAGTATTATTGCAGAATTCCATGAAGGGATCTGTGGAGGTAACTACAGCTGGAGGGCTACAGCTCATAAAATTCTGAAAGCTAGCTTTTATTGGCCAAAGATTTTTGGAGATGTTTTTTCCAGAGTAAGAGCATGTGATAAATGTCAGAAATTTGCTGAGAGATAGAGATCAGCACCATTTCCCCTGATTCAGTGCATGTAGATGAACCTTTCAAATAATGGGGTATTGATTTTATAGGCGAAATACACCCTCCATCAAGTGGTCAACATAAATGGATATTAAGAGCCACAGATTATTTCACCAAATCGGTGGAAGCCATACCTGCAAGGAATGCTATAGATACTGTGATAATGAAGTTCATGGAGGAGAATATCATATCCATATTTGGTTGTCCTGCTAGGATAGTGACTGATAATGCACATGCCTTCAAGTCTGCAAGATTTATGAATTTCTTCCAGCAATACAATATCTTATTGAGTCGCTCTATAGCTTATTATCCACAAGGGAATGGCTTGGCAGAGTCTTCAAATAAAACTTTGGTGAGGGCCTTGAAGAAGACTATCAATGAAAATCAGAAGAATTGGGATTCCCAATTGAAGTTTTCTCTATGGGCTAATAGAATCACCAGCAAGAGAGCAATTGGGAAATCTCCCTACGAATTGGTATATGGATGAGCAGCAGTTTTTCCTGTACAGCTCGCTTTACCAGTGGCCCGCTTCATGCAAGAAAACCAGGAGGAACCTGATGATATGGTTAGGAGAATCAATCAATTGGTGGAATTAGAAGAGACACGGGGCCAGATGAATCAGAGATTAATAGAATATCAAGAGAAAATGAAACACATTTTTGATCAGCACGCAAAAGACAGGAAACTAAAAATTGGTGATTTGGTGCTCAGATGGGATATCCGAAGCACTGAGAAAGGAAAACATGGTAAATTTGACCCCCTTTGGTTTGGTCCTTTCAAAATTTTGGAACAAGGGGGAAATAATACCTTTAGTTTGGAGGATTTACACGGCGACTTGCTGGATGCCCCTCTAAATGGTCAATTTCTCAAGCCCTACTTTCAGTTCTGATTCAGGCAAAGGCAACCTGATATATTATATTGTATGATAGTTTCCTTTTTGTTTTTGTTTGAATAATTTTGGTGCTGTGATGAATTATAAAGTGAAAATGGAGGTGCTGGAGGGCAGAGTTTGCATACATGATGATCAGAGGGTCTGTGAGTTCTTGACACGTCCAAGGATGAACGTGCCGTCGCCAAGTGGAGCCAATGTTTATCATAATCCGCTTCTTGCAAAATTTCATAGGAAATCTGGTTCAGAGCTCTCAAATTCCCCCCCTTGCAGCCTTGGAAAACCATTCTCAAACCCATCATTACCATTTCCCGCCTCTAAAATACATTATCAAAGGCTGGGAATTCATATTTAAAAATATTCGAGGCATAGCTCCTTTGGCCCTAGCCCCTTTGTTCTTTTCCTCCACGAGACCAAAAGCCTGAACCAAGTGCTAGCTCTATACACGGTTATCAAAGAGATATTGGGAGTATTTCGAGCCGTAGATCTGCATGAGATTGGACGGCATTCATTCGTCTTCGCCACGCCTGCAGACTCCTCGACAGTTGTCCGATTAGACCACGAAATCAACGATTCACGATGCTCCTGTCCTAGTGGTCCCCGCGCTCAAGACACTGTTCAAAACCGGGTGTTATGTATTGCATCGCCTTTCGGCGGTAGGCGGTATTTCTCCTTGGGCCATTGATTCCATACAACACTCACCACGTGTCCCTGCGTATGGCCTCAAAACCGCTCTCCATCGCGCATTATTGTTTAGTAAAATTCGTGCAGCGATATTCACCACAACCGTCCAATCTGAGGGCCTTCATCTGATTATCGTCGCGCCGCGAAGCTGCATGGGATTTAATGCAAGCAAATCAGGCCCCTGGCCCATTGTACATCACCTTAGACGCTCTTTCCACCATCGATCTCCTCCTGAGATCGGACGGCTGAGTTTTCATCATCCCTGCCATTGACCCGGTCTCCCTCCACGTCATCATCCCATGTGTTATCTCATTTCTCCCTCATCCATTTATATATTACATTCATATGTTATATTTCAATGTCCCGCATCATAAATTCTCGCTACTTCTTCCGCCATTATTTCCACCGCATCTTCTTCGTCGCCACCCTGCATGTCTCTGTCACTTCATCACGTCGCTCTGTTAAACAGTCGCTTCCATTGCATTGTCGTCCCCCATGCATTTGTTTTCCTCACAACTTTGTGTGTTTTACAGGTTTATGATGACGGAAAATTGCCATTATTCACAGCCCACATTCCAAAAGCCAAGGGCGCAAGAAAGGATCGTTGTTCAGAAACAGAATTTATGAAGAAAGTCATGGGTAATTGCTCCGACATGACATTCATTAAAGAACCAAGGGCAAAACCTATCTAACCCTCCATAATCATTCAAGACACCGATTGCACAACTAGAGACATGAACGTTGTGACAAAGAGTATCAGTGGAATATTGAAGCATTCAATAGTTGTAGTTGAAGATTTCAAGATCAGATTCAATACTTAAACAAAAAAGGTACCAAAACAAAGATATCCAGGATCACATAGAGGGTACAATACACAGGAAATAATACTCTCTAGGTTTTGTTTTAGCAGAATTTATCTTCAGAAAAGGATAGAAGGTTAATATGATTATCCCTATATCGTGTTCCTGAAGAAGTTTTCACTTAAAATGTTTATTCCTGAAGATAGGCTACAGAGTACGTGCATCACTACAAAGTCATCAAGCATTATGGGCGTGCACGTCTCCACCATTTTGTATTAATTATGCAAATTGAATGTTCGTCACCTACCTCTTTTACTAAGTTTTGGTTTCTCCTATAAAAACTAGGAAGAAACTCATTGTAAAGGTTCGAGATTTTTATCAGAAAATTATGCAGTGAAAGGCTTTTTGCAGACATTTTGTATAATTCTTGTATGAAGGCTCAGAGCCCATAGGGTCTCAGTGACGAGGAGTTCTATCTGTCAAAGAGGATTTTGGTCTTTGGTATTTCACAGTCTATAATCTTCTTTATTATGCTACATTAATAGAACATTTCATTTCATCCATCTTCTTGTATCATGTTTTGGAATGCGAGTGGCTCACTCATTTTTGGTATGGATTCATCCTAGTTGATGCCCATGCTCAGATCAGTCAAGTGCTTTAAATATGGCTCATGCATGATATTGTGTTCCATTATTCAGCTAACCATACTTCTCCTATATTAGATGCTTTGGGGGGGCGCTTTTAAAATGCTATTATCATGTATGGATTCTTAGATTGGTAAGCCCACACATGGTGGTATTGTATATCTCGGTATCAGCTCAAGGTTAACTAATATCTTCTCAATATCTCTTTCCCTACATCCACCTTCTGATAATTTATGTCTGTGAAGTATTTCTGAATCGGCCCACTTTGCAGTAAACTGTCTCTAAATTTTATGTTGCTTTTGTATGAGAGTTCTGCATCTTGCCTCTGCAGTATCTCTTTTCCTGTGTGTCAGTTTCTAAGGGTTTGGTCCCATTCTATTTTATTTCCCTATTTATAGGAGATAGCATGTGAGGTGAAGCTGACAACTTCACACATTATATTATATGCTCCTTGCTATGCTAAGATGTCCTAGGCACTGGTCTATCACAACTCTACGCTGTCTCTAGGAGCTACAACAATATTGATGTCTAATAGATGGATTATAACTCTTAAACTTATTATGACAATACTTCAATTTGATATTCCTTGTACTTCATGAATCCATTATGAATACCTCTCTAGTTAAGAGTTGTTGAATGCAACTAGATTATGTCTTAAAAACAACCATGAAATTGTATATGCTGTATAAAATAAAAGAGAAAAAGAAAATTTAATTGTGAAAGCATGGGTTGGTTTTCATTCTTAAGTCTAATTCAAAGCATATTATTCATGCTTCTAGGTATTTCTAGGTCAAAGAGGAATTTTTATCATGTATTATAGTACCATTTCGACTCATTTTAACAAAATGAAATAATTATCTTTTATTCAGGAAATAAAAGTTGTCCTCTAAGACCAAGTTGGCCTTAATAAGGACAAGTCCCCCTAAAGAGGGCTATTAGATCTCTCAAGAAGGTTATAAATAAGAAGGAATTCTACTCATTTGGTACTCTCATTCAACCAAGTTCCATACATAACAACAAAGAGGAAGGAAATGGAAGACCAAAAAAAATAAAGAAACTACTTAAAAGCTCATTATATACATTATGATTGTATGACTTGCAATGTAAACTTTCTTGATTCAAATATTTCTTCTATAGTCTATTATGTTTCTAATTGGAGCCAATTCAAATTCTTATGTACAATGTGAATTGGTTGTATTTCTTGTTGAGTTTCCTACTCCAAAGAGTATAAGGTATAATTTGGACTTTATATCAAGGACACCCCTTCTATTCTTGGACTTCTAGCATGGTGAACAATAGGCATATTTTCCTTTATTGAGAGGAAGTGATAATGAACACAATATTATTTTCTTCATGTGTCCAGCACTAGAGCGCAACTAACAACCATAAGTTTTAATGTATTCTATGAAGAAAGAATGGGGTCCTATGGATTGTATAAGCATGTATAATTGACACTTTTAGAGGATTAGAAAATCCTAGATAAATGTGGACTTGTAGATAGATACTCTATGAGGACAAGATAGGGCATCCAGGATATAGGTAGTCTAAGAGGATTAATATTATTTGAGGATTGAGAATCTAAGATACTAATAGTACTAAAAGGACATAATGGATGAACATCTAGATGGATTATGCCCATTCATAGGTAGTGTGGCATGTGTGGTAAAGCCTCCCAAACATTATGTTCTCATTAAAATTGATCTTTTGAAGTAAACTGTTCTTTGACAATGCTGGTTATGATACTGATGCTTAATAGATGGCTTATAAATCCTAATTTTCGTATGAGAATACTTCAATTTGAGATTGTTTGTCCTTCATAATGGGATTATGAATACCTCTCAAGATAATATGGATTGTTGGAGAACGTAACTAGATTAGTGGAAGTAAAAACCTAGTTTTCATGCTTCTACTCCTTTGTATATCAAGGAATAATTTTTTTCATGTATTGCAGTGCGGTTTTGACTCATTCTAAGACAAGAAAATAATTATTTTTTAGTCAATAAAGAAAAATGATCCTCCAAAACCAAGTTGGCCCTAATGACACAGTGGGTCTAAAGAGGCCTAGTACATCCTTCAAGAAGGCTTAAATAAGAATGAATTTCACTCATTTGACACTCTCAGTCAATCAAGTTATATGTGCAATAGAAAAGAAGGAAGAAGAGTGAGGAATACAAGAAGAAAAGAAAGAAGTTGAAGAAAGGAAGAGAGCTTGGAAAAACACTAGAAGGAAGAAGAGTGAGGAATACAAGAAGAAAAGAAAGAAGTTGAAGAAAGGAAGATAGCTTGGAAAAACACTAGTTTGACCTTCAGTTACTTTGGAAGAATTTAGTTAGTTTGGAAGAGATCTTGTTGCTGGGTTGGATTGGTGGTTGTGAGAAATTTTGGTTTTGGTGTTGGATGTCTCATCTCAAACTGATTTTATCAGAAGATAAATAAAAAGAGAAGAATTCTTTGGGGTTTTATGGTTGAAAGGGT
This sequence comes from Pinus albicaulis, assembly GCA_034641835.2. NCBI lineage: Eukaryota > Viridiplantae > Streptophyta > Pinopsida > Pinales > Pinaceae > Pinus > Pinus albicaulis. Next base: position 250,062 of record JAXQQM020084315.1, on the reverse strand, counting down.
TTTGCCTTAGCTTGGGCCCTATATCTTGTGTACTTTGTCTCTTTGTGATTTTTATTGTTTTTTATAATTGTTAAATTAACACCAAATAAAAAAGTAATAAAAGATGAACTAATATCACAGTTAATTATAATGTAAGAATTTAGAAAAATCTAACATAACATAGAATATCCTTTATTTTCCAAAAGGGTAGAACTTGCACAATGCCACAATGATTTAGAGAGAGACTACCAAAATAATAAAATATTTTGGTCTGTAACAATAATAAATTTTGCATAGCATAAGTGATGGAGATAAGAATTTACCATTGTATTTTTATTGCCATAATGTCTGGTCTTTGTATTTTTTGAAATATGTAAAAACTTTAGCTCAAGAACGCATGAATTCCAGAAAATTTTCAAATATGGTCACTGTTGATAATTTCAAAATGTGGTAACTAGATATTATGGATTTTAGAAAGCTATCAGTCATAATTCAGGGAAAAGGTATGGGCTAGTAAGCTCAGAAAGAGGAGTTACAATTATGTAACGCGTTTTTTTACACAAACATGAGGAGGAACTAGGCTTCAAGGTTGATTAACACATACAGTATATCATTATCATTATGAGGGTAGAGAAAATAAACACAACACAAGGATATGATGCAAATAAATAGTGTAATGGGTTTGGGATGAACCCTTTGCAAATACAGAAAGTAGACATAGATGTGGACATCACTTCATGGGACTGACATTAACTTTTTCAAATAAGAGTAAGTGATTAATACCTCAGTTCTATGCAATTATGTAAGTTATACATAGTGAGGAATTCTGTTACAAGTAATTTTTCTGAAGGTTTCCACAGAGTTTCCAGTTCTACAACCGTTTCTTAGCACCAAACTGCAAGGAATCCTGGAAATTCCATTCATGAATTAGGTGCATTAGGTGCAGGTCCAGCTCTATGTGGGGACGTCTTATCTCATATTCAAAACTCCAACTTCTAGCCTTTAAACTTCTGTGCAGTCAATTTCCAGTTGCAACATATAATTTAAACAAATGTTTAATATATTGTCAAGTAGACTATAGCATATAACATATGATGCCTATGGTGAAGGCTACACAAGCCACGATGTGTATGAACCTTGCATAGTATCACATGTGACTTATTATTCATATATATTCAAGTATTGATGAACGGATTTTCCAATGAGTTGACCTTTGTATTCTGGGTCGACTGTTGAAATGCGCACTGTACATTAATCTTGGTGATCTTGAGTTTTAACGTGTTGTCATTTATATAACCTAATATATAATATTAGGTGGATTAGTAATTTTGTTTCATGAAGTTCTTTTGGTGTATTGATTGTCCAAATCATTTTTTTATGAAGTTTTTACAATTATGAATGGAGATGGTTTTTAACGATCTATATTTTTTTTTGTTTTTGTAGCCACCGTCAAAATACATAGTTTTTTAAACTAAGAATGGAATGAAGAGAGATAATGAAATTCTTTTCCAATTATGAATTGAATGAAAGGAAACTATTTTAAACCATATCCATTATATCTTTTCCCTATGAAATTATTTTGCAACTATGAATGGAGTCTGTTTTGAAAATATTATTAATCTAAATCTCTTGTAGTCACTATGAGAGGAAAATCAGATACATACTTATGGAATGAATAGTGACTATAAAACTATTTTCCAATTATAAATGAAATGATTGAGACTATTTTGAACAATATCTATTATTTATACCTCTTATAACTACCATGAGAGCAAAATTAATTAGTTAATTTCAAACTATGAATACATATTGTTTCGAACAATATGTATAATCTATATATATCATAGTCATCATTATAGAAAATCAGATACATATTTTAAAACTAAGAATGGACTAAATAAAGATAATAAATTCTTTTCCATCTCTAATTAAAATGAATAAACATCATTTTGAGCAATATCCATAATTTATATCGACTATCCATACTTTCAAACTATGTATCGACTATGTATCTGGGCGTTCGACTATCCATACTTTCAAACTATGTATCGACTATGCATCTGGGCGTTCGTTTGCGCCGCTTTACGGTTTTCAGAAAGCTAAGAACGTCCTTTGGTAATCTGGGTGTTCTCGGCGTTCGTTTGCGCCGCTTTACGTTTTTCAGAAAACTGAACACATCTTTTTGTAAGCCATCTGCTTTGCGTGTTCGTTTAGGGCGCTCTCCGGTTTGCACAAAGGTGCGCACGTCGTTTTTTGATCTAAACTGTAACCCTCTCACTGGGTCGTAGTAGTACTGCAAATAAACAGCATTCAAACGGTCAGATTTACCACTCAAACAATTCAGATTTACCAGGCTCATTGGCCTCGTACAATTCAAAGGAAACAGAACCAGAGATTAAACAGGAGGAGGAGAACAATACATTATCTGATTTGCGACCATCCTTTCTCAGTCTCACCTCATATCGCCATCCGCTGGGGAGCCATGACGGCAACGGCCGCTGGGCATTCACATTATTTGCCGCCATCGATTTCGCCTGTACCAAATATTTGCGAAAACATTATTTTGTACGTAATAAGAGATTTCATTTATTTTAAAATGATTTAATTTATCGAATATATTTAATTATTTAAAATATTTAATTATTCACATTCTGAAATATTTAATTATTTAAAATTTATTTTTATTATATATTTTTGGAATATATATATATTGATTTATAAATTATTAATTATTATAAAATAACTTAAAAATAATATTTTAGATCAAAACCTAAATTGTTATATATAATTTTTTCTATATAAAATATTATAAGAAGAATTATCCCTCAATGCATATCTAGAAATGTAACATTTAATAGGACACAATATTACATCAAATTGAATTAATAACTAAAGGTAAAGGTACTTCATGTTGCTCATTGATGATTTCAAGAGAGCCACTTGGATTTTGCTTCTAAAAGACAATAATAAGAATTCAATCATTTCAAGAACTTTAAGGCTCAAGTAGAAAATGAGAAAAACTTAAAGATAGAATTCTTAAGATGAGACATAGGAGGAGAGTACATGTCATGAGAGTTTGAGGAATTATATGAAGAGCATGGAATCAAAAGGCACTACTTAGTGGCCAAAAATAGACGACAAAATTTGGTGGTGGAGAGGTGATCTCGGAACTTTGACTTGCGTTGAATACAAAGATAAATTGCAGAGTTTGAGTGCAAACCTCATCTCTCTTTTGACGGAATTTGACCTAAGGGTTTATGATCTTGTTGATGAAGCTCCTAAAGGGTATTTTTTACCATTGAATATTGAATGGTTAGGGCACACATTGTTGTTGTTGACTGATATTGAGTTGGAGAAATTTTCTCAAGTATGAGCTTTTGCTGATTCTCTCTCTTGAATCTCATTTAGATTGTTTCTTGGCATATTGAAATTCTTGGATATTGGATATTGGCTAGTCAAATATTAACTGTCACTCTTGGATGATGTACTCTCTCTTCTAAACATTTGAAGATAATCTAATAGAAGAATATTTGGGAAGGGTTTCCCCCCTGTGTGGTTTTTCCATGGTCATTGACCAAGTATTGTGTCTCTTGTTGATCCACACTTATGCATGAACAAAATAAAATATATATAAACAAAAATATGCATAAAAAATAAGACTTCATTTCATTAATATCACATAAGTGAAATATTCTTATACACATAATGGAAATAAAATAGCTATGGTGCTCGGATGTTATCTCTCAGAAGAGATGTGGCAGATACATGACTCTTAATTGTGTTACAATGAGGATCGAAGGCATATTTACTATTGAGAAACAATAAAAAATACTCAACATCAAAATACTCGTCATTGTTTTTACTTGGCATTTGCTATATCCAATATGTCATGAAATTGTTGGCAGATATGGTGAATGCACTCAATGAATTTGTTCGACTTGTCACCTTAAGACTGGACATGAGCTAAGTCAGCCTCAATAGCCGCAAATGGCATGGCTATGTTAATGGGACATAATGGCTGGAATCTGAAGCCCACTTGAAAAGGGTTGTGTCGAGTTGAGATGTGGAGAGCGTGATTATAGCTATGTTGTACATAAGGGAGGCTCTCATCCCATGTGTGTGGATGCTTTGAGAAATACATGCCTAGAATGTGTAGGATCATCTTGTTGATGACATTTGTCTTGCCATTAGTTTGGGGATGGAAAGTTGTAGACTTGGTGAGCTTGGTCTCTAGCATTGACTAGAGGCTGAACCAAAATGTGTTGAGGAAATTGATGTCTTGATATAAGATGATAGGCTTTGGGATCTGAAATTTTACCCACACTCATTCAAAGAAGAGTTTAGCACTCGCTTTTGATATGTTATTCTTCTTGTAGGTTGGCTTAATGGTCATCATCGAGAATCTGCCATCGACCATGAAAACATAGTGATTTACATGTTCAGTAGAAGGAACGCTTGGTATGTAATCCATGGAGATTGATTTCGAATGTTTATTAGGAGTAGGGAGCGATGTGTAAATGCCTTTCTTCTTAATGGTCTATTTGGAAGTGGTGCACGCAGTGCAGGATGTGATGTACTTCCATACATCCTATCAAAGTTTTGGCCAATAGAAGTAGTGATCCATTACTGTGATTCTTTTCTCGACCTCGAAATGCCGAGCCACATGATTATAGTACATTTTTCAAATCATCTTGGCATGCTCGCTTGAAGGAACACAAAGCTGTCTGAGCTCACATAACAGGGAATACTTGAGGTGAAAATTTGGAACTTATTTACCCTCCAAGAGTATATTGCATGTGTGGCTGAATTCTTGATGAGTATTGTAGAAAAGTAGCCAATGAGAAGTCTCAAGCCCACAAGAGCTGGGCAGGATGGTTAGTACCACAATTGGCAGTTGGCTGAGGAATTCTGCAACATTATTGGTGCTTCCCTTCTTGTACTTGATGTTTAAATGAAAATTATGCATATATGTGGACCACTTTTTATGGCTATCGTTATCCAAATTCCCTTATGTCTATATAAACTCCATGGGTCAGTGTTCTATGTGGATGATCATTTCCTTCCCTAAAATATAATTCTTCCAGTTTTGGAAATCTTCCACAATGGAATATATCTCTTTTTCATAATTGGGATACATACGAACTATGTCGAACAATGACTCACTGCATATGCCACTAGATTCCCCTGTTGAGTAAGAATTGCCCCAATAGCATAGTTCGAGGCATGTGTCTCAACCACAAATGGTTCTTGCAAGTATGGTAATGTGAACACTAGTGCAGAGAAGAGGAAATGTTCCAACTCTAAGAATGCCTTTTGTTGAGATTCATACCCAAAAAAAAATTCTTTCAATGCTCCCTTCATGACTTGACTCAAATGCCAAGTGATATGAGAGAAATCCAAAACGAGCATATGGTAAAAATGGAAATATCCTGAAAGTGACGAAGCTCTGTTAGAGTGGCTGCGAATGGCCAATACTAAATTACTTGGACCTTGGTTGGATAAACATGCACCGCCTCCTCATCAATAATGTATCCCAAACACTAAACCTCGGTCATGAAAAAAGTGCACTTCTGGAAATTAGCACAAAACTCTTGTTGCGATAGTGTTTAGAGGACCTGTCGGATGTGGTGGAGGTAGTCTTACCAATCCTAGTTGAAGATCACATTGTCATCCAAGTACACTACTAAAAATGACTTGGTGAATGGATGCAAGATGTCCTGCATCATCCACATGAAGGTTACGGGGGAATTCACCAACTTGAAAGGCATAACCAACCATTCGAAAAGGCCTTACTCACTTTGAAGGCAGTCTTCCACTATCAGAGATTTTGATGGGTACCTCGTGATTCCCAAACTTCAAGTCGATCTTGCTGAAATATTTTCCCCCCTTTAGTTGGTCAAAAAGCTCATAAATCCATGGGATTGTGTACCTATTCTGGACAGTGATCTTGTTAAACGCCTAATAGTCAATACATAGCCTCCAAATCCCGTCTTTCTTCTGCAACAATACAATTGGGCTCCCACATGTTGATGAACCCAAACAGATGTGACATTTCTGTAGTAGCTCCTAAATCTTGCCTATTGATTTTTTCACTCTCTAGAACAAAGTGTCAATATATTGGTCCATTAGGCACCAAAGCCCCTAGATTGTGATCGATGGGGTGCTTGAAATGACATTGTAGAGGCACCCATTTGGGTGTGGTAAATGTGTCCTTGTACTCCTCCATGACCCTTTCCGTCTATTTTTGTCGTGCAGAGGAGCCTTGTCTAGAGGGTGGGGACACAATATTCTTCTTTCCCTGAGAGCATATTACCAGGAAAACAAATTTTCTGGTTTTCGAAATGCACTTAATACATTGTCTTACAGTAACCAGATACATGGTGATAGGTGGTGCTACCTCCGGTATCCTGTACAACCTATTGCCCAAAGTAACAATAACAGCACAAGGTGAGGACTCATACAAAACATGTATGTTCCATAAGTATGGTTCGCCAAATAATGCATCAAAAACATCAAGAGGAGGAATGTCACATAATACCTCATCTATGAATATCTTGATGTTCCAAGGAAGGCTACACTGTTGGCTGACGCAGAGATCACATTGTTGGTGAAGTCCTCAAATGGTGTACGTCTATGGGTGTGCTATGGTCAGCAAGCCAATCTGCTTCATCACCTCTGTTGAAATGAGTTTCTTTTGGCTCACTCTATCAACATACTTCACTGATAATGAGAAGCTATCTCATGCATCAAGCTTTTCAGCTTGGAAGACTAGGATCAATGTCATGTTAGATGTGTATGATGTCATGGAATATGTGGAATGAAATATTTCAACAACTATGGAAAATTCTCCCCAAGCTATCAAATATAAGTACAAGAAAGGTGATATCAAAGCTAAGAATAAAATTATTGACTCTTTAAGTTATCATCTACTTGTTTATATTTCATCTTTGAAAAAAATCAAGGAAATGTATAATAATATTGTGGGAATGTATTAAGTTAAAAATTTGAGACACATCATGGATTTGAAAATTCACTCAAGGAATATAAGATGCAGAAGGGACAGACTATATAGTCGTTCTTCACAATAAACACTATGATAAAGGATCAACCCCAAACTGCTCAAGAAATTGTGTCTGAGAGGGAATTGGTGATGATTTCCCTTAGTTGCCTTCCCTCATCATGCGACATGTTCATTACTCCTATCAACAATAGATAAAATATCCCTACTATTGATGAGCTACATTTTTTGTTAAATCAAGAGGAAAGAATGATGATATCCATGTGTAGAATTCAAAGGCAAAATGAGGGACAACCTACTTCCATTATTTCTCAATGGAAGAATAAGAACGAGAAGAAAGGAAATGGAAATCCATCTAATTAAAGAAGACCTCCCCAAGCCAAAGGATACTCTAAGGACTCAAGAATACAAGAAAGTGATGTTGAGGGATACAATTATCATTAAAAGGGTCACTATACTCGAGATTACCCCAAGAGGAAATATTCTCTATGAAGAAACACTTCAAGGTCCTACAATAATCACCATGGCTACAAAAACAAAAAGTCATATGATAGAAGAGGTGATAGAAGAGAAGGGAGAAGGAATGGTAGAAGAAGAAGAGGCTCTCCTGATGATCATGGAGAAATTTATGGTGCACAAAAGAGGTCAACAAACTCCATGCATGAAAGGAATGCCAATAATTAATCTAAATATATCCTTTTTTCTACTCTTTCTACTTCATCTCCTATGGATGCTTGGGATTATTTCATTGGTTGATAGTGGGGCCTCCCACCATTTATCTCTTTATAGGGAAGTTATCTCTAATTTGGTAGAGAGGAAGTCATGTTTCAATATTAATCTTGGATATAACTTCAACCATCCCATCAAATGCTCTGAGTTTGCCAAATTTTACTTGGAATGTGGGGAATCTATTTTACTCCATGATGTGATATATCTGTCATGATTGAAGAAGAATTTGGTGTCCATATATTCTTTGGAAAAAAATGAATGAGGGTTTCATTCATCAATGGAAAAGTACTTTCTTGGCCTATTGTATCCTGTATGAGAGATGCCATAACATTGGGACATATATTTGAAGGACTCTATAGAGTCACTGGAAGACCTCGTTTAGCAATGGTCCATGATACAAATCAACAAAGTGATTTGTGGCACTCAAGGCTGACCCATAATTTCTATGAAGTACTTCCAAAATTAAAGAATTTGGTTTATTTTATTCTTGTTTTTCAAGCTAAAAATGATGGAGTATGTCTAGGGTGTGCCAGTGGAAAAAAAGACAAGGGAACCATTAACCTATAGCGAGAAAAATACAAAAGACATCCTCCATCTCATTCTTTCTGATATATGTGGTTTCATGCTCATACACTCACTCTGTGGGCATCTCTATTACATTACCTTCATCTGTGATTTCTAAATAAAGACATGGATATATTATTTCAAATAGAAGGATGAGGCCTTTGAAATGTTAAAGCAGTTAAAAGCTTTCTTTGAAAATCAAACAAGGACATTAAGTTCTTCAGGTCAAACAAAAATGGGGAATAAATCTCAAATGAATTCATTAAATTTTGCAAGAAGGAAGGTATCAAGAAGGATATTATTGTTCCCTATAACCTTGAAAAAAAAGGTGTGGTTGAGAGAGAGAACCGGTATATTATATAAGCTTCCCAGGCAATGCTTTGTGATCAAAAAGTGTCAAAGTTACTTTGGGGAGTAGCAATAAATACAACAATATATGCTCAAAATAGGGTGGCTAATAATGTATTAGACAACAAGACCCCCAAATAAGTATTCACTTGTGTCAAGCTCCACATTGGTCACCTCTGTATATTTTTATACCCCTTATATTTCCATATGGAAAAGGACAAAAGAAACAAGCTCTAAGCCACTAAAAGAAAAGGTGCACTTTCTAGATATTGCTAATATTCTAAATCATTTAGAATATATATTTTTGTTCAAATCAAGGTTAAAATATTTAGGGATGTAAAATTTGATGAATATTACGCCCTCGGAAAATCAAGGAAAATTCCTCCTCCTCCTTATCCTCCTGAGAATAATAATGATGACATGCATATTCTAGAAGATCCATCCATGCCTGAATCTAAGAGAGAAATTGTTAGTGGTCCCATGGAGCCCACACACCCCTTGGATATGCCTCAATGTGAACCTCCTACCAGAAAGACACCACCTTAGCTTCGTGACACGATACAAGATGCTTATATACACATTCCCACCAGAGGGACCTTTAGAGGGAGTAGGAAGTTGTGCAGGCACTATAGAAATGTGACGGAAATGAGAAATATGATGCAAGAAGATCCCCCAATATCTGAAGTGAGACACTTTAGATATAATTTGTGACAAAAGTGACATAACTTGTCCAACAATGCATGAAACTTTTGGGATGATGGTAATTCCCGTGTATATGATAAATAGGACTCATTAGCACCATATTTACCCCTTGAGATAAACCATAACTAATCATATATGATGTGCGACACTTCCCATAGAAATAAAAAATTTTGGCTTTCTGCAAAGGAGAACTTGAAAAATTAATGTATATAGATGGAATGAATCTTACAAAAACATGAAGGTAAAACCAGGTTGTGAAATTTGGATGAAGGACAAATATTTGGAGGGTGTTGTGACAATGACACCACCAAGGTAACTCTTCTTATAAGGACATAAGATTTATTTTTCTCATAAGAGGGAAGGTTTAATGATAACATAATTAACTTAAGAATAACATCTTAGAGTTCCTTGAGAGAGAAATTACTAGCAAACTCATGCCATAAACTTGATTTGTAGAGCTTATTCTAATACCTTATATGGCATCAAGGATTTAGAAGCTCAAGTCCTGAACATTTAATCTTTAAATGAGTCTCTTTTCCCTTTTATCATGTTTTATAGTTGGCACATGATGTGTAATGAATTAATTTTTCTAGGTCGGGTGATGACCTCATACTAAAATCATTAGGATTTGATACATATTTGGCATGGGACACGTGTGAGGCAGCCAAATTTCTTTGGAGGACATGTGACCTATTTTGGCGTCATCAAGCTCTCAATTACGGAAGGTCCTGAGGAGACACAAAGACATCTAAGAGTTGATGTCTGTTTGTCTCCACAACCCCTCGCTTGACTAACTGTTGTGAAAATTTATGATGCGGGAGTCATGGTAGGTGTTAAACACACTACTCTTTGCATCGTATGAAGATTTCACTCAAATATTGGTAGAGAGGTTTTGATAAAAGAAACCCAAAGGCACATTCCATTGGGACACTCTCTGACAATCAAGAGAAATTTTATGATGAGAAGAAGGGTTTGTCAGCGCAGATACACAGGAAGGAGAGAAACTGCTACCACCACCAGCTATAGTACATGTACTTGCATCATTGGGACGAACACTTTCATCTTTGCAATATGGTCTTCATCATTCGACATTGAGAGTCTTAGGAATGATTCAAGAGGTGCATGAGGATGAGGAAGCAGATACCAGCGTTGGTGCAATAGTAGAGGAGCATCCATCACCATCACCAACAGTTGGAGAAGCAATTGCACCGTTTGGAGGAACTCTTGTAGCTTTGCAAGATGTTCCCAAGCATGAGTTTATCCAAGGTATGCAAACATTTCGACCCCATATTATTTCATCACATCAGATGGAGATTTGTGGGGTGATGCCATCAGGGAAATTACATGACCAAGGGTTAGATCACATTGTTGATTTCGAGCAGCAGCCTATCACTGCACAGGGGACCCTTTACTAGTTCAAGGAGAAGATGTATAGATATCCCAGTTTGACATTGTTGAGCTGCACACAACACTTTGTTTTTAAGTGTGGAGTTTCTGAGGATAGGATTAGCATAGTCCTAATGCAGGGAATCTATACAATAGCCTTGGAGAAATGGAAGTTACTATCGCATGAGCTATCATATTCTATTTATGACAAAGAGATACTAGACATTATGCATGCATTGGTCGAATTCCAGTAGTTTTTGATTGGCAGTAGATTTTGGTTGAAGACTAACCACCATAGTCTCTACCATATTTCTGAGAAGGAGCAGCAATGGAAGAAGAGGCAGAAATGGTGAATTAGTATAATGAAGGACTATGAGTTTAGAATTTTGTATGGAGAGGGCCATGAGATAGTAAATGCACTATCATGGAGATTAGAAACATTGTCACTCACAAGCAATGAATATTTGATGGCCCAGTTATTATTTGAGCATTATGATGACTGCTTGACTTATGAAGCATGGGATGGGTAGACATTGATGAGCTCCATCATTAGACATATTTGGAGGGGTCAATGGTCACATTTTTTCCTTCTTAGATATATTATGCTAGTATAGGTGGTGATTAAGGCTAACATACTGTGGGTGCCTCATATGAGGATGAGTGTAGAAAATCATGGATTATTAAGCCTTTTTATAAGGATTTTATCATAAAGACTTGGAGGAGATAGCAAGGAAGAATTATATGAGGATTTCCCACCCTCATTAACTCTCAAAGGTATCGAAAGGATCCTAGAGATTCTCTCCAGCAATTCAAACTCCAAAGGCAACGAAAGGATCCCAAGGATTCTCTCCAGCAATTTGAATCCCAGAGGCAGCCAAGAAACTCAAAAAGGAGAGCACTCCGTCTTTGTTTATTGGGATTCAAGTGGACTTAGTCACCATTTTTCTAGGAAGTTGTCAATATCTGCCCTATAGAATAAATTGAGTGGAGCTAGAGCTAGAAAGGGTTAGTCAATTCAAGTCGATTTTAGACGAAACTTTGTTGTAAGTTATTGAGATTTTTATTATTTGAGTGATCAAACTTTCAGAGATGTATGAGGTTATTCTCTTATGAAATGAGAAGACTAATCTCATTTTACTGATTTATGATTTAGAAAGCTAGGGTTGTGGGTTAGGCCCAATCCATGTGTCTCAACCTCTCTATTGTACTTGTTCATTGCTTTTTGTCATTTCATTAGCTCTGCTTCTGATAAGAAATAAATACAATGATATATGCTCAAAATAAGTTGCCTAATAATGTATTAGACAACAAGACCCCCAAATAAGTATTCACTTGTATCAAGCTCGACATTTGTCACCTTTGTATATTTTTCTACCCCTTATATTTCTATATGGCAAAGGACAAAAGAAACAAACACTATGTTGGTATCCCGTGTTTTGATAGTTTGGCAAATCAAAAGACAAGGCAACATCAAAACCAATCTTTAGAGTTACAAGATCTAGGCCTCCTGCTCTCAGAGAGGGATCTCTCAAATTATTTATTTTTTTGCAAAATTTTATCTTGTGTGCTTTGAATATTGGTTTTAGACTAGTTATTAAGTGCAAGTGTTTGTTTGTTTGTTTCGTTGAATTGATACAGTAGAACTTAAAAGGTTTAGGAAATATGGATAGAAAGGGGAAATGTCATTTTCATTGGGCAATGGAGTCAAAAAGAGATTATGACAAACTTATCAATGGATATGGGATATAAAAGGGAAAATCTAACTTTGCCACAAGATCCTTTAGTTTATGAATGAGATGGACATTAATGGTTTGCAAAAAGAAATTTAATTCTCAACAAAGGGAACTTGAATACATAACTTGAACAATAAAGAGATATTTGATAGACAGGGCTAACCATAAATTCTACAAACATTCTTTAGGCAAATAATGACTTCAAGACAACTTTCAACATGAAATCTAAGATTCGGGGAACACCCTATTTCGTCAAAGATTTTATTTAAAATGACTTAGAAAACAAAAAAGATTCACTGATAATTGTAGTCATAGAAGAGGTAACACCTAAATACATCTATGATCACAATTATAAAAACCTTTAAGAAAACTATTCAAGCAAGGACAAAGGGCATGATCAGAATAGAACTCATTGGCTCACTATAAACAAAGATACTTCAAAGGGAGACTTCAATAACAGCCTTTAAGTGGCAGCAAACAAGCAGGGAGAACCATAAATCATGTTGAAACCAACTATTCGAACTATTAGAGAAATAAACAAGCATGAGGACAAAAGAGAGAGATTAAAGACTCTAAAATACCTCAGCAGAAGAAAACATGGAACAGTGAAGGATAAACAGGTCTAAGGTGCTTCCAAGAGTCATTTCTTAGCCTAAAAATTTCACCCTACTATAGTAAGAAATTATGGAACAAAATGAAAATAGGATAAAACATTAAATAGTTTAGAATAATTCACCAACAACCAAGCTCATGGATCCAATGATAGAGCCCTCCCAAGAACAAGCATGCAACAACATCATCAGGGCTTCCAAGACTTCAATTTCTTCTTCAACTTCAACAGACTATGTATTATTTCAGAGAGTTTCAGTATTACAACTAGTGATCAACCAACCCTTTACAATGAGCTCCTCAAAAATATTTTACAAAAAGAATGAGGAGGTCAAAAGAGAGAAAATATCGACAGGCTCAATCAATACATTTTAGTGCTTCTCAGCCTTTGAAGGGCTCAAGGGAGAATTTTACAGATATTTCTCTATATTAATTGGCTTTACATTGAGTATTAAGCTTGCCGGGGAGATTTTTTTGACTTTAAGGCTCTGTGTCATTTTGTAATAACTTTGCTGATATTTTGCAATAAGTTCCTTTGGCTGAAATAATTGTTCAGTTGCATAGAGGGAAATATCTTTTGTTCTGATCATAACTCGGCCTCTGTTGAATTCTTTGAGGCTACAGGTGGCTTTAGGTAGCTGAGACAATTTAAATAGCCTCTGATGTGGCATTGGAGGCATTCTCGGTCTATTAGATATTTTGTTTTGACCTAGAATAGGATTAATTTGCTTATGATGTGTGTGTTAGGCTTAATTCAGCTAGAATTCTATTTTCTGTTCTTTAACTGTGTTTAATTTAGTGGATTAGGCTTTTTATTTTTGATCTTAGCTGTAATCCACAAAAAATATAATTCAACCTTCAATTCTTGAGTTCTGTTGTGTTTGGGTCTTTTCACACTGATACTCTTTATTTGATTAAATTATATAGCGTCTTGTTGATGTGCAGGAGCGCAAAAGTTTTCTAATGGCATCAGTGCTCATGAGGGACTGATGAAACATGGCATCGAACCCTGCAGAATGGTCTCTATGATGCACAAAGGCATGGGGGATTTTCATCCCCAGCCTTTGGTTTTCTTTTAATATAATCGAAAAAACCATTGAAACCTGCATAATACAATAAAAATTAGAAAAATCCTCCATATTAAGGTTTAACTGCTTCAGAGGCTCGGGTTTGGATCATGACCATTGGATGAAAGAATCCAACAGTGGAGATTGTTCACGGGGGGTCAAAAGGTGAGTGGTTGGAGCAAACGGTGGAATAGATTAAGTTAGGGTCGTTGATCTGCAGAGATCAACGGTTGGGAGCAATCGTAAACATATAAAGTGGAGGGGTCATTTTATAAATAAATGACGGAAAATGTAAGCAAAATGGGCAAGAAACCTTAATCGATAGTGAAAAGGCATGGAGGAAATTTGGGGTTTCCAAAAGGAATCTGAGTTGTTGGATAAGACAGGACTCAGAGATCAAGGGCTGATAATGAATATGAAATCCCTTGGAGTATGGCAGAGGGTGATATAAGAAATGTGATATCAAATGCTGGCCGTTGATCTATAGAGATCGACGGTATAGAATGAATGCGATGATATACAATGTAAATGGGGAAAGTGGTTTCAGAGAACAAAACAGCTGGTTTCACGCTGCAAAAGGGGAGAAAAGTGGTTTTGCCTTTTTGAATGCGATATGTGTTTTAGCCCGACACGTGACATTTCAAAACCACTTATATCGCATAGCTCTTGGAGAATTAACCTTCGTGCTAATATCTACGCAAAAATGCGTGTCAGCTGTCAGTTCAGGGGTCTTAGATCCGAGGGTCATGGAAAGAGCGCAATATTGATAAGATGCACGGACAGAAGTAGGTAGGGTGATTTTACTATGAACCATCCGATCAGGGAATCGACAATGGAGATCTGATCTAGGAGGTAATGGGCCTATCAGGACCGTTGGATGAATGGAATGGACAGCCAAGATCAATCTTTGGGGTTAGTGAAATAATATACAAAGCAGAGAATGGGTCAGCATGGGCCATTGATTTGCAGAGATTAACGGCAGAAACTGGTCGAGAAAACATTATAAATTAGGGTTCATGATTTTTAACCAAGGTGTTGAGGAAGGATCTGGACCATCGGATCTGGGTGTATGGACGACCCAGATGCAATCGGAGCTCTGCGATCGGCAGGGGAAAAAGGTGCAAGGCGCCGATGTGATTGAGCGATGGTTGTCGATCTGAGGATCAGATCGATGATGGGAAATGTATCAGAGGTCGAAAGGCAGAGGAAATGGGCTTTGGGAAGGATCGATGGAGACTGTCGGATCTGATCTAGTGGGGAAGATCAATGGTGGAGAACCCATCGAGAGATCTCCAATTGAAGGTTGCGAATAAAATATTTAACGCACCCTATGGAAATCTCTAATGCAAGATTGCATTGGCCGTTTGATTGGTTTAAAATCAACGGTCGAGAATGGCTTTCAACCAATGAATGAACGGGTCCCTTTATAACAAAAAAGGGAGGATTTTTATTAAATACAAAGAAAAAATCTGATCAGGAAGGGTTTTTTTTATACGTTTAAGCACCCGATTGTGGGATTTTGGGTTATATGAAAAATATAAAGGGACCAGGGTTTATACGAAAAAAGGGCCAATCGGCATCGAAACTTTTTATAAAACAAAATACATGCACCCATCAATTGTTCTGATGCAATAAGTGCCAAATGTATTTAGCGCTTGGTTCCAGTGACAAGGTATATGGTGGGGAAGTGGTTTAGGGCTTCGCCCAAAGGGGCTTAGGCCCATAGTAAAAAAGAGTACTTTTTATGATTTTTTCAAGGTTTTTCAATCGATTTGGGGGTTTCAGTAAGGTCTAAAAATGAGTTTTAAACCTTATAAAAGGGTTGTTATGAAGGGAAGAAGGAAATAAATGAGAAACAGAGGAATTTAATGGGGAAAAAAAAGGAATAAAAGTGAAGGTTAATGATGAGTGAAAAGAGGGGTAAAATGAGGGAAAAATGGGGTTTTTTGCAGGAGTCTTTTCTTCATCAAAATGGTAGAATCTCAGAATTAAAAGGGAAACAGCAGTGAAGATTAACCAAAGGATAGAATATGTTGAGAAGACTTTAAGCACCAACAATTTTGGCAATAAAATTGTTTCTTGAAGTCTTCAAAAATGATTTAGCCACCATTTGATATGACAGATTTTATAGGTGGCTAACAGTGGCTCCACATGGGGATGGTGCCTTCAAGAACTTCTGACTTGCATTCTCTGGGGGATGATCAGTGCCTCATCCATTGGGCTACAAATTTCTTCACTTGGATGATCTTCTTTTGTTCTGAAAATGTTAGCAGCCATGAAAAATAATGGAACTTCATCAACACAAGGTTTCTACCTACCCAATCCTACTGATCTAACATTTTTTCTTCTTTTAGAGTGCACTTGGATTGGCAAACTCTTTTACAAACATTTTATTCTTTTGAAAGAAAAAAACTAATCTAAGTCTACTTCTTATTACTCCATGCACTCAAATTAAATAGTCGAATCCATAAGCTTCTCTACCTAGTCTACTATCTGTTAGGGTTAAACAGACTAACAGATTTTCATTCTCTAATTTCTAAAACAGAAATTTAAAAGCATACAATTCAGGATTGAATAGTATAACTTGTTGCTAATCTATGGCATAAAAAAAAAAACTGCACATAGATATTATTTTGTAGAAAATTAAATCAAAATGGTGAAGGCTTAAGATCTGAAAGTTCTAAGCACGACCTTCTCTTTCGTCATCTCTACTTTTGAGTTCATTCGAGCTGTTTTTTCCTTGTTATCTGGTTTAGATTTTGGGCATATCAGAACCAGTTTACTTCTATCTTTGACTCACGGTTTTAAACAGATTGGATTCATTATTCTTTTGGAATCTGAGGTTCAAATTTTCAGCTTGTTTGAACCTTTTTTCTTCTATCCTAATCTTCCTAACTGATAAGCCAAGATTAAGCTGTATGGAAAATCGAATTCACTAACCTATCAATAGTAAATTTAAAACTAATTAGTCATGATTAGGCTGTATGCCTAACTAGGAGTGTGTTTTTCAGGAGTAGCATTTGAGCTTGCACACTTTCATATTTTGTTTCTCTTTTCTGGTATGCATCTTGTACCTTTCTTTTTTTTACAATCTTCCCTCTTTTCTCTTTTCATTTTTTTTTGTATTTTTATTTTTCTAACTTTCAATGCAATGTTCATACTATGATATTTTACAATGAAAAATAAAATGGTTTGGAACTCATGACTCTTGGAAGAAGTAATGCTTTAGCATCCTGCCATTGACAGGACCTCCATAAAAATCTTCTTCATTCAATTCTTTCAAGAAAAATGCATTGTAACCCCTCCCAGCATGAATAATGTAGGGGCCTTTCCACAAGTTCTCAAAGTTGCCATGTTTTCCCTTCTCTTCTCTTCTTTAATCCCATTTGAGAACAACATTTCCAACCTAGAAATTTTTTGCCTTAGTCCTCTTATCAAATAGTTTCTTTACATTTTCTTCGACTAACTGCGTTCTTTCATATATTTCTTCTTTGGTATGTTGTAAATGGATGGTTTGGTTGATTCTCCTCTGCATATCATTCTCTTTGACCTGTACTTCTTGAAGGAGTTTCATGACTGGAACTCCTAATGAGGTGGGAAAGAATTCATCCATACCATAGACCAGCTAATAGGGGGACATATTTACTGACTTCTTTGTAGTTAACCTATCAGCCCATAAGGCATGAACCAACTTATTGTGCCATGATTTCTAATTCTGCTCCAACAACATTTTAATAATAATTATGACGCTCTTGTTGGAAGATTCAACTAATCCATTTCCTTGAGAATAGTAGGTAGTAGAATGGCCCAAGTTAATTTGGTATTTGTAACAAAAATCAACCATTTTCTTATATTTAAAAGTAGCAGCATCATCTGTTATGATTTTTCTGGGACAACCAAATATGGATAGGATATTTGTTTCAAGGAACTTGATAATGATAAAGTCATTAGCATTTCTAGAGGGTATAGCTTCTATCCACTTGGTAAAGAAGACAGTGGCCATGAGGATCCACTTATGTTGGGCTGAGGAAGATGGGTGAATTTCCCCAATGAAGTCTAAACCCCATTGTTGAAAAGGTGCCTCAACTCTGATAGGATGTAATGGTAAGGGAAGGAGTTTTCTTTTGCCATAAAAAATTTGACACTTATGGCAAGACATTACCAACTTCTGAGTGTCTGGTAAAAGGGTAGGCTAATAGTGACTAGATCTAAGAAATTTGTTTGCTGTGGCCTTCCAGTATAGGTGTCTTCCACATTCTTCGTCATGCAACTCATGCATGATTTTTCCTGCATCATCTTCAAGTAAACATTTAAGAAAAATTCCAACAACATTTTTCCAATCTAATACCCCATCTAAGATGCAATAACTCAAAGCTTTTTGTTTCAAAAATCTAGCTTTAGTTTTAGACAAAGAAGGAGGGGCATTCAAATATAAAAGCACATAAATAATGTCAGCATACCAAGAAGATTTCAGAAATGTTTCTTCAATGAAACGAGCAGTAGATTCTTCTATTTCTTCCAACACATGTACCATATTCATGTCTAGTGCTTGGAAGTTAGAATCGGCCATAAGTTTTGCTAATACTTGCCCTTTAACTAGTTTGGTGGGCCTGATTTCTAAGTCGTATTCAAGAATAGTTGCAATCCATTTTCCCCTTTTACCGTTAGAGTCTTGACTTAGAATTTCCTTGACAACAGTATGTGGAACAAAGGCAGTTATGTGAGAGTGTAAAATATAGACTCTAAAGTCTTTTAATGCTTTCACTAACTCTAAGGCTTGCTTCTCCATGATGTTGTATCTGAGAAGGGAATCTCTTAAGGCCCTACTAAATAAGGATATTGGTTGTTCTTACCCCAAGTCATTCCTTTGAAGTAACACTGCAGCTATTGTATGCTCAGATGCAAAAGAAAAGATATAAAAGTCTTTGGTGAAATCTAGACTAATCAAGACTGGTGTTTGAGTAAGAGCTTGTTTGACCAATTCGAATGATTGTTTAGCTGGTAAAGTCCATTTTACACCTACATCTTTATTAAGCATGTTTTTAATGTTTTTTAATAGCTCAGCAAGGTTGGGGATAAACCTCCCCAAAAAATTAATCTTTCCAATGAAAGATTGGAATTCTTTGAGGCTTCTTGGATGGCTGATCTGTAATATGCCATCTATCCTTGTAGGGTCTATTTTGATTCCCTCTTCTGAAATTATATGGCCAAGAAGTTTACCTTCTTGGAGACCAAAGAGTGCCTTCTTAGGATTCAATGAGAAGCCAAATTTCGTACACTTCTCGAAAACTTTTCTCAAGTGAATCAAATGTTATTTATCAGTTTTTGAGAAAACGGTTATGTCATCAAGGTAAATGATTATGAAATAGCCAATATCTTCAGAGAAGGCTATGTTCATGGCCCTTTTGAAGGTGGCCCCTGCATTCATCAATCCGAAAGGAATTTTGACATACATAAAGGTGCCCTATGGTGTGGTAAAAGTAGTTTTGATTTGATCACTTGGGAGCACTAACACCTGGTTGTAACTTAAAAACCTATCTAAGAGTGATTGACCCAACCACCCTTTGAATTATATGGTCCATCTTGGGTAAGGGGTAGTTGTATTTTAGAGAGGCTCTATTTAAATTTATGAAGTCAATACATAGCCTAATTTCCCTTGTCTTATTTCTAACAGAAACTAAGTTGGATACCCATTCTGAATATCTAATTGGTACTATGATCCCAGCATCATGCATATTTTCAATTTCTGCCTTAACTAAAGGTAGTAAAATAGGGTTTATTCTCCTTAGCTTTTGTTTGATAGGATTTTGATTTTCTTTAAGAGGATTTTGTGCTCAATGATGCTGGTATCATAAGATTTCAGGTCTTTGTACCCCCAAGAAAAAACATCTTTAAAATCTTTGAACAGATTTATGTATTGCAATTTTATGTGAGCTGGGAGAGTGCTAGAAAGTTTAATTATCTTGGGTTCTGCTAGGATATCTATGCTATGTTCTTATACATATGTTTCCATAGGCTCCATTCTTGGTTCTTTGGCTACATCGTTAAAGTCAAAAAGGTGTTCTAAAGGTGTGAGACCTCTTGGAATTATATCGTTCTTGCATTGTAAAACTTCCAAGTATTCTTGGTCTGCGTTGTCAATTAATTATACTTCAAAAGGATTCTCACAATGATTTATATCAGTAGAATATGTCATTTCAACTTCTAGGATTTGTTCAATATACAAACAGTTTTCTTTATGGTTGGTTTCTGATATTGGTATCTCGAAATCATTTTCTGATGTTAAGAAATCATCCTTGTGTTTGTCAAAATCAAATACTTTCCAGTGATCTTTGTTATCCAGCACTGCGGGCCTATGTTTCACCTTTACGCTAAGTTGTTCATTTATCTCAGTTATTTGGCAGTTGTTGGAATTGAAAGTGAGTTCATTTTCTAGATGATTTAGTGCTCTAGGAATGAAAATAAGTTCATACTTTTAAAATGTTTTCAATAAATCAAGGGAAGCATTCCAATATTCCCTAAGCCTTGGATTTCTAGCTAAGTATCCTCCTTTGATTTGTCTTATGATAAGTTTGGAATCTCCTAAGATTGATATCTTTTGGGCTTCTAATTGTTTAAGAAATTGTAAGCCTAGAAGAAGTGCTTCATACCCAGCAATATTGTTAGTGCATGGGAAATCTAATTTATATAAAAAAATCTGATTCGTATTTTGAATCCAAACACCTACCCTTGCACTTGTTTTCTTACAGGATCCATCAAGGTTTATTGTCCAAAGTATCTTTTCCTCATTTTCATTTTCTTGTTGCTGTTGATTGCCAATGTTTTGTATCTGATTTTAGGTAATTTCTGATTGTTCTGGTAAACTGGTTGGGTCTATGTTTTCCTTTTCTTGTTGAGTAATTTCATCTTCATTGTACAAGATAAAGGAATCTAAAATTTATTGAATATAATAGATTGGAGAGTTGTTTGGTTTCTCTATGTTTATCACCATGTACTTCATGTGAGATTCCCTGTATAGTCTTTTGTTTTGGTTAAAAACAGGGATGGTGGCATAAGACATGTCCATTTGAAGGCTTCCCTGAAGTTTGGCTCCCCATGATCTTGATAAGAGCATGCCATACTTAGGGGGAATGTTAGCTACAACTATGTCCATTACCAGACCTTTACTAGGGATTTGAGATAAGTTAACACATAAATCTTGGATTAAACCCAAACATTTGACTCTGCTTGAGTAAAAGGAATACAAATATTTGTATGGTTTAGTAATTTCTAAGCCTAAGCTTTCCATTACTACCTTGGGCATTAGATTGTGTGAAGCTCCAGAATCTAACATGGCATTGTCTAGAATTTTCTCATGTATGTTCAAACTAACATAAAAGGGAGGGACAACCCCTTCTTGTTATTTTCCTTCAACTTCTGGACCAAACAACAACTCAGGCTTGTCATTTGTCAAGTTTAAGGTGTCAACATCACTTCCTAGGTTCAAACCTTTTAAAACTTGGTTTTTGTACACTTCTTGGGTTACTAGTTCAACTAGGGAGATGGTAACTTTTATCTTTGAAATCTCTCCCTCAAGGCTGAAAGGAACATTTGACTTGTTCATATTTACATCTGTTTTTTCAATTGAATTCCTTTCAGTAGTTTTGATTTGCTGAAATTTTTTTGGAGTGGAAATTGGGACAGTTTTGTTAGGACCACTAGATGAAGTGATAGGGGTACTCTATTCAACATTTGGCTGGCTATTTTTCTCTTTGTTTAAATCTGGTTTTTTAGCCAAAATGATGGGTTTGTCTGCTGTCTTCTTAGGCTGACTTTCTATGTTTTTCTTGAAAGCAGTGCTATTGTTCTTATGTTTTGAATTGTCTACGTTCCCTTTGCTCCTAAGATAATATTGTTTGTGTACCTCCATGATTGCATTTTCAAACCCCAATCTATAATCATCAGAATCTTCATAGGTGTTTGTATTTTGATCAGAGAAGAAACCTTGTTCTTCCTTAGTGAGGAAAACATCATCCCCACTCTCTGATCCAATCAATTTTACGTGAGCTTCTCCCAACCTTTCCATCTCCCTATCTTCCTCATATTGATCCACATAGTTTTTTTGGAAGGGAGGTCTAACCTGTTGGTCAGTTTCTTTTTGCTTATCTTGATTGTTTTCTCTTCTATAATTCTAATTTCTATTTCTATTTTGGTTGTTTTGAGGTTCTCTTGGTGGCACTCTATCATTCAATTTGATATTTTCAAGCATCCTCTCCATTACCTTCACTAGGTTGTCAATTTTAGTGTCAGAAGTTGAGGTTGAGGGTGCAATGTCATATTTATAAGTTACCCTCTTCTCTGATCTCAACCTATTTCTTTTCTCAATTATGTTTGCTTCTATGCTCACAACTCCCTTTTGCATGTCTTCTAATGTTAATTAATCTCTCTCCCTTAGCTGATAAGCCATTTCAGCATCAAAACCTTCAGGGTATCTTACTAAGGCCACGCCTTGGGGAGGTTTCATGTGATATGGAAGAGCATTGTAAACGCTATTGAACCTAGTGGAGTAGTCATGAACACTCTCCCCTTGATTTTTTAAGGCTGCTATACTCTTCTAGTATTTGGAGAGGGTTATTTTTTAGTTCCCATTTGTTGATGAATGCTTAATGTAAAGCAGGGAGATCATTGATGCTGATAGGAGGTAAGTTTTTAAACCACTTCTTCACATCTCCTCCTAAACTTTGGGTGAAGATCCTCATCTTCACAGTTTCTTCTTCTATCTCCATGTAATTAAATGCATCTTCCATCCTATCTAGATGATGTTGGGCTGTTGTAGACTCTTTTTCAGTGAAATGAGGAATTTTGGATTGGTAATCATTTGGTAAGGGAAGCAGAGGTTGTGGTTGCACTAATGGGGCATACCATGTTGCCATGGCTGGAAATAAGGGTGGATTTACAAGAGGTGGATTTACAATATTGAGAGTGGGATGAATAGGAGTGTTTTGCATAGTGGTAGTATGGATTGCAGTGGAAGAAACACTAGTGCCAGCAAACCGATTTTGAGCATATTTGTTATGGAAAAGGCTAAAGTGATGAAGAAGATGGGAATTAGGAGGAGTGGAAGGTGAGGCTTCTCTATTGAAGCTTTATTTCAAATCTGCAATGTCAAGATCAGTTTGGTTTAAATCACCTTGAGATCTAGTTTTAAAGATGTTGTTTGTACGATGTAAATCAAAGTGTGAATCCTCTAAGACAACAAGGTTTTCAAGGACAGACTTTGTTCTTAAGAGGCTCCTATTAGCAGTTGATTTTCTAGATTTAGAAGTCTGGCATAGAATTCTCTCTGGATTGTCAAAAATTAAAGGAGGATTTGGGTCTGGATGGGATCTAGTGTTGATCCTATGTGAAGCCAGACTGTTTTTCAAAAATGAGAGAGATTCAGGTTTTAAGGACTGTTTTTGGGAGTTTTACCTCTCACGATATCTTATCTAGTATGGGACTAGGCTTCTAAACTTCTTCAAGGCTGGTTAACATAGTTCTAAAGATATTTGAAGACCTAGATGAGTAATAGGCCTACTGGGGCTAGTGTAGTCACCAGGTGGAAACTATTTAGCCTCTATAAAGGTAAAATATTGGATGGTTCCACCACCATGTTTATTATGAAGCCAAACTGAAATTTTTTTGGGTTTTTTCTGAGTTTTTTAATCCTATGGGTTAAGAGAGTGTCTTAAATCTAATTTTAACACTTATCTAAGGTGTCAAGAACCTACAGAGTTCACTCTTATGGCTTGGTAACTGATTCTTTTAAGGTTTGATATGGTTCTATGAGAATCCTAAGGGTTACTTAGTTTGTCGCTGATTCAAATAAGTCCAATTATGATTACCATTTTGTTAGGTAGTGCTTGAAGAAGGCTACTTATGTTATACTAGACAGGGAGTGTTTTTTTTAAAATATTTTACTCAGTGTCCCACCTTGATCGCCATTATGTTGGTCTCCCATGTTTTGATAGTTTGGAAAATCAAAAGACAAGGCAACATCAGAACCAATCTTTAGAGTTAGAATATCTAGTCCTCCTGCTCTCAGAGAGGGATCTCTCAAATTATTATTTTTTTTGCAAAAAATTATCTTGTGTGCTTTGAATATTGGTTTTAGACTAGTTATTAAGTGCAAGTGTTTGTTTGTTTGTTTGGTTGAATTGATGCAGCAGAACCTAAAACGTCTAGGAAAGATATATAGAAAGGGGAAATGTCAGTTTCATTGGGCAATGGATTCAAAAAGAGATTATGACAAACTTATCAATGGATATGGGATATCAAAGGGAAAATCGAACCTAGCCACACAATCCTTTAGTTTATGAATGAGATGGACATTAATGGTTTCGAAAAAGAAATTTAATTCTCAACAAAGGGAACTTGAATACATAACTTGAACAATAAAGAGATATTTGATAGACAGGGCTAACAATAAATTCTACAAACATTCTTTAGGAAAATAATGACTTCAACACAACTTTCAAAATGAAATCTAAGATTCAGGGAACACCCTATTTCCTCAAAGATTTTATTTCAAATGACTTAGAAAACAAAAAAGATTCACTGATAATTACAGTCATAGAAGAGGGAACACCTAAATACATTTATGATGACAATTATAAAGACCTTTAAGACAACTGTTCAAGCAAGGACAAAGGGCATGATCAGAACATCCCTCCTTGGCTCACTATAAACAAAGATAATTGAAAGGGAGACTTCAATAACAACCTTTAAGTGGAAATAGACAAGCAGGGAGAACCATAAATCATGCTGAAACCAACTATTTGAACTATTAGAGAAATAAACAAGAATGAGGACTAGAGAGAGAGATTAAAGACTCTAAGATACCTCAACAGAATAAAACATAGAAAAGTGAAGGATAAACAGGTCTAAGGTGCTTCCAAGAGTCATTTCTTAGCCTAAAGCCTTCATCCCACTGTAGTAAGAAATTATGGAACAAAATGAAAATAGGAGAAAATATTAAACAGTTCAGAATACTTCACCAATAGCCAAGCTCATGGATCCAATGATAGAGCCTTCTCAAGAACAAGCATGAAACAACTTGATCAGGGCTTCCAAGACTTCAATTTCTTCTTCAACTTCAACATATTATGTAATATTTCAGAGAGTTTTAGTATTACAACTAGTGATCAACCAACCCTTTACAATGAGCTCCTCAAGAAGATTTTCTAGAAAGAATGAGGTCGAAAGAGAGAAAATATCTACAGGCTCAATTAATACGTTTTAATGATTCTCGGCCTTAGAGGGGCTCAATGGAGAAGTTTACATATATTTCTTTGTATGAATTTGCTTTACATTAATTATTAAGCTTGCTAGGGAGATTTTGTTGACTTTAACCCTTTGTATCATTTTGTAATAACTCTGCTGATATTTTGCAATAAGTTCCTTTCGCTGAAATAACTGTTCAGCTGCATGGAGGCAAACATCTTCTGTTCCGATCATAACTCGGCCTTTTTTGAATTATTTGAGGCTACAGGTGGCTTTAGGTAGCTGATAGGATTTAATTAGCCTTTGATGTGGCATTGGAGGCATTCTTGGTCTAGTAGATATTTTGTTTTGACCTAAAACAGGAACAATTTTCTTCTGATGTGTGTGTTAGGCTTATTTTGGCCTGAATTCTGTCTTCTGTTCTTTAACTGTGTTTAATTTAATGGATTATGCTTTTGATTTTCGTTCTTAGCTATAATCCACCAAAACTATAATTCAACCTTCAATTCTTCAGTTCTGCTATGGTTGGGTCTGTTCACACTGATACTCTTTATTTAATTAAATTGTACAATGTCTTGTTGATGTGCAGGTGTGTAGAGGGTTTCTAATGGAATCAGTTCTCATGAGGTATTGATGAAACATGGCGTCAAACCATGCAGAATGGTCTCTATGATGCATAAAGGCATGGGGGATCATCATCCTCAGCTTTTGGTTTTCTTTTAATATAATGGAAAAAACCATTAAAACTTGCACAATACAATAAAAATTAGAAAAATCCTACATATTAAGGTTTAACTGCTTCAGAGGCTCGGGTTTGGATCGTGACCGTTGGATTAAAGCATCCAATGGTGCAGATTGTTTGCGGGGGGTGAAAAGGAGAGCGGTTGGAGCAAACAGTGGAATAGATTAAGTTAGGTTTGTTGTTCTGCAGAGATCAATGGTTGGGAGAAATCGTAAACATATAAAGTGGAGGGGTCACTTTAAAAATAAACGGCGAAAAATGCAAGAAAAATGGGCAAGAAACCTTAATCGGCAGCGAAAAGGCACGAAGGAAATTTGGGGTTTCCGAAAGGAATCTGAGCCATTGGATAAGACAGGCCTCAAAGATCAAGGGCTGAGAATGATTATGAAATCCCTTGGAGGATGGCAGAGGGTGATATAAGAAATGCGAGATCAAATGCTAGCCATTGACCTGCAGAGATCGACGGAGGGGAATGAACACGATGATATACAATCTAAATGGGGAAAGTGGCTTCAGAGAAAAAAATAGATGGTTTCACGCAACGAAAGGGAAGAAAAGTGGTTTTGCCTTTTTGAACGCGATATGCATTTTAGCCTGACACGTGGCTTTTCAAAACCACTTATATCGCGTAGCTCTTGGAGAATTAACCTTCGTGCTTAAATCTGCGCGAAAATGCGCGTCAGCCATGAGATCAGGGGTCTTAGATCTGACAGTCATGGAAAGAGCATGATATTGATAAGATGCACGGGCGGAAGCAGGTAGGGTGGTTTTATTATGAACCGTCTGATCAGGGAATCGACAGCGGAGATCTTATCTGGGAGGGGGTAGGACCTGAAGGAGTTGGCCTATCAGGACCGTTGGATGAATGGAATCGACGGCCAAGATCGATCTTTGCGGTTAATGAAATAATATACGAAGCGGAGAATGGGTCAGTATGGGTTTTTGATCTACAGATATCAACGATGGAAATTGGTCGAGAAAACATTATAAAGCAAGGTTCATGATTTTTAACCAAGGTGGTGAGGAAAGATCTGGACCATCGGATCTAGGCGTATGGACGACCCAGATGCAATCAGAGCTTTGCAGTCGACGAGGGCAAAAGGTGCAAGGCGCCAATGCAATTGAGCGATGGCCATCGATCTGAGGATCAGATCGATGGTGGGAAATGTATCAGAGGTCAAAAGGTGGATGAAAAGGGCTTTGGGAAGGATCGATGGATACCGTCAAATCTGATCTAGCGAGGAAGATCAATGGTGGAGAACCCATCAGGAGATCGCTAATCGGAGGTTGCGAATAAAATATTTAATGCGCCCTATTGAAATCTTTGATGCGAGATTGCGTTGGCCCTTTGATTGGTTTAAAATTAACGGTCGGGAATGGCTTTCGACCAATGAAAGGGTGGGTCCCTTTATAATATAAAAAAGGTGGATTTTTATTAAATAAAAAGGAAAAATCGGACCGAGAAGGCTTTTATTTATACGTTTAAGCACCCGATTGCGGGCTTTTGGGTTATATGAAAAATATGAAGGGATCGGGGTTTATACGTAAAAAGGGCCAATCGGCATCAGAACTTTTTATAAAAAAAAAGACATGCGCCCATCGATTGTTCCGATGCAATAAGCACCAAATGGGTTTAGCGCTTGGTTCCAGTGCGAGGGTGTATGGTGGGGAAGTGGTTTAGTGCTTAGCCCAAGGGGCTTAGGCCCATACTAAAAAATAGTGTTTTTAATGATTTTTTCGAGGTTTTTCAATGGACTTGGGGGTTTCAGGAAGGTCTAAAAATGAGTTTTAAACCTTATAAAAGGGTTGCTATGGAGGGAAGAACGGAATAAATGAAAAATATAGGAATTTCATGGGAAAAAAAGGAATAAAAGTGAAGGTTAATGATGAGTGAAAAGAGGGGTAAAATGAGGGGTAAAATGGGGTTTTCTGCAGCAGTCTTTTCTTCATGAAAATGGCAGAATCTCAGAATTAAAGGGGAAATAGCAGTGAAGATTAATCAAAGGATAGAATATCTTCAAAAGACTTTAAGCACCAACAATTTTGGAGGTAAAATTGTTTCTTGAAGGCTTCAAAAATGATTTCACCACCATTTGATATGAAAAAATTTATAGGTGGCTAACACACTAAGCTACTGAAAGAAAAGTTTCACTTTCTAGATATTGTGAATATTCTAAATCATTTAGAATATACATTTTTGTTCAAATCAAGGTTAAAATTATTACGAATGTAAAATTTGATGAATATTACGCCCTCGGAAAATCAAGGGACATTCCTCCTCCTCCTTCTCCTCTTGAGACTAAAAATGATGACATGGATATTATAGAAGATCCATCCATGTCTGAATCTAAGAGAGATATTGTTAGTGTTCCCATGGAGCCCACATACCCCTTGGATCCACCTCAATGTGAACCTCCTACCAAAAAGATGCCACCTTAGCTTCATGAAACAATACAAGATTATTATATACACATTCCGATGAGAGGAACCTTTAGAGGGAGTAAAAATTTTTGTAGGCACTATGAAAATGTGGTGGAAATGAGAAATATGATGCAAGAAAAGCCCTCAATATCTCAAGTGTGACACTTTAGATACACTTTGTGAAAAAAGTGACAGAACTTGTCTGATAATGCATGAAACTTTGGGGATGATGGTAATACATGTGTATATGATAAATAGAAATCATTATCACCATATTAACCCCTTTAGATGAACCAGAAGTCATCATATATGATGTGTGACACTTCCCATGAAAAATAAAAAAATTTTGTTTTCTTCCAAGGAGAGCTTGAAAGTTTAAGGTATATAGATGGAATGGATCTTACAAAAACATGCAAGGTCAGACTAGGTTGTGAAATTTGGATGTAGGAAAAAATTTTGGTGGGTGTTGTGACAATGACACCACCAAGGTAAGTCTTCTTATAAGGACATAATATTTATTTCTCTCTTAAGATGGAAGGTTTAATGGTAACGTAATTAACTTGAGAATAACATCTCAGAGTTCCTTGAGAGAGAAATTACTAGCACAGTCAAGCCATAAACTCGATTTCTAGAGCTTATGCTAAGACCTTATATGGCATCAGGGATTTAGAAGCTCATGTCCTGCACATTTAATATTTAAATGAGTCTCTTTTCCATTCTATCATGTTTTATAGTTGGTACACAACGTGTAATGAGTTAATTTTGCTAGGTCGGGTTATGACCTCATACTAAAATCATTAGGATTTGAGAGATAGTTGGCATGGGACACGTGCAAGGCAACCAACTTGCTTTGGAGGACACATGACCTTTTTTGGTGTTATCAAGCTCTCAGCTACAGAAGGTCCTAAGGAGAGGCAATGACGTCGAGGAGTTGACATCTGTCTCTCTCCACAACCCTTGGCTTGACTAAACATTGTGCAACTTTATGATGTGGGACTCATGGTAGTTGTTAAACACACTACTCTTTCCATTGTCAAATCATGGATGGTATCCTTTTAAACAAGACCTCTATGAGGTCAATCATGACTCATGGTTATTATGGGAACAAGACATGTATATGGCGATAAATGGAAAGGGTGAGGACATGTCTCAATATGTGGTGGGTGACATGTATCAGGTGGATGGAGAGGAGAGGTACATGAATGTCCATGTGGTAGCGATTTGTAAGTTAGGGCGATGTGGCATGACAATGAGCTTGATGACGTATGTGCAAGCATGTGGAAATATTTCAATTATAATCAAACATTTACATTAGGAGCTTCACTATACCCCTCAAGGCCAACAACATCCTAGCTTAATAATTAAGGTAATCCATTAATAAAATCTTATTAGAGAAGTTATAATATTCAACCTTGTTGTAAGGCCTCGTTCCAACATATACCTTATGAATACCTTAATTATCGTCACCTAAAACTATAAAAAAGGGTCTGATCTAACCATCATGCTATAACATTATTAGCTCATCGATTCTATGAAATTCGCTTTGAAATCTTCGGGTCTATAAGGAAAGGAACATAAAGGATCTCCATGAGTTATTTTTCTTCACAGAATTGTTCGGTGACATGAGGTAAGTAAACAAGTGAACCTTGTTTGGATTTATTTTAGGTCTTTGTAATATTCCAAATTTTCCATCAACTAATTAGAATATTAAAATTCTTGCTCTTATTATTTAGTTAAGTAAATAAAAGGGTGGAGGGACCCATAAACCCAGTAGATGAATAAAATCCACTTCTATAGTGTGAATGTGGGCTATTTAGGTAGTGGATCAGAATTATGGAGTAGTGGAGTAACTTATTGATGAAAAAATAGTGGAGGTGATGGAGCAATAATGAGGAAGATGATGGAGATAATGGAGAATTAATGATTAAGTGATGGAGGAAGTGGTGCATTAAATGCACACATGATGGAGGGAGTGGACAGTAATTGCAATAGTGGTGGAGATGATGGAGGCTAGTGGATACATGTGCAGCGCAGTTATGAGGTGGGCCAAGGCTAGGGAATGCTCACAACCATAAAAGGAATATGAGGGCAACAAATGAAGGGGAGTCTGTATTTTTTTTCTTTAGTGTCATAAGACATTTATTTGTAGGCTTCATATGTTTAGTAAGTTTGTTGTGATGTTTAACACTAGTTGTTCCCGAGCGGGTATCCCACCCTTACCCATGGGGGACTTTGAGTGCCTACTCTGGGAAGGTTTTCTTGGGCAATGATTCATCGTCCGAAAATTAATGCCACTTTCAGAAACTCTCATCTACACTCCCAGCTATAGGAATTACACATTCCTGAACTTGGGTTTGACAGTCAAGAGGTTGTTTTCAGTACTTCAGTTGAGAAATCTATGGAGGGATCAACCCTTCACACTATGTATACATTGCAGTATTCCAAATGTTTCATTGAAATATCCAGCATCAGGCCACCCATCTATTCTCTAATGCAGCAACATTTCCTCAAGGAATTGCGTAATTTTGAAGTAAGGGTTTGAGGAGAAGAGGAAGTTACAAGAAACTGAGCTTGGATTCCTCTAACGGACTAATCCTTCACTCTTAGGATCACTTCAAAAAATTGGATCAACATTGTACTATCTATTAGTAGGCTACATCATCAACCCTCTTAGACAATGCAATATTTCCCAACAACTTTACATGCAGCCACTACATATTCAGTTCAGGGGCTAGATCTCAACTTTTGAGCTTGGGAATCAGGAGAAGGTACCAACACTTTAGTTATTGAGCTGAGTGGGTGCTATTGTAGAAGATAGATCATTATTTCAGCCTTGGATCAACAATTATCTCCAGGGAGTGTGTAAGTTAGCCAGCAGGGTTCAAAATTCCAAACTCAAAATATCGCCAAACCATTTACGGGTTTTTCAAGGTTTCTCATGGAGAATCCATGGTGAAAATCCAGGATCTTTTTTATCAACCCAACAGCCTCTCACATATAAATATTCTTCCCTTCAATATTACTTTCTAGCATCAACAATTTATACTTTCCAGTGCTAAGTTTCCTTCATGTATTTCAACCACATTGTGGCTTTCGTGAATTCTTTTTGGAGCACTGTGTAATTACATTGTTGTTGATACATAATGATATGGCTCAGCTTTTTTTTCCTAATTTTTTAATTTATTCATGTTATATTCTTGAATTTCCTGCATTTTACAGTTTTTTAGTTACATTCTAGTTATTTTCTAGATTGAAATGTGATAAATGTTCTATATTCTTGTTTCTTCCATTTTTTGGTATTAAAATGGTACTAGAGCAAGATATTTGGCTCAGCTTCTAGGAATTTCATGACATCAGAAGAATAAGAAGAAGAAGTAGAAAAAGAAGAAGTCTTCAATGGTGAAAGGATTGAGTTTTTCCACACTTCTCTTCAGATGTATGCAGGATCTCACCATGGATATCAAATAAATAAGAAGGAAAGTAAAAAGGAAACCTCAAGAGGGTTTCAAAATGGGAAATATCTGAGCACTTCCTATCAAGATTATAAGCAACCGACAGTGTAGAAAGTTCCAAAACTCCCTATTATGGCCACTTTCCATACAGAAGGAAATGAATGGCATGGACATGGAGGATATTTGGAGCATGAGAGTCTAAGTGATTATCTTTCAAAGTCCATATATCAATCTAGAGTATTAAAAGGGAATCAGACTTTCAAGAATTTTTTCTAGATTAAAGAGAGCTAGAGACCCCGCAATAGCAATAGAAGAAAATGAAATATGCAAAATAGATTATTTGCACCTACATTTGATAGGTAATCCACAATCACAGTAAAAATTTTGATGGTAAATTTAGATGCATTCTTCTAGCTACACCAAGTAGTGGAAGAAGAGGTTGTTCAGATTTCATTGCTACACCTTGAGGGTGAAGCAAATGAATGGTGGTTCGACAGATTGAAATATACAAAGTGACTCCATATGAAGATTTCACTCAAAGATTGGTAGAGAGGTTTGATAAAAGAAACCTAGAGGCAGATTCCATTGAGACACACTCCAAAAATAAAGAGAAAGTTTATGAGGAGTAGAAGGGGGATGTCAGTGCAGATACACTTGGAGGAGAGAAACTATTACCACCACCATCTATATTAGAGGTACTTGCATCAGTGGGAGGAGGACTTTCATATTTTCAAGATGGTCCTCAGTAGTCAAAATTGAGAGTCTTGGGAGTGATTCAGGAGGTGCATGAGGAAGAGGAAGCAAATAAAAACATTGGTGCAGTAGTAGAGGACCATCCATCACCATCACTAGCAACTAGAGAAGCAAATGCACCAGTTGGAGGAACTCTTGTAGCTTTGCAAGATATTCCCAGACATCAGTTGATCCAAGGTATGAAAACATTTCCAACCCATATTATTTCATCAAATCATATGGAGATCTATGGGTTCATGCCATCACGGAAATTGCATGACCAAGGGTTAGATCACATTGCTGATTTGGAGCAGTAGACTATCACTGCACAAAGGACCCTTAACTAGTTCAAGGAGAAGATGTATAGATACCATAGTTTGACATTATTTAGTTGCACACAACACTTTTGTTTGGAGTGTGGAGTTTCTGAGGATGGGCTTAGCATAGTCCTAATGCAGGGAAGCTATACAATAGCTTTCGAGAACTGGAAGTTACTATCGCATGAGTTGTCGTATTATGTTTACGACAAAGAGATATTGGACATTATGCATGCATTGGTCGAATTCTGGCATCTTTTTATTGGGTGTATATTTCAGGTGAAGAGTAACCACCATAGTCTCAAGCATCTTTCTGAGATGGAGCAATAGCTGCAGGACAGGCAGTAACGGTGGATCAGTACAATGCCAGACTATGAGTTAAGAATTGTGTATGGAGAGGGCCATGAGATAGCAGATGCACTATCATGGAGATCAGCAACACTGTCACTAAGGAGAAATGATGATTTGATGGTCTAGTTATTATTTGAGCATTCGGATGACTACTTCACTTATGAAGCATTGGATGGGTAGATGGTAGATGGTATACATTGATAAGCTCCATCATTAGACATATATGGAGGGGTCAATGGTCATATTTTTTCCTTCTTACATATATGATGATAGTATAGGTGTTGATTAAGGCTAACATACTCTCAGTGTTTAATATGAGGTTGAGTGCAGAAAAGCAAGGATTATTAAGCATTTTTATAAGGATTTTATCCTAAATACTTGGAGGAGATAGCAAGGACAAATTATAGGAGGAATTTCCACCCTCCTTAAATCTCAAAGGTAGCCAAAGGATCCAAAGATTATCTCCAACAATTTGAAATCCAAAGGTAGCCCAAGGATCCCAAGGATTCTCTCAAGAAATTAGTGTTAGTGTCAGTATTTTCATACTGCCATCAGTGATCAAATATACTTTACTATAAAATTTTATCATTCCATTAGGTCATGGATTCACTGATGGTAGTGGTCACCTCGTCAGTTTCCCTCATGAATATGCTTGCCGGTCTCTTCTCTATGGTCTTCAGTCATCATTCACTTTCACTCTAAATTTCACTTTTTTAGATCATAGGGTTGGTATCATTAGGTCTTAGGGCTCCACCATGGTCAAATTTATCATCAAAGTGTCAATAAATATCTCCAAGGACATGATGATGCCTAATAAACTCAAAGCACAGTATCAAGATAAGTAAAAGAGTTGTTCTTTCAGTTGAATGTAGTTTTCACCTCAAAACATGTTTCGAGGTGAAAACAGGGTACTTTTTTTTTATGATCATTTTCTATGTAATTTTATTTCTCCATATGTAATAATTTGAACTTTAGAAATTTGTTATCTCCAAAGAGCCAAAGGGGCTTTTTCTCTGCCTGGGTTTCAAAGGTTTTCTCCACAGAATTTTCAGTGTAAATCATATTCTATGTATGTCCATCAGGAGTAGCTAGGAAAGATATTTCCAATAGTATATCACACTCCCAAAATCACTTCCTAGATTGGAAAATATGCCCAAATGAATTAAAGCTCCAAAAGCACAACTCCACCCCTCTTTCTCATTTTCCCTTTCAACTTTATATTTTTCCCTTTTTATAATTTTTTTTCCTTTATCACAAACATCTCATTCATCAATGCCAAACCCCACACATTTGTTTTCACCCATGTGATATGTCATACCATTGCATCACATTATCGCAGCAATCCCTCCAATGCTAATTTTGTCCTCCTTTCCACCGATGCAATAAATCGCACATCGTGCAATTGGAAAATCCCACTAGTGGTTTGACTCCTGCCCACTCCATTTCTCTAATGCAATGATCGCTCCGTCTCCTCCATCGCCTTTACTCCTTGATTTCTTCACCATCCTTCCCTACATCAGCCCATCTGTTGTTCCCATTGCATCGGCTTATCCTCGCTCCACCTTCCATCACCCTTATTCCATCGCTCCCTTTCATCCATCAGCCTTCCTCCCATTGGCCTCGCTCATCGCTCATTGCAGTTTCTTCTGCCCAGTAGTCCCACCCCTTCTGCTTTTGATTTTACGATTGCAATTTTGGGCCCACAACAATTCCCTCACTCCTTTTAACGATAAAAAGTGATTTTTCTCCATTTAAAAAAATGTAATTCGATTTTTATTGGTTTAAAGGGGGTTTTTCTTCAAGTTAAAGGAAAAAGATATTTTGTTAAGACTGTGAGCCAATTATGAACATAGAGATAATTCTGGCATCGACAGCAATGATAAATGAGAAGATTGGTTCTATATTTGTTTTTCTTCCCATCTGTTGGAGTAAATGTAATAGAAAATCTTCTAGATGGTCGAAATATATTGTTTCCTCTCTTTCAGAGGCATACTGTTGGTTTATTTTCTATCTTCAGATTTTGGTTTCGAGGAAGGCGAAACAAACCCTCTTTCTGTTGATTCGCCCCATGAAGCCTGTCTATTTAATGTAATTTCTGAGTCATTTATAGGTGGAAAAATATCAGAATCACTGGGATGCATTGAGCTTCATTGTATATCTTTGTAACCTATTGGCAAGGAATTAATAAAGACTTGCAGCATTTTTTTATGGGATCCTTGTGGTACGGAATTTTGGCATAGTCTGTTATTTTGTAATCACCCGTTAAATGTTATGTATGCCATTTCATTCATTCCATTATTTCTATTGAATGTTTTCAAGTTAGATAGGTACAATCCACTTTTACAGTGCTCTTCCTGGGGAAAATCCTTCAATATTTTATGTTTTCTACCGTTTCAGAAGGATCCATCTCACATGCCCTCCTCAGCTCCTCACCAATCTTAGACACTTCACCATCATTAAAATAAATTTGTTAAAATTCATGACTACCTTGCCCCATAGAATGCCCTGCATTTCTTATTTAATTCCCTAGATTTAAACTGCCTAGCTCCATCTGATCCAACAAAAACCCAGAAAATTTATAAAAATATTTCGAGCTACTATACCTAGCCTAAAATCATTTTGTAGTCATACTTCATTGAGATAATATTCAAGGAGATAGCCCTCTCCCTACCTTGTAGGGATAGCTAGAAGGTTAAGTGTGGTTTGTGGTTACCCTAGCTTGCCTTCCTTCAGCCTGAGGTCAAATAAGGCGATAACATAGTGGCGACCATACTGAGGAGAAATATAATGAAAAACTAATCACCCCAGTAATATTTTTTATATAAATTATTTAACTCTGCATGATGAGTTTCAGAATTTGCTAGGCTGAAATAAAAATTGCAAAGTAGAAATTCGATCACACTAGCTTCAAGAAAATACATAAGGGAAAATCTTGATCCAAAACCTCCCCTTGTATTTGAAAATCCTAATCTTATTCCATGAATAATCAGAAGACAAGAAGGTTCAATAAGCCCTAGACCCATTTTCAGATCCCATTCCTGGCCCAGTGAGTGGTTTTTGTTGAAGACCTCCCTTTTGATGAGATTTTTGAGCTTTCTCTATTCAGATTCAAATCTGAAACAACATTGGATAACATAGTTTTAGATCTAGAATTTATTGTGGATCTAGAAGTTCAAAGGGAAAATATATCTAATGATGATTATATTTTGAAATCTTCTCCAACATATATTACGGCTACAAATATTCCTGAGCTTTCTGAATTATCAGAAACAACATCCACTGCTGCCAATTCATCAGTATTTCCATCAATTTCTAAAATCAATTCTCAGCCTCCGACTTCTCCATCAACCAGTCCTTTAAATTCTGGTAGTTCAAAAATTGTTGTAAATCCACCTCGAGTCATGGCTTCCTGATATGCACCCCTGGTTTTACCTCAGAATATGAATGACATGCCTACTAATTACCAAAGTAAAATTCCTTTCTTTGATGCCACTCAAAGCATTACAACCCAACAACATGTTGATAAGATGAATGACTTCTTTGACCTTCATGAGGTAGAGGCAGAAAATGTCACTATGAGATTGTTTGTCCAAAGCTTTTGAGGTGATGTTTGAAAATGGTTCAAAGCCTTACCAACAACCTCTATCCAGACTTTTTCAGAGCTACATAGATAATTCTTAGACCAGTGGGAGGTAAAGAAAAACCCACTCCATATTTTGTCTCAGTATGAAAATATTAAGAGGAATGTGGGTGAAACTGTACAAGATTATTGTGTAAGGTTTAATACAATATATAATGATATTCCAACCAAACTCAAACCCCCAATGGGTTTAGTTTTTCTCTAATTTCCATATGGTTTTGATGCTGATATGGCATATTAGTTATGAGAGCAAGATCCTACCACACTTGAAGACATGCAGAAAACTGCTGTAAGCATAGAAGAAAATATGTTGGCCAAAAGAGCACGAATGAGAGCTGAAAAGAGGGTGACTGTAAAAGAGGAAGAATCTCCTTCAGACAGTAAGATGGATACTTTGATCCATTCAGTCGAGAATATGGTTGATCGAATGACAATTTTAGAGAGATTGGAAACAAAAATCAGGAATCCAAATGTTAGAGGATAGCAGCAACCCCAATTCTGAATCAAGAAGAGGGAACATAAAGCGCAAGACCAAGCAACACAACAGTAGCAGATCATAACCCCTTTGTAGCAAAATTATGTTCAGGGAATGGAAACTAATGATGATGATGATCCGATAGTTGAAGCTAACCACTTTCTCACTGCTAATGGTACGCCCATTTTTCCGACAGAAGAAGAAGAATATGCAATAAATCCAGATACTTGAAGAGATGAATATTTCATATTGGACAATGATGTAGCTTTATAGGAAGAGTCTGATGATTATCAACGAGGATATATGAACGCTTTTTCAGCACCATAGAATCATTATTCTTTGAGGAGCAAAGATGTGCCCATCAATCTCATTCAGAAAAGGAAAGAGTTTCAATCAAAGAATGAATCTTTAAATACTTAGAGGAAAGGGAAAGAACATTTTGATCCATCTTCCAGCAAAGCATCCTCAATAAATAACCCTACAAATGAGAAGAATAATCAGCCAAAGGAGAAAGTGGAGAAGAGAGATCCTCCTGTCAAAGAGGTAGAAAAAGTTCCATCTTTTAATTTAGAAAATGAAATTGATAAGCTGAAAGTGTCCATTCCCTTAGCAGAGTTGGTGAAGAACAACACTTATAAACATCAGATATCTAGATTGTTGCGAATAGACTCTATGTTAGATATGGTGAATGTTGAAGATGATTATTGTTGAGTCCCAAATTTGCATCTTTTCCATACATTTTTCCATACCTTTTTCACTCACCTAAACCTCCCAAATTGTCAATATCATGTGCAAAAGAGCATCTAACATGGTTTTTAATTATATTTTTGTGTTTGCTATTTGATCTAGATTTTGTTCATTCAGCTGCGGAATCTTGCCACTTTCCGCAGCTGCTGCAACTTTCCGCAACTATTTTGTGAAACTCTATGCTACAGGTGTCTACAAGGGAAACGAGCCACATGGGCAGGTCAGGAATGACGTGGACATGGTTCGTGTCCTATTGGTTCAAGCAAACTCATCCAAAGAAGCCGCGGTCAACGGCGTCCACATGGAAGTCAACCATGGAGTTTCATGTCGGCCGGACTCTGTTTCGTGTCACATAAAGATCCATACGGCCGTTTCTAAGCCTGCGGAGGATAAATCGACATCTGTACAGGGCTCTAGAGTCGAATTCAAGCATCCACCTCTCGTAGATTCACTTTCCAACACGGCCATGCTCCTATATCAGTGGACGTAGTGGTCTACGTGCTCTCTACCAGCATGAACTTTAGGAGACAGTTATAGTTTGTTGTTATATATAGTGCGTTTGCATACGCATATGAAGTTAGTTGATGTTAGTGAATGTAGTCTCTGTTATCTTTTAGTCTGCTCTGTAGTGATTTCGCTGCACTTGTGCCGTAACATTACCATTCTGTAATGAACTGCTTTTTAATATGAGAAGACTCTGTTTTTCAACTTAATTCGTGTTTGAGGACCGTTGCCAAGGCTGATGTAGAGGGCCCCTGCTCAGCTAAGGTTTTGTGTATTAGTGTATAATTTTAATTTCATTCCATTGTGTCATAATCCATTCATATGTTCATATATTGCATTTGTTTCATTTCTGTTTATACATTTCCATAATTTCCATTTCATTTATGTCTTTCATGATTTATGATTGTTAATCACTGATCAGTGTTCTTGTTGCAGGTTATAGATAGGCAGCCCGAGCATTTTTATAGCTTTTTGACTAATGACATGGATCTAACATTGTTCTGCTGCTAGTTTGCTTTTCATAGCTTTTGTTTAATTTCAGTCTTGCTTTGTTCATTTCAGTTTTGCTTATCTGCTTCAGTAGTTAAATTTAGATATATTAAGCTGCTCATAGCATCTTCAGTTGCCTCCGAAAGCCACAGCTGGACTGATGGTGAGGGATTGCATTATGAAATGTGTAGTTTAGTATTAGTTTCTTTTCTGCAAATTTAGATATATTAAGCTACTCATAGCATCTTCAGTTGCCTCCGAAAGCCACAACTGGACTGATGGTGACGGATTGCATTATGAAATGTGTAGTTTAATATTAGTTTCTTTTCTGCAAATTTAGATATATTAAGCTGCTCATAGCATCTTCAGTTGCCTCCGAAAGCCACAGCTGGACTGATGGTGAGGGATTGCATTATGAAATGTGTAGTTTAATATTAGTTTCTTTTCTGCAAATTTAGATATATTAAATCATGCATGACATCTTTGGTTGCCTCCGAAAGCCACAGCTGGACTGATGGTGAGGGATTGAATCATGAGTGTATGGTCTAGTATTAGTTTACTTTCTGCAAATTAAATATCAGTTACTCAAGTTGTTTATGATTACTTCCGAAAATCATAGCTGGACTAATGATGAAGGGTCAGAAGATAAATTGATGTAATCTGATTTAGATTTATTTTGTTGCAATTTTGAATTTCCTTAAACATAGTTTCTTTTGTGCTGTTTTGATTCATTAGATTAGCAGCACCTTTTCATTTCAGCAGTACACTTTTACTTTCTTTCAAGTCTTGTCATTGTAATTTTCAATTTGCTTTTAAAGTTTCAAGTTGGTAAATCATTATAGGGGATATCACTTCCTTGAACAAATATAGCCAAACTTGTTTTCATTTTAGAATTTCCATTTCACCTTAGAAAAACCAAAAACGACAAAAAGTTAAGAAATAGGTTATCTTGCACATATAGTGCGCCGCACTTCATCAGCTTACGATTCCCGGATTGACAAATTAAATGCAGCAATTTAGGACACACTAAATTGACCAAACAATTATCCTGAAATCATTTTTCGTCCTTCCATAGAAGGTCAATCTGAAGATAGTGAAGTCCCTCCATTTTACCTAAGTCTTAGATTGCATGAGTATATTCTACACAATGCTATGCTGGATTCTGGGGCCTCTCACAATTTGATGCCTAAAGCCATTATGAAGAATTTGGGTGTTGATGTTACTCGCAAATACCATGATTTGTATTCCTTTGACTCTGGTAGAGTCCGTTGTATTGGTCTTATCAAAGACTTGGTAGTATCTTTAGATCAAATCCCAGCCAAGAATTTTTTGATGGATGTAGTTGTAGCAGATGTTCCACCACATTTTGGAATTCTTTTGTCCAATTCATGGGGTGAAAATCTGAAGGGGACCATACAACTTGATTTCTTTTATGCTACCATCCCAGTGTTCGGTCAATTGAGAAAGCTATACAGGGAAAAGAAAATGAAATATATGATCACTAGTAGAGAGAAACTAGTTAATCATTTAATTAATGATGTCCATACATATTTAGAATCATTCTTATTGTATTCAGATAGTGGTTTGAATGATGAATATGTTCAGTTGGTAGAAGTAGATGAGGTACCTAAAATTTCAATGAATTTTAGGGAACTCCTTAAAAAGGAAAAAGAAAAAGTGGCAAGCCTTTCTGAGCTTTCCACAGGCCAGCAGCAAAGGGACAGTGAATAGCAGAATAATGAAGAAATCAATCAATATAAGGTAGAGAAAGAAACAAAATTTCAACATCTAGAAGAAGAGGAAGAAGGCCTTTGGAGCATGGATTTTGATAATGCTATTGGTAAGGATGGTGCTGGTATAGGAATTTTGATTGGGCGCCCAGTTTTCCAACCTGACAGAGTTCCTAGTAATGTTAGAATATGTGCTTATAATTTGGCTTGTCACTGCTCTAACAATGAAGCAGAGTATGAAGCTTTGATTGTAGGTATGAAAATTTTGAAGAAGTTAAATGCAAAAAGGATTTCTATCTATGGAGATTCAGATTTGATAATCAAACAGGTAAAAGAAGAATATCAAGTAAAGCATCTGTGATTGAGAGCCTACAGAAATGTGGTACTAGACATCCTAAGAATTTTTTATGAATACACTTTGACAGCAATACCCCGAATGCAGAATCTTATTGCAAATTCTCTTGCCATTACTGAAAGCAATTTAAAGATTCGAATGAACTCCAGCAAGAAATTTGAAATTTATGTCAAACATTGGCCTATGGTTCCAGATAATTTAAAGTATTGGCAAATGTTTTGGGATGACAATGAAATCAATGCTTTATTGCAGAGTGAAGGAAAATTCAAGGATACTTCCATAGAGGGTGGTTATGATGAACAAGAGATTGAAGAAAATTAGATGGACCTGTTACAGTTGAAAGATAATGTAATTCCTAGAGGTCTCATACCTTTAGAGGAGCTTTTTGATCAAGATGATGTTGCAAGGAAGCCAAGCTTGGTGCCCACTGATAAAGGAGTTGAAGATGTCAATCTTGGAACAACTAACAAGCCCAATTTTGTGAAGTTATAAAAAGCATTATCTCCTCAGGTAAAGGCCCAGTATGTTAAATTAGTTTCTGAATTTTCTGATGTGTTTGCATGGGATTATTTAGATTTGAAGGTATACGACAAAAATATAATTCAACATACTATTCCTATGAAGCTGGATCAGAAGCCATGTAGACAGAAGATGAGGAGAATCAATCTGAAGCTGCCCCCATCCATTGAAAAAGAGGTAAACAGATTGCATAAAGCTGGTATCATTGTTCCAATTAGATTTTCAGATTGGATTTCAAATTTAGTCCTAGTTCGAAAAAAGACAGGAGAGATAAGGTTGTGTATAGATTTCTGGAATCTCAATAAAGTATCCTTAAAGGATAACTATCCGCTGCCAAAGATGGATCATATTCTGCAAAGAGTAGTTGGAGCATCACATATGTCACTACTCGATGGTTATTTAAGCTATAATCAAATCTTGGTGCATGAAAAATACCAAGACGAAACTGCTTTTACAACACCTTGGGGATCTTTCTAGTATACAAAATTCCATTTGGATTAAAGAATGTTGGAGCCACTTTCCAGCAAGAAATGGACATCTCTTTTGCCA
This sequence comes from Pinus albicaulis, assembly GCA_034641835.2. NCBI lineage: Eukaryota > Viridiplantae > Streptophyta > Pinopsida > Pinales > Pinaceae > Pinus > Pinus albicaulis. Next base: position 207,663 of record JAXQQM020084315.1, on the reverse strand, counting down.
ATGAGAAGGATTTTTTTCTGGTTGTTTATTTAGATGATTTGAAAGTGTTTTCTGGTTCTGATGATGAACACCTGCACCACTTGAGGGTTGTATTTCAGTGATGCAGAAATTTCGATATTTTTCTCAATCCGAAGAAAATTTTGTTTGCTATGGATGAGGGCAAGCTGATGGGACATATCATTTCTAAGGATGGCATCTGCATTGATCCTTCAAGAGTGGAGGAAATTTAGCATATAGACTTCCCACATAATAAAAAGGAGATTCAAGAATTCAATGGTAAGATGAACTTGTTGCACAGATTTATACCCAATTTAGCTGAAAATTTACAATAGATGACTAATATGTTGAAAAAGGACAGCACTGTCAAATGGAGCAAGGATTCTATCAAGTCATTTAATATGTTAAAGTGTTCTCTATCAATTGCCCCAGTCTTGATTAGTCCTGATTACACTCAAGATTTCATTATATTTTCATTTGCATCAGAGCGTACCATGGCTGCAGTATTGATGCAAAAGAGAGATCAGATTGAACAACCCATTTCCTTTTTCAGTAGGACCATTCGAGATTCTTCCTTGAAGAATAATATCATTTAGAAACAAGAATTGGCTCTTATAAAAGCACTGAAGGATTTTAGAGTGTACATTCTGCATTCGCATACCATAGCATATGTTCCTAATGTAGAAGTAAAAGATGTCCTAATGCAAACTGATCCAGAGGGAAGAAGAGGTAAGTGGATACCAGCGATGTTGAAATATGATTTGGAGATTAAACCCGCAAATTTAATCAAGGGAAAAGGCTTGGAAAAACTAATGGCACTATCAAACCTACATGCCCTGGACATAAATCTCATAGCAAAAATGTCAGAGGATGACGATAATGGTTCGCTTGTTCTAGTTTCAGAAATTTTTCTCCAATTGCCATGGTATTCAGACATATTTTATGTTCTTCAACATCTTTCGCCACCTCCATGGATGTCTAGAAGCAAAGGTAGATCACTGAAACTCAAGTCTGCTAAATTCTGTATTTTAAACATTTCTCTTTATTGGAAAGATTCAGGAGGTATTCTACTTAATTGTTTGGTTGAAGATGAAGCTCAGCAAGTAATTCATGACTTTCATAAAGGTGATTGTGGTGGTCATTTTTTTTGGAAAACAACAGCTAACAAAGTGTTGAGAGCAGGATATTATTGGTTGAATTATTTTCTGATTTTTATAAAACAGTGATGAGCTATCATGAGTGTCAATTTTTTCAAGGAAAAAGGAAACTGCTTCCCCTTCCTTTGAAACCAGTTCAGGTAAATTCTACCTTCCAACAGCGGGGACTTGACTTCATAGGGGAAATTCGTCCCACATCATCAGTACAGCATCGATGGATCCTCACGGGTACAGATCATTTCACCAAATGGATTGAGGCCATTCCAGAAAGGAAGGCCACAGATACGGTAATAATTCAATTTTTAGAATCAAATATATTGTCTCGTTTTGGTTTCCCTCATAAAATTATAACAGACAATGCGGAAGCATTTAAATCCAATAATATGGTCGAGTTCTGCAGTAAGTATAATATTATACTAGGCCATTTGAAAGCATACTACCCACAGGGAAATGACTTAGTAGAATCATCGAATAACACTCTGGTGAATATAATCAAGAAAATTTAGGAAGCAAACAAGAGGAATTGGCATCGAAAACTGATCGACGCATTATGGGATGACAGAGTTAGCAGTAATAAATCCATAGGCATGTCACTATTTGAATTACTTTATGGCACTGATGTTGTGTTTCCTACATCACTTACGGTTCTGTTCATGAGATTGCTACAAGAAGCTGGCCGAGAAGAGGATGATAATCAGTGAAGAATCAATAAGATGATCCACCTTCAACAAACAAGGGAAGAAGTTTACCAGAACACTATTTAGTTGCAGGAAAAAATAAAGAAAATCTATGACCGCAAAACCAAAGAAAAGAAATTCTAGTTAGAAGATGTGGTGCTGAGGTGGGATGCACGAAATGAAGACAAATGGAAGCATGATAAGTTCAATAACCTATGGAAAGTACCATATAAGATCTCAGCATACAGGGGACAGAACGCCTTTTTTCTCACGGAGATGGATGGTCAATATTGCCCAGGAGGACCAGTGAATGGTAGAATTTTGAAGCACTACTACTTTTGAGATGATTCTTTGAAATTATGTCACAATCATTGTACATACCATGTTCATTGTTGGTGAGATTTCAAGTGCACAGTCATTGAAGCTTGGGGCTTGAAGTGAAGGCTATAAAACTTGAATGATATGTGTAAGTTTTGCTAGTTCTAATCTAGTTTTCAGTCATGGTTCAAGTCAGAGTCAGTCTATATTGTGTCAGTTTTTAGTCTTTGCAGTAGTTTGACCGTATTGCCCAATGGATAAGGCTACTAGATCTACGGTGTTCTTGGCACCTCCAAGGAGCTACCATCCCCATTGGATCCAATGTTAGTGTCAGTATTTTCATACTGTCGTCAGTGATAAAATCTGATATTTTTCATTTGCATAGTAGGAGTCCCATACTATAAAATTTTATCATTCCATTAGGTCATGGATTCACTGATCGTAGTGGTCACCTCATCAGTTTCCCTCATGAACATACTTGCTCATCTCTTCTCTATGGTCTTCAATCATGAGTCACTTTCACTCTGAATTTCACTTTGTTAGATCATGGGGTTGGTCTCATTAGGTCTTAGGGTTCCACCATAGTCAAATTTATCATCAAAGTGTCAATAAATATCAACAAGGACATGAGGATGCCTAATAAAATCAAGGCATAGTGTCTAGATAAGTCAAAAAGTTTTTCTTTCAGCTAAATGTAATTTTCACCTCAAAACATGTTTTGAGGTGAAAATAGGGTACTTTTTTTTTATTATCATTTTTAATGTAATTTTATGTCTCCATATGTAATAAGTTGAACTTCAGAAAGCTACTATCTCCAAAGAGCCAAAGGGGCTTTTTGTCTGCCTGGGTTTAAAAGGTGTTCTCCACAGGATTTTCAATGTAACTCATATTCTAATGTGTCCATCCGGGGTGGCTAGGAAAGATCTTTCCAACGGTATATCACACTCCCAAAATCACTTCCTAGATTGGAAAATATGCCCAAATGAATTAAAGCTTCAAAAGCACAACTCCACCCCTTTTTCTCATTTGCCCTCTTAAGTTTATATTTTTCCCTTTTTATAAGTTTTTTTCCTTTATCGCAAACATTCTGTTCATCAACACCAAACCCCATACATTTGTTTTCGCTAATGTGGTAAGTCATACCATCGCATCGCATTATCGTAGCGATCCCTCCAGCGCTAATTTTGTCATCCTTTTCGCTGATGCGATAAATCGCACACCGCACAATCGGAAAATCCCCCCAGTGCTTTGACTCCGAGCCACTCCATTTCTCCGATGTGATGATCGCTTGTCTCCTCCATCGCCTTTTCTCCCTCATTTCTTCATCGACCTTCCCTCCATCGGCCCATCTATCATTCCCATTGCATCGGCTTATCCTCGCTCCACCTTCCATCACACTTATTCCATCACCCCCTTTCATCCATCGGCCTTCCTCCCATTGGCCTCACTCATTGCTCATCGTAGTTTCTTCCGCCCACTAATCCCGCCCCTTCCGCTTCCGATTTTGCGATTGCGATTTTGGGCCCATGACAACTCCCTCACTCCTTTTAATGATAAAAATGGATTTTTCTCCATTTAAAAAAAGGCAATTCTATTTTTATTGGTTTAAAGGGGGTTTTTCTTCAAGTTAAAGGAAAAATATTTTTTTTTAAGATAGTGAGCCTATTATGAATCCAGAGATAATTCCAGCATCGACAGTAACGATAAATGGGCAGACTGGTTCTATATTTTTTTTTCTTCCCATCTGTTGGAGTAAATGTAACAGAAAATCCTCCAAATGGTTGAAATATAATTTTTCCTCTTTTTTAGAGGCATACTGTTGGTTTCTTTTCTATCTTTGGATTTTGGTTTCGGGGAAGGTGAAACAACCCCTCTTTCTGTGGATTCGCCCCCTGAAGCCTATCTATTTGATGTAATTTCTGAATCATTTGTAGGTGGAAAAAGATTAGAATCACTGGCACACACTGAGCTTCATTTTATATCTTTGTAACCTGTTGGCAGGGAATTAATAAACACTTGTAGCATTTTTTTATGGGATCCCTGTGGTATGGAATTTTAGCACAGTCTTTTCTTTTGTAATCATCCATTAAATGTTATGTATGAAATTTCATTCATTCCATTATTTCTATTGAATTTTTTCAAGTTAGATAGGTAGAATCCACTTTTACAGTGCTCTCCCCTGGGAAAATCATTAAATATTTTATGTTTTCTACTGTTTGAGAAGTATCCATCTCACATGCCCTCCTCAGCTCCTCACCAGTCTTAGACACTTCACCATCATTAAAAAAAAAGCTATTAAAATTCATGCCTACCTTGCCCCATAGAATACCATGTATTTATGATTTAATTCCCTTGATTTAAACTGCCCAGATCCATCTGATTCAACAAAAACCCATAAAATTTATAAAAATATTTCGAGCTACTATACCTAGCCTAAAATCATTTTGTAGTCATACTTCATTCAAATAATCTTACGGAGAGATCCCTTTCCCTATATTGTAGGGCTAGCTACAAGTTTAAGTGTGGTTTGTGGTTACCCTAGCTTGCCTTCCTTCATCCTGAGGACAAATCAGGCGATAACAATTAGAATCCCAGAAGTAGCCAAGAAATTCAAAGAGGAGAGCACTCAATATTTGTTTGCTGGGAGTCAAATGGAATCAGTTGCCATTTTTCGATGGAGTTGTTGGTAGCGGCCCTATAGAATAAATAGATCAGAGCTAGAGCTAGGAAGGGTTACTCAATTCTAGTTGATTGTAGTGGAAACTTTGTTGCAAGTTATTGAGTTTTTTATTATTTGAGTGATCGAGCTTTCAGAGATGTATGAGGTTATTATTTTAGGAAATGAGAAGACTAATTTCATTTTACTGATTTAATTTTTAGAGAGCTAGGCTTGTGGGTTAGGGCCCAATCCACGTGCCTCAGCCTCTCTGTTGTACTTGTTCTTTCCTTTCTGTCATTTCATTAGCCTTGCTTTGGATAATTTCATCTATGCTTCAAGTTTCTTCTTAGTTTTTATGTCAATAAGTTGTTGTAGGTTTTCATTTGATTGTGAGTAGTAGAATAGAGGAAAAACTCCAAAATTTGTGCTCAAGCCTCCCCCTCTCATATCTATCAATAGATTTCGAGTAGGGTAAACCTTCCCACATACCAAATACATTGATTTTTGCTCACTATTTCCATCTGTGAGTTACGCTTCTAAACCTTGCCTCTACGCCTCCATTCCCTCTCGTTTTCAATTTATTTTCAACTTGTGCCCCACCTTTTTTCTCTAATAGCACTAAACCCTTCAACCACGTTATTCCTTTGCTTCTATTGGTTAAGGTCGGTTTACTTTTTTTAACAAAAAACATTCCAAAACCATTGAAACAAAACTTTTGGCTTTCCTCCTCGAAATCCCTGCTATTGTACTTCCATGACTGCAAATCACAATGTCCAATTCTTCCTTTGCAACTTCGGTGCATTACAATTGCATGCCGCAACCTTTTTCCATTTTCATTGACACTTACCACTCCTAAAACCCGATTGTGAAATATCGTAATCACATTTTGCATCACCTTCCTAAATCATATTTTTCATTTCGCACATCGCAATTAACTCTTTTAATTTTATTTCTATTAATCATTTCTGCCTCTGAACCCCAATTGTGATATTTCCCTCCTTTTCCATGTCACCCAATGCAATCGCTCGTCGCACATTTTTCCTTTTCCCTTAAGACTTACCACTCCTTTTTTTTTTCCCGATTGCAATATTATGACATCGCATATCACAGGTCACATTTTTTACCACCTCGAAGATCTCTCTCCACAACCTTTTCCCCTTTTCATTAACACTTAACGCATTATTTTGCCGATTGTGATATTTTTATCGCATTTCGGCGCTCTTACCTACTACACTTCGAACATCACGTTATTTAGCATGTTCCATTTAATGCTTAACTCTCCAACTTCATGATATCGTGATTACGATATCGGTCCCACCTCTAAAGCATGTCTCCACCATCACATATTTCAAGTTATTCCGCTCCAAAGCCTTTTCCACTGTAATAAAGTCTTCATTCGGTTTAAACCCCCACTTTCAAATTCTAAGCCTCATTTCATGTGTTAAGCCATTCATTAGCCTCTGTAGCCCCTTTTCTCTCCTCTAAGCTACAAATCACACATTTTAAATCAGAATTAACTCATGGATAACTTAGTTTTATGGGTAGAAGCATTGTATATAAACCAGAGGATAACTAGAGTGCATTTAGCCACTTGGCCAAGTTAAGTGTGGTTTAGAATTAGTTTCCTTTCTTCCATTTACTTTATTGAAATTAAATTATTTTCATTCTTGTCATTTAGTTTTATCAATTAAGTTAGTTTCCTTTGTTTCATTTCCTTCCAGCAACTTAATTTTTAGTTTTTATCATAATTTAATAAATAGCACCCTTTCGTAAAGCAGAAGAGGATGACATGAACATAATGCACTTGTTGTGTGTATATCACTGTCACCTCCAAGTTTGTACGAACCTTGGGTTGACAAAGTAAAGTAGGGTAGCCCCTAGGAGTTGCAACACTCTTGGTGCAATACCAGGGCTCACCACATTTTGGCGCCTTTGTTGGGGAGGTGTCTAGTAGATGTTTTGATTTTGTTTTTAGAATTATTTTATGCTTTCATTTATTTTCATTTCATTTCAGAAATATTGAAAAAAGTACAAAAAGATCTGATTTTCATGCCTCCTAGGACTAGGAATAACCAAAGACAAATCTTACATAAAACCACCACATCACCTCATACCCACCCTTCACTCTTCTTCGGTCGTAGTGAGACTGAACACCCTATAGGAGAGCCTTCTAAATATTTTGAGGATCCTATTGGGGAAGAAGAAGAAGAACTTGCTTCAATTGAGGGACTTGCTTCACCTATATTAACCATGGCTGGGATCGAGAGTGCTTTTCCCATAAGAGAGGTTGATGGGGAAACTAAGATGAAAGACATTAGCCCCTCAGCTCTTCCACACTTCCATGGACTTATCTCTGAGGATCCTAACATGCTATTTTAATTTTCTGTTTTTTGTCAGACTTATGACTACACTTTTGATAATCAGAAGTTGAAACTATTCCTATCCACCCTTGAGGATGCAGCCTTGCACTAGTTCATGGGTCTGCCTGTGGATAGCATCAATACCTAGGCATAGATGGAAGAGACCTTCAAAAAAAAATACAAATACTATTCTAGGTCCAAGGAAACTGAGGATGAAATATTTAGGATGACTCTAGGATCTGATGAATCCCTAGAGGACTATGAAGAGAGGTTTCAATTAGACTATAAGAGAGCCAACTGTACTCTTGATCCTGCATCACTTAAACTTGTACTTATTTGAGGGATCAATGAAGAGATGATAGAAACCTTGAATATGTTAACCAGAGGATATATCTACCAAAAACTGTATGAAACAATCAAAATTGTCCTTTGGAACCATTCTAGGGAATTTAGGAAGAAGGGAAGAGCTAGCCAAAGTACATCCAATATCCCTTCCTCTTCCACCTTCATAAAACATGACATTGGAAACATGCTAGAGGACTTCAAGAGAGATATGTTGCACACCTTTTCTTTGCAAATGGACACAATGCAGGTAAAAAGGAAGTAAGAGGAAGAAGAGAGAGCACTAGCCATATACTGTCCTTGATGTACTAGAAAGCACACAAGAAATGAATGCCCATTGAATTGCATAGAGGTTTTCTTAGTCTGTGAGGAGAATCATGCCACAGAAAACTGTCACTACTTACCTAGACTGAAAGTTGTATATCAAGGTGGGGAAGCAATGCCAGCAAAACTCTGTTTCATTAATCAGAGAAGGACTCGAGGCCCTCGATCATATCAACAAGGTATGAAAGGTGCACCTTACTACTACTATCACAACAATTATATTGCACTCGTGCAATTTTGGTACACCCCCACTACTCCATCCTGGTATACACATCCTACTTGGCCTTACAACCCTTCATATCATCCTCATCCATTATGCCAACCATTTGAGCAGTATGTTCCACAACAACCTAAGTGTAACAATCCATCACAGGGGTGGAGGCATTAGAAAAATCAAGTATGAGGAGGAAAAGGAAGAAGGTAACACTCATACCCAACCACCTCAGTTTCCTGAGTGCTTGATTCACCGTATTCAGCACACCCTAGAGGAGACGGAACTCCTGGGAGAATTGGAAAATTTGTGTGTAAAGGTACCACTTCTCCAGGCTATTAAGGATGTCCCTATCTATAAAAGGATCATCAAATAAAAATGCTTCAAGAAACCTGGGAGAAGGAAGAGAGATACCCGCACCATCAATCTGGTAGGACAACAAGCTTACCTGATGTTGGGGAAGGTGATATTTCTAAAGTACCTTAACCCTGGTAGTCCAGTTTGTGATGTGCATATATATGGTGTCATATTCTCCAACAATCTTACTGATCTAGGGGTCTCCATCAATATCATGACCAAGGAAACTATGATAAAACTCAATTTCCAAGGGGATTTGAGGAAAACCACAATAGTTATGCAACTTTTAGGTCGGCCCACAGTAACTATAGAAGGATTATTGAGGATGTTATGGTTACCATTGTATGATTTGAATACTGTAGCAGAAGACTTGCAGATTTGTAGATTTAATAGCAAAAGGCTTTAATTATAAAAATACACGGGGTATTTATAATAATAATATTTTATTGATAAGATATAACATGATTGAAAGTTTACAATGAGGTCCTGCTTTTATACCCACGCAGGTACCTTTTCATGAACAGCCATGTCTTTTAGACATGCCTTTTCAGCTAACTTAATCACTAATTACATAATTACTATTTGATTAACTAGTAATTACATTTATTTCTATTTATTCTATTAATAACTATATTTATAAATTTAGTTATGAATTTGATTCATATCATTGCCTCCTCCTTCGAAAAGCTTTGTCCTCAAAGCTTAACTTTCGACAATTTTCTTCATTTCGAATTATCTGCTAAGAATGTCTTTAATCACTGGTACCTTCCTTATATTTTTCAATAATGCTCCTTGAAACTGAGCTCTCCCTTTATATATATATAAATAATTTAACTTCTCTTCTCTTCTTTGCATTTGTACTTCTATATATTGATATTTATGTATGTATATATGAATTTTTAAGTAATCTCTCTTTTTTTTTTTTTCATTAATTTAATTAATTAAATAGTAATTTTAATTAATTAAATTAATATTTCTTTTTATTTATTTATAATAATTTATTATAAATGTAAACTATATATGTTATATTATAATAGTTATAACTATATAACATATATAATATATATACATCGATCAAACCTGTCCATCTTTTTTTTCTTTAAACCGTCACAGCTAATGACACGTCTGCCCATTAAACCTGTCCATCTTACCTGTCCATCTTCTTTTTATTATATAATTAATCGAATCCTTGGCCTGATCTTTTTAAATGTAGAAACTGAAACTCCAACCATCTCTGCGTCGAGGTAATTATGATCAATGAACAATTCACACTCTCGCTTCAGCGAAAAGATGCCATAGTAATCGGCAGCTTCGAAAATGGCATAAGCGTCGTCAACATGACAATATTGCAGACGGCCTGTATAGATGAATTGCATCAGAGATACAAATGTCGAATGCTTTATATTGGGGATCTCCACAAATCCGTCCCCAGCTTCTTTGAAGGAGTTCTCAGAAAACATTGCGCGGAATACGTCAGATGCTTGACTGAGCACGCACTTGCGGGCCTGGAACGGCTTGGTGTTATTGTCGAGCAAGAACGTAATGTCGTAATTAGGGTTTTCCAAATGCGTGAGACCAATTTCACCCATAACATCTTGCTGCTTTTCTGTTTGGCGGTCGATTCCAATATTCAGTGACTCGTTAAACCCCTGCTGCTGATTGTCAATTTTAATATTGACATCCTTCTTCATGGGTATAATCCCGCTTTGTTGAAATGTGTTATCAACGTCTGTATGAATACTCGTTTCGTTAAACTCAACAAGTGCCTGTTCACCATTCAACTGGCTCTGAGCTGGGTTGTTCTGCGTTCCTGCACCATCGGTCTCCAACATTTGATCCCTCATATTCAATGGCAGCCCTGCCATGGAAAACTGAACCGCTGTTGATTGGTCTCCATTGTTGTAATTGTGGTCTAGCTGGTTTGGATCATGAACCCCCATTATGCTTTCCATAGAATTGTGTTCAGAGGGAGCTTGTTCTTGATTAATTATAGCCTCAGAAGGATTAAGATGAGGAGTCCAGGAGCTCAATTGGTTTCCATTTCCTGCAGCTATACCGCCATCCTGGAGAAACAGTCGAGAGGCCCGAGAGTGGTTTTGTGAGTGGTACATTCCTCCGACCCCATGAAGAAAAGTAGAGCCCTCCTCGTGCTGCTGGTTTTTTTGAATTTCGATTTCAATATTGACCGACTCTTTCATGGGTACCCTATTTCGTTGAAGTAGATTATCAACTTGTTGATGGAGATGGGTTTCAGAGGCGGAAGATATTCTAAGATGCTGAATTATAACAGAAACGGCTCCCTCTTCAACCATTATTTCTGCGTGCTGCTTCTTGTTATTACCGAGAATTTCCTTGAGCGCTCGAATGGCTTCCACAGCCTTATCTAGTGCAAAACTACTTTCGACATAATTTCTGATAGCCTCGACCAGTTTCTTGATGTTTTCTTTTAGTTCAGTGTTTTCTGCTGGTGCAGCATCAGGAGAAGAATTTGTTGAAACAGTCAATCCTTCGAGTTTTCTCTGGATGGTACTAATTACAGGATCAGAAGAAGCAGAAGCCAATGCTTCCGGGATATCCACTTCTTTCTTTTTGTACTCATTTGCACGGTCGTCTTCCACGACTGATATTTGGGCTAAATACCTGAAACACAAAACATTAAACCGTGCATTGCAACATGGTGGATATCCAGGGGCTTCTGAGTTTGCTGCTGGTGGGCGCTCCTGCAACTTCCACGGAAGCACTGGGACAAATGCAGTTCCCATTGTTGGAACAACACCCATTCCATTTGAATTATCTGTAGTTTTAGTATTTAATTGTTGTGTTGTTTTAGGAAGCACATTTGCCAATTGGGTTCGGTCAATATTCAGAACCATTATCCTATTTTTACCATTCACTGCAAATTTCTCCAAATCTACACCTGCATTTTCATCTTGATATATATTAACTTTATCGTCCTCCATATTAAGGTCCGCTTTATATGGATCCTTATCTTGATTGATATCATAATTATCTATTACATCTTCTCCAGCTTCATGTTTTTGTGTTTTTTTAATATTGCTGGCAATGATATTTCTGGTATAAAAGGCACATTTATGTTTTGGGAAATATTTGTCTCCACATTTCCAACATTTCCCTTCTTTACTTTCAATTTTAGTTGGTTGTTTTCCTTTATTACGCATTGGTGGGGGAATGTATTTACTTGACTTTTCCATGGATGTTTTACTTGATTTTCCCTTTGCATATCTAACTGCTTTCTCATTTTTACAGCATTTTTCATCTTTTTGTTTGTCATGATTTTTTTCTCTATTACGAGAAATTTCTTTAAGATCTGCAGAATTTTTTTTTAAATCGTTTGTGACTTCTACCCAAGAATTCTCTACTTTCTGAAGCTTTTCTAGAACTTTTCTAATTATTTCGGGCTTTTCACGTAATGGTACATTATATGGTAAATAATGTGCTCGGGCTTGTAAACTATGTTCGTAGGCTTGTAGAACAATGTTATGTGCCATTGATTCAACTTGTCCTCAACTTGGCTTCAAGATGGCTCCGATACCACTGTAGCAGCGGAATTCGTATGATTTGATTACTGTAGTAGAAGACTTGCAGATTTGTAGATTTAATAGCAAAAGGCTTTAATTATAAAAATACACGGGGTATTTATAATATTAATTTTTATTGATAAGATATACATGATTGAAAGTTTACAATGAGGTCCTGCTTTTATACCTATGCAGGTACCTTTTCATGAACAGGCATGTCTTTTAGACATGCCTTTTCAGCTAACTTAATCACTAATTACATAATTACTATTTGATTAACTAGTAATTACATTTATTTCTATTTATTCTATTAATAACTATATTTATAAATTTAATGATTTGATTCAGAACGAGTCATTCAAAGAATAAGAAAAAGTGAATAACACAACATCTAAAAGGATCGTCTCCTCAATTACAGCTCATGCAAATGCCTTGACAACAACATGTAAACTCAGGTATAGCTTCTCACCCCTCGCTATGCATCTATAATAGCCAGAAATAATTAAATCTCCAGACTTAGAGTTTAAGGGGAAGAAAGGTGGCCAGTTAGCTTGCCCACCATCGTGAAGTATGACTGGGGATAACTGCAAAGACACACCACTTGGGCATGAAAAATAAAGGAATATAAATCAATTAACTAGAGGAGAACGAGCGGAAGAAATGCGCAGTCCATCATGAATTAAGAGGGAGAAGGAAACAACGGTCTCTGACGAAAACTGGAGGTGAGCCCAAGTTATCATAAGCACTACAGAATGAGCTGCACAGTCCAATAATAAAGAGGGCTCGTCTCATCCAAACTAGTAAATTGAGAATTTTTATAGGGAGAGAGACTAAAGGAAGGCCACAGTGCAGCAATAGTGAGCTTCAGTTGCATATTTTGGGACAAAATGTAGTGACAATAGCATAACATCGTCACCCTACCCATGGCCTCATCCTCTTCCGTAAATAGGAGTAGGGAATATTTTATTGCGACCAAAACAAGGTAGCATTCCACTCCTATCCTTAGAGAAGAAGAAGAAGAAATAGAGGAAGAAGAAGAGGAACCGGAGGAAGAACCATAAGAAGAAGAAGAAGCAGTAGAGGAAGAAGAACCAAAATAAGAGGAAGAACAAGAAGAAGAACCAGAGGAATAATAACCAGAAGAAGAAGAACCAGAAGAGGAATGAGAAGAACCAAAAGAAGAAGAGGAAGAGATGAAGAGCCAAGGAAAAATAGAATAGATTTCAATAGAAGTCATAGAGATAACAGAAAGTGAGCAAGAAGAAGACACACAACACAACAGCACATCCCCTTAATATGAAAAGATAGTTGCTACCATATCTCCTTTGAGCGCAAAGAGAAAAAGGCATACCTCTATGTATTTCAGAGATGACAAGAGTGAGAGGATAAATCAGAGAGAGCCAGAAACTCCTCCCATGAGCCTAATTATCATTGAAGAATAACGAAGTGAGGAGGAAAGAATCGAACAAATAGTTCCAAAGGAGCAGCTGTGGAAGGCACAGGCAGAGAATGTAGCACTGAAGGAAAAATTGCAGCAAAAAGGGCAACAATTAGCCACCATGGTAGACTTATGCATATAATCCCTTCAACATAGATTCCCTTCTGACTCATATGCTATTTACCTCAAGGATCAATGGATCCTATATCAAATCAAGACTCTAGCCTCCCATGGATCACTACCTTTCAACGATTGTAGGCAATTCATGAATTTCTATAAGTAAGCTAACATGGATGATTGGAAAAATATGGAAGAGTTCTATGTGCATAAACTTGTGCTGAAAAATATGGATATTTGGGACCCGAATCCTACAATGGGGGATATGAAGTTGATGGCTCTAATATCTTGGATGATGAATGAGGACACTAGAGAAAAATAGAGATGCAGAGTCATGGGAAGAAGAAACAGAGAACCCTTATATATTAGACTAGAGTTGCTCAACCCAAGAGCAGTCATCCTTAACTATCAAGAGATTGAAAGGGACCCTGCACTACTTAAAGCTACCTTCAGATTCAAACACAGGTGATAGGCCACTTTGATTATGTTTGTAGGTAGTTAGAAGATGAGTGCATTATGGCCAGCCAGAGGAGATGTAACAACCTCCCTCACATCATCAACAACAGGGAGTACCATACTCCAGAAAGAATGAGGGGTGCATTGGGGAGGGCACCATTATCCAAGAGGGTCATGTAGGAAAAAAATATGCAATGAATTGTACTAATGATAAGCCCACCTTTGCTGTTGGTGTTGACTAATGAACAGGACACAGATGCACAAGATAGAAATTGGGATAATGAAAAAAATAATAATGGTTTTTACTCCCTTAGGGAAACTCCCACACTTCTTCCTCAGGAAATCAAGGGGGCTATCAAAGCATTGAAGGAAATGTAGGAGGATGATTAGTTGCTCATAGGATGAGGAACCATTCAGTAGGGGGTTGATTACGAGCTCCATCATTAGACATATTTGGAGGGGTCAATGGTCACCTTTTTGCCTTCTTAGATCTATTTTTCTCCATTTTTATTATTATTTGGTTTTATGATGCTAGTATATGTGGTGATTAATGTTGGAAATACTGAGAGGGGGGGTGAATTAGTATTTCTTTCAATTAGAGCATTAGTTAATCTTCAATTATTATCAGTGCTTTTACAATGATAGCAGCAAACAAGAGGAACACAAATGCACACAGTTTTAAGGTGGAAACCCACTCCAGGACAAAACCACCTAATGCTTTTCTAATAATTCTTTTCAACTCCAATTGAAAATAAAGCTCCAACTTCCTAGAATCTAGAAAAGCATTCTTCTCCAGCTCCCACTAGATGGATGCTCCAATGCCCGATATTCTTCAGTAGTCAACTGAACGGATGCCCCAACACCCAGTGAGCTACAACTCACCCTAACACCACCCTACCACTCTCTAGAAGAATAAAACATGAATGGACTCCCGTACCAGGGAAAACGGTCCACTTTACAATGATATAGAATGATGTAGAAGAAGAATATATACTATACCATAACCCCAATTTTGACACAAACACCTAATGATTATCCTAGACCACCCAACGCTGCCTCTTCAACCCTTGGCAAATAGATACTAGTACAATTTGTACAACAATGTATTTACAATGACTAGGTACAATGATACCTTTACAATGATTGTATACAGTGTTTCCCACTTGAAGACTTCATATGATGAACTTATTGCTACTATTATGCACCTTGGATGCTGCTATTTTCATGATACCCTCTGCTGCACCTTGCTTTGCTTTTCTATCGTACAAATTCTGGTCCTTTGCAACCCTTGACAACACATGATCTAGCTTTTTTTTTTGTTCTAGGAGCTCGATATTGAATCTAGTGTATCTATGTTATTTTATATCTTCAATATCTGATTTCCGGTCTTGTAGTATTCCTCTGAGCATATTTCCAATGCCATAGGTCTGACCCAATTTGGATTCTTCAAGAGAGATTTATACCCAATTTCTCAGACTGCCCTAATTATGGACTGTTTTAGTAGAGCGCACTTGTATGGAATTGCACGTGTCACTGTTTCTTCATTTGCCTCTAAAATTGATAGAGATAAAACTAGAGACTATGCACTATATACCACTTTTTACATAATTCCAATCCAATACCTAGAGAGAGAGTTACGACGATTTTACCAAGGTCACTTCTTTGACATGAATTTCAGGAGCCTGCAAAAACCCTTAATTCCACAGATCATATCTCCACAAATATTTCACAAATTGATCTAAAATTTTTACTATAGCTTCCTCAATATTTCCGCTTCACCTCATAAAACTTTTAGCTTCTGAGCCTTCGTAGAAAAAAATTTAGAGCGAAAATGCCACGATGACCTGTTTCAGATGGTTGAATCCCTTGCCTAAGGAGGAAATAAATATCACAATATATATGAATTCTTAAGATGAGAGGGGCTTCAACAAGTGAACGTGGGAGGGATTTTAGGAGCTTAAAAAATATTAATTATGACTTTTTAATGACCCATGCCAAAACCCCATGGGGTTTTAGCCCACTAACTGGGGTACAAACTTCAAACATGAATATCTCTCAAACCATGAAGAATTACATGGCATGCCATATATAAACGGAAACATATTGACAAGTAGAAACCATCAAAAAAATTATTGACCCATAATATATTAATTTGGTAGGTCAAACTTCCCATTCAATATTGGGTTACCCCCTGGTGATGTGGTTGACATCAATGACAACAGCTGATCAACAATCTCCCCCTTTGGCATTGATGGCAGCATAAGTACTCCCCCTGCGATCATGAAACCTCTTCCTACAACATTCTCTCCCCCTTTGACATCAATGGAAAAGGGTAACTCCCCCTGAAACACAACTATCCTGCAGACCTGTACACACTTCCACTCATGTTAACACACAACTTTCTTGAAGACCTGTACACACTTCCACTCCCCCTTTATATTCTGAAAAAAGGAAAATCTAATGAGAAATTGGGAGAATCCTAAGCTTCTAGTGAAGATATTCCAATGCTGGTGAATATTTAATATGTGATTCTTTTGGTGCTGCTTGGAATCTTGCTACTTGTCCAACTGCTTGCATAACAGCTGGTCGGGAGGCTGTTACATCTAGGAGACTACTAATCATAGATCTGTACAACCTTTGATCCACATTCTTAGATGAGTCGTCTATGCTCAATTTGCAACCAAGTAAATACATCTCGAAATCACTTTTCACCTTTGTAGAAAAATTCTTACCTAGTCGATCATCATTGCTACCAATTATTGTATCATCCTCTTTAGCTATTAGACATGCTTTAGTTGCTTCAACAAGAACATATATGTTGTTTGGAGCTCGACTTTCTATAGCCACAATTTCACCATACACGCCTTTCCTGATTTCATATTTCGTGGAGTTGAATAGCATTGTGTGTCCTTGATCACACATTTGTCCAACACTGAGCAGATTATGATTCATGTTTTCAACTAGTAGAACATTATTGGCTAGAGAATCTTTGTTTCTGAGAGTGACAGTACCTGATCCTATAACATTTGAAGATCCATCATTTCCAAAGGACACTGTTCCATCCTTCTTCTCTTTCAGAGATACAAATTTATTTCTATCTCCAGTCATATGCGTTGAGAGACCGCTATCAACATACCACATATCTTTATTGTTTTGAGCCTTGAGAGCGAGAGCACAATTATCATTCTTCTTCTTCTTCCATGTTCATTCATTCTGTGGCTTCGAAGATTCTTCTGGAGGATTTTCAAGTCTACAGTCTTTGGCTATGTGTCCAAAGTTTTGACATTTGTAACATTCAATATTATTTCTTAAATGTTCAAATCTATTGATGTTTCGCTGAGCCCTGGGAAGTTCATATTTGACATATCTTCTGGAATTTTATTCTTTCCTAGGGTACGTACGACATTATACAGATTTATGACCAAATTTTCCACATAAATAACAGTAGCCATAAAATATGTCTTGGTACTTGGATGGAAATTTTCATCGAGGAATTGTCTTCCAAGGTTGTTCTTGCGAATCTTGTCCAATCAAGTCTACATGCATGTCAAATCTCATAGGTTCATTGTATTTTGTTGTAGAAGGTCCTGATTCTTCTTGTTTGTAACCGATGCCATTTTTGTCATTGTAATATCGTTGATTTTGGATGAGTTCTTCCAATGCCCTTGAGTTGTTGGCATAGTTTTGGATAGTTTTGCATTTCTTCACTTCCTCACGCAACGAGAATACTTCAGCTTCTAATTCTTCCCTTTCTTGGTTGCTTTCTTACAACTTATTTTGAAGTGACTCTTCAATGCATTTGTGTTCATCAACTTCAATTTTGAGACCTTGAACTTGTTCTTCAAGAGTTTTGGAACAGATCTTCTCCACCTTGAGATCTTTTATAAGCTTGATTGCTTCCTCATAAAATTCTTCTATGGTCCATCCTTCTTCTTTGTTGTTTGATACCTCTTTCTTATTGTGCTTGGCTTTATTGTGCTTCGCCATAAACAATACTCTCTCATTGGCTTCTTCTTCACTATCATTGTCTTCATCAGATGATGAGCTATCTTCTTTAAGGAGAAAGTTCCTTTTGGATCCTTGCTTGTTGAATTTCTTAAAGCCTTTCTTTATTTCTGAGTTGCCATTACGTTTTTTTGGACATTTTGTTGCAAAATGCCAAACCTCATTACAATTGAAACATATCAATGGAAGTTTACCTTTTAATTGTTCCTTACCAATTTGTAGTTTTCTGGTGAAGTAAGCATATTCTTCATCTGAAAGACCTTCTTCATCATCTCCCTTTTCTTCACACTTGCAGGTGCATGTCTTTTCAATTGAAGGTTGTTTATCCTTATTGGTTTTCTTAGATGTAACGAATGCAGTTTCTAGATGCGAAGTACCCTCTTCTTCATCAAGTCTCATTTCATATTCTATTAGAACTCCATGTAATTCCTCTTTGCTGAGTTTGTCCATATTTTCACTTTATTCTAAGACCGATACCTTTGGGTTGAATCTCCCTAGTAACGTTCTAAGAATCTTCCTTATAATAGTGCTCTCGTTAATTGGCTCTCCCAATCCTTCTAGAGTATTGGTTATTTCATCAATGTATCGAAAGTATGCAGCAATGTTGCAATATTCTTTCATTCTGAGTTGCTCAAATTTTTCTCTATAGATTTCAAGCTTTGCTTCTTTGAAATTTGAGTCACCTGCATATATATTCTCAAGCTTGTCCCATACATTTTTGGAATTTTTACAACCCAACACCTTATGATAAGTAGATTCAATAAGTCGACTGATAATAATATTCTTTTCTTTTGCATAATTTACCAGATTCTTGTTACCTTGTTCATCCGTGAATGATGTAAATCCATTTTGAAAAGTGTCCCATACTTCGTAACCTTACGCCAAGACATAGACCTCCATTCTTCATTTCCAAAGTGCATAATTATTTTCATTGAATAGAGGTACACCATTCCTGGTATGCTCCATGACCTCCTTCCAGTTGTTAAACTACTATTGAAGGAACCTACTCTGATAGCAATTATTGGAAATAATGAGAGGGGGGTTGAATCAGTATTTCTTTCAATTAGAGAATTAGTTAATCTTCAATTATTATCAGTGCTTTTACAATGATAGAAGAAAACAAGAGGAACACAAATGCACACATTTTTTAAGGTGGAAACCCACTCTGGGACAAAAACCACCTAATGCTTTTCTAATAATTCATTTCAACTCCAATTGAAAATAAAGCTCCAACTTCCTATAATCTAGAAAAGCATTCTTCTCTAGCTCCCACTGGATGGATGCTCCAATGCCCAAGATTCTTCAGTAGTCAACTGAATGGATGCCCCAACACCCAATGAGCTACAACTCACCCTAGCACCTGCCTACCACCCTATAGAAGAATAAAAAATGAATGGACTCCCGTACCAGGGAAAATGGTCCACAATACAACGATATAGAATGATGTAGAAGAAGAATATATAGTAGACCATAACCCCAAATTTGACACAAAAACCTAATGATTATCCTGAACCTCCCAACGTTGCTTCTTTAACCCTTGGCAGATAGATACTAGTACAATTTGTACAATAATGTATTTACAATGACTAGGTGCAATGATACCTTTACAATGATTGTATACAGTGTTGCCGACTTGAAGACTTCATATGATGAAATTTTTGCTGATATTATGCACCTTGGATTCTTCTCTTGTCATGCTACCCTCCACTGCACCTTGCTTTGCTTTTCTACCATATAAATTCTTGTCCTTTGCAACCCTTGACAACACATGATCTAGCTTTTTTTCCCTTCTAGGAGCTTGATATTGAATCTGGCATATCTCTGTTATCTCATATCTTCAATATTTTATTTTTGGTCTTGGATTATTCCTCTGAGTCATATTTCCAATGCCATAGTTCTGACTCAATTTGGATTCTTTAAGAGAGAGTTATACCCAATTTTTCACACTGCCCTAATTATGGACTGTTTCAGCAAAGTGCACTTGTACGAAATGCCACTTGTATTTTTTTCCTCATTTTTATTTGAAATTGATAGAGAGAAAACTAGATACTATGCACTATTTTCCACTTTTTACAGAATTCCAATCTGATACTCAGAGATAGAGTTATGACTATTTTACCAAGGTCACTTATTTGAGATGAATTTCAAGAGCCTACAAAAACCCTTAATTCCATAGATCATATCTCCCAAAATATTGCGCAAATTGATCTGAAATATTTATGGCATCTTCCTCAAGATTTTGGCTTTGCCTCGTAAAAATTTCAACTTCTAAGCCTTCGTAGAAAAAAATTTAGAGTGAAAATTCCACGATGATTTGTTTCAGATGGCCGAATCCCTTACCTAAGGAGAAAATGAAGATCACAATATATATGAATGCTTAAGTTGAGATGGGCTTCAACAAGTGAACGTGGGAGGGATTTTAGGAACTTAAGAAATATTAATTATGACTTTTCAATGACCCATGCCCCAACCCCATGGGGTTTTAGCCCACTAACTGGGGTACAAACTTCAAACATGAATATATCTCAAACTGTGAAGAATTACATGGCGCGCCATATATCAACGGAAAAATCTCGACAAGTAGAGACCATAAAAAGAATTATTGACCTAGAATATATTAATTTGGTAGGTAAAACTTCCCATTCAATATTTGGTTAGCCCCTGGTGCTGCTTGGGTTGACATCAATGACAATCGCTGATAAAAAATTAAGGCTAACATACTTTGGGTGCCTAATATGAGGTTGAGTGCAACAAATCATGGATTATTAAGAATTTTATAAGGATTTTATCATAAATACTTGGAGGAGAAATCAAGGATAAATTATAGGAGGATTGCCCACTCTACTTAACTCTCAAAGGCAACCAAAGGATCCTAGATTGTAATATTTCCAAATGGGGAAACAGTAACATATGAACATAAAACTGGAAATAGCAGTGAATAACATTACACCAAAATGTATGACAACCATGGATCCATTTTATTATATAAATCAGCAGCAAATAAGAATAATAGAAGTGGGCACAACACAAATAATCAAGGCATGCAAGCCTCCCATGAATACATATGCCAAATATGAAATGTTGCTACATATTAGAATGCTCATGAACAAGTACAATGGAGTTTAGATGGTACACTACTACTGGAAATGTTCAATAATATAGATCTGCAAATATATGGCTCAGAAAGTGTTGGGAGTAAAGACATAAGGCCCCGAACACATCTTCAAGGCAACTAGGAAAGTATTTCCTGAAATATACAAAAATAAAAAAATGTCAGAATGCAACTCCATGGATGAATAGCAGCTACAGCTAAATAACTGGATGAAGATAGTGGTCGATGATACATATAAATACTAGATCTCCTAAAATAGATATTTCAAGTGAAAGGCTGATCCTAACACTGAAGATCTCACCCTCCAAATCAAACACTGAAATCCCTGCTACAAATGCTCACTGAAAAAACGCAGTCATTGAGGATACTGCACTGTAGGAGATGGGAATATGTTGGCCTGGTGCCAAAATGTGAAACAAATCTCAATAACCTCCCTTGCTGACCTTCCAAAGAGAATAGTGATTCCTCCTCTGAAAAAATAGCTCCAGAAGTGTGTTTCTCAATCCTCCACTGCAACACCCTGCAACACAACACAGTACTCTACAGAAACTGTGTTCTGGCTAAATATTAAAGCTTTCCCTTAAGCCAAAGTGTGGAAAATAAAGTGAAAATCTCCCCCAAGAGGCCTCCCAATAAAGGAGATGGGATTCCTGCTCGAGAACACCCAGTGCTACGGAGCACAGCAATCTCAACTAAACAGCTAAAGAATGAAAATAGTCATGCACACCATAAAATCAATAATCAATAACATGCCTCACTATGGCTACCTTGCTGACCTTATGAACAAATTTTAGCCTTCTTACCTTGGGCACCACCCATTAGAGTTTCCACCATCATGGAATCTTCCTCCCACTAATATTGTGTTGTCTCTATTGATGATCTACTCCATCAATACCAACGCTATAAACTTGGTGAAACTTGACCTTGTCCACATGTATTTGTCCCTGTCCACACATGAGGACGTTATATCCAACTATTATCATGAACCATTTTCACATAAAGAGGGATTTATTCCTATTATTAGATATGTATGGGCCTCCTTACCCATTTATTTATCTCACTAAACGATAAGAGAAAAATTAATATTCCAATTAGCTGCATGCTAATTTAGGAATATTACAGTCCTCCCCTCCTAAATTTTGCTTATTCTCAAGCAACTACAAGGATAGAAATAAAGAGCCTCCTCTCCTCCTCCTATAGCATCTTCATATGATAAACTCCTCCAAGGAATAAGATGTCGTCTCATCAATGAATCTCCAAGTTGCCCCTCCCAAGTATGCAAGTTAGCTTTTGGTGACCATCCCAAATTGCTCGCATCATGAAGAATTAAAATACCCATGGAGGAAACAATGTGCTATCTAGAGGTCCTGTTGATGCATGGAATCTGAAATACATTGGGAACTATTATTCCCATGCGAAACCTCCATCACCAAGCTATCATCCATACAAATTGAGTCACCTTCCAACATGTCAACTAATGAAAAATCCCCTCCACCATAAGCTCCTGAAAATTTGGCGGGCTTTGTAACTGAAAATGATGGATCAAATTGTCCATCCCATGTTGTATCTCCTTCCACTTATGATAAGTGTAGAGCTACTACTAAATTTGTGTTTCAATGATGTTTCCTTCATGAAGCAAAAAAAAAATTGGATATTCAAAGACCCACTATTTGGTTCTTTCCCATACCACCCCATAATAAGTGAATATGAAATTATCATCACATGGGATCCAAATGAGAGAGGGATTGAATATTGTTCATAGTGTTGGAAATTACTAATAGTATCCCAAGTAATAACAGTGCATTGTTTCTAATTGTTTCTTCATAAAATAACATGACAAGTTGTTTCTTAACAAACTACTAGTTGTGTATGTCATCACATCTACTAGTGAATAGTAAATCACTTTGTTCATGAACTGAGCATACATAAAATAATAAAATAGTTGTCTAAGGCCATCTAAGATATGGCTATCCCCATCATAGATGTTGGCCCAAAATTTACCATGAAGTCCAAATAGAGGCTTTCCCTCTTGTGGAGCAATGCACTGTATAGAAATGGTAAGAAAATGAAAATATTGTGTTAGATAATCAATAAATACAAAAACATAATTATTACCATATACTGAGAGTGTTGGGGTTCCTGTGTTTTGGCCAGATTGGCAAGACCAAAACACAAGACAACATCAGAACCACTTTGGGATCCTAGGATCTAGCCCTCCTGGATCTAGAGAGGGATCTCTATAAATGCAAAGAATGATACATCTTTGGAGCTCAAATTGAGGTATTAGGCTAGGTATGAAGCACAAGGGGTTTCTTAAATGATTTGGTTGTCGGGTTGGAGATCATTAACTGAGAAGGTTATGGAATGAAAGGAATAAAGAAGCAGGATGTTTCGGTAAAAGAAGATAGGTCAAGAAGGTGTCAATCCATTCGGCTATGGAGTCATGAAAGGGGATTACTTGCATAAAAACTAACCGAGGTTTTCCATAGGGCAAGTCATCTATACTAGAGGATCACTTTAGATAAATGGTGGAATGGAACATTAAGAATGGGTGAAAGAAAGAGACCAAAGGGTAGTCTAAGATCAGGTCAGAGGTCATTTAACTCCAGGTCTGCTTTTGACATACTTCAAAGGAAACTCTCATAAAGGCACAAAGGTAGCTTAATATTAGATCAGAAGTCATTTAAATCCAGACCTACTTCAGCATACTCAAAAGAAAGACTATCCAACAGTCCTCATAACTACTTTCAAAGTAGTAGAAAACATATAAGATGAAACAGAGAGTAAGGCCTAAGATCATAGGAGGGTTTTTAACATTCAATGCTTTTGATACTCACTCAAAGGGATCTAGGAAACTAACTCCAAATTCAGACATTAGTAAGCATGGACTAGCCAACTACTATACTGGTTAAACTATGATGAATTAGCTCTTAAATACACAACTTAGCATAAAACATCAAAGACAAATATTTACAGTGAGATTTAGCATACTTCCAACCGTATATCCTAATATATGCTTGCTGTTATTTATCAGAGAAATATGGAAAGTATGTAAGAACATGAAAGGAAACAATTACAGTGAGAATACATCACTAATAATATACACCAGGATCCTGTGAATCTGCTTGATTAATTGATGTGCAAAACCAGTCACATACATTGAGCTCAGTGGCCTTTTACAATACAGACTTCTCTTCCCAGCCTACTAAATTACAAAATACTCAACTACTTCCGCTAATAACAGTTCTAACAATCGAATGAATCCCTATCAACCAACAAAAACCACTTTAAAATGAAATTTCGATGAATACTTATAGGTGAAAGAGGGAATGAAATAGTAGAAGAGACATCTGGCTCAATTAGATGAAGCACTTAATGTTTCTTGGCCCCTGGGGGGCTTGATAGGTAATAAAATGTCATGCTCCATGCTTCATTTAATGGTCTTTTTCTTGTACTTGTACTCTGGCTGTCTGTTTTTGACATTTGAAATAAGCAAGGGGGATATAAATCTATATGTTTCCATACTTTCATAACTATTACTTCTGCCCTTTCAGGCTTCATGTACGAGAAGATTAACTTTAGGACTGCTTCTTATCCTCTAAAGTAACTCTTCTAGCAGTTAGAAATAACTATTCAGCTATCTTTAGGCAAATATCCTCTATTCTGGTAGTGACTAGACCGTCTTTGTTTTATGTGAGGCTGCAGGTGTCTTTTGGTGGCTAGAGAGGGGTCAATTTGCCTCTAGTGTGGTGGTGGAGGCGTTCTTGGACTGATAGATTTTTGTCTTTTCCTAAAACACTTTTTATTTCACTTCTAGGTCTGTATTTTATGCCTAATTAGGCCTTGATCCTATTTATGGTCTTCATATGATCTCTTTGTCTTTTAATCATTGGATTAAATCATTAATTTTCAATGAAAAACATTAATCATTCGATTCTCTTCACTGATACACCTTGCTGCTATCTCTGGTGTTGGTGCAGGTTTAATGGTGCAATAGGGTTTTAACCAAGGTTTAAACAACGCTTCTTTAATAAAATATATTTTAAACCTTTCTCAATGTATCTCCCTATGATCTCTGGTCTTGGAACTGATATTCTATGTTCCAAAATACCCTATCTATACTTGTGCGACAGAGTGCATTTTACGATCTTATATCCTGCAAAAAAACATAGAAACATGTTAAGAAATCCAAGGGGAGTGAGGGGAGGATGTTGTGGAGGACCAAGGGAAGACAAAGGAGTAGGGGAGAAATGGTGTATCGTAGCAGAAAAATGGTGAAAAACTATGTCGGAAGGTGAAATTGTGGTTTGATGAAGGTTTGGTGTGGGGGGGAGTCTGGACTGTTAGATTATATCTAACAATGGCAATCTACAGTCCAGATTGCTGATAGGGTCGCTGGAAGGATGAATGAAGAAATCAGTGAATGGGGTGAGGTTGTATCCTGGCCGTTGGATTGAATAGATGAACCACAGAGATCGTTTGAGTTAGAGTCATTAGGGAGCATGTGAAAGGAGAATGGGTGGGGCAAGATTAGATCATATCTGTCGGATCATATCAACAAACAATGGAGATCGAGTGAGGAAACACATAGTGGAGGAGGGTGGTAAGTGGAAAATCGGGGCAGTTTACGCATGGGTGTTGGAGCGGTAAACAATTTTAAAAAAATCTATGTGATTTCATACACCGCTTGATGCGTGGCAAAGTAATACTATCGATATTGCATAGCTTTGGACTGTTGACGTTCAGGTATAAAAATCACGCGATATGCCTTCCGACCGTCCGATGTGGGAATATGCATGAGAAGAAGTGGGCCATCGGGTTCACTGTGGACCATTGGATTCATGTGGATGGATGGTGCAGATTTGCTGTCGGGTGGAGGATATGAGGGATGAAATGAACGGTCGTCGATTGGCGCAGATTGATAGCCCATATTCATTCCAGACCAAACCATAGGGAAAAATAAAAACAAAGGGAAATGTGCATTCGCGGAGGGAAAAAGGGAGAAAGGGGATTAGCGCTAAGTGCCCATACGTGGTCCCATGGATGGAAAGGACCAAGGTTAGTAGTGAGTTTAAGCCTTTGGGGGCTTAATATTTCAAAGGAGCGGAGAATGTGTTTGTGAGCCTTTTTAAAGGGTTTTTTTGGTTTTTAAGCACCCAGTTGTGGGGCTGATGACCTATGAATAAAGGGGTTACAGAGTGTAAGCCCTTGGGGGCTCAACTTTTTTATAATGTAAAATAAAGGGTTTTCAAGCCAAAAGAGTGCTTTTTTAGGCTAAATGGAGGTTCCGGTAGAGGGAATAAGGGGTTTTTAAACCAGAACAAGCATAATATGGGGTTTCAACAGGGTTTTAGGATGAGATGGGAGTTAGGGAGGGGATTTTTGTGGGATTTTAAAAGGGGAAAAGGGATAAAAATGAAGGTTTTGTGAGGATGACATAGGGTAGATGGAGGCCTTTTGACAGCAGTTTCTTCACCAAATAATAGGATTTTTTTTTTTGGAAACAACAGTGAAGACTCTTCAAGGAGCAAAGGACACATAGAGGCTTCAAGGATGAAACATTTTCAAGGGAAATGTTTCTCTTGAAGGCTCAGAAAAATAATTAGCCACCTGTTTGCTTGTCAAAAATTTATAGGTGGCTAACAGTGGCTCCACATGGGGATGGCATCTTCCTGAAGATGTCAAGAACTACAGATTTATTTTTTTGGAAGTAGGCCAGGTGCCTGGTACTTGACACATCTTTTTCTTCTTCAATCAGCTGCTACAATCATGAAAACATCATATCGGCAGCAATACTCTCCCAAAAACTACCTACCCATTCTATTGTCCTAGCATTTTTTCTTCAAGGTGCATTTAGGCCTGCAGACCTTTTACATCATCATTTTTTTACAAACAGGAAAATAAACATATTCTAATGCTACCCTTATTACTCCATGAGACCAGACTAAGTAGTTGGCCTCATAGCTTCTCTACCTAAACTAATATCTGCTAGGATTAAACTGTCTAGCAGATTTATTTCTCTACATTCTAAAATATAAATTGAAACACAACCAAACCAGGATTACACTGTCTAGTCTATTGTGGGTCCACAACATAAAGACAAGCTGCATATGGACTGAAATTTGCAGAAAAAAAAAACAATTGGAGGGTTTCAAATCTGAAAGTCACCAGCATCCTTCATTATTTTGTGACTTTGATTTGGAGCTTGTTAGAGTGACTTTTTATTCTTCATTTCAGCTCTAGTTTTGGGCTTGTTAGAGCTGATTCTTATTTTCTCTGCTGGTTCAAGTTTTGAGCATATCTTAAACCTTTCCTTTCAAATAAAAACTCAACAACTAAGTAAATGCTCAGATACTAAGCTTTATTGAGATTTCCTACCTGCCCTACTCTAGGTTGAATATTTACAATTTTAGCTTATAAATCTTCTTTTCCAATACATCCAGTCAATCATATGGTCCCATGACTGGTATTTTCTACCCAACTCTTTGAGCATGCGGGATAGGGAAGGCCTCTCCCATTCTCTTTGGTTTTTAAAGGAAGCCTTTAAAATATTTCTTGTTGTCTGCAACAAGCTGCACATGATGATATTTGATCCTTCTTCACATGTTTCCAGGAAATGAGCATAAGGATTTTGAAGTGACACTTGGTTGTGAGTAATGGACAAGTGGTTTTCAACCAGTATTGCTTCCTCTTCCACTAGATCAAGAACAAGACTCTCTTGAGAAAGAGACTCTTCGTCATCTTCATAATTATCTGAACTGGAGGAATCATCCAATATGGTAGTATAGTCCTCTTGTAGCTTTTAGATATTTTGATCTAGCGGGTTGAGCTCAAGGAGAAGATCAATGTATTATTGTGCAGAGGTTTGCTCCATTGCTCCCTCTTTTTCAAGAGAAGGCTCCTTATTTTCAACTTGCTAAAAAATTTCTTCATTTGTTTCCTCTTCTCCTTGTGAGATGAAAGGCTGCTAATCTTCAATCACATGGAAACTATCACTGATGATCTAAGGTGTAACATAATGAAAATTCAATGAATCTTCATCTATTACAAGACTTTCATAACTTTCCTCGTCAATATCATAGACAGGCTTACTTGGCTCATTACTTTCTTGGAGTTGAAGGAACTGATTTCCCTCCCACAAATCTGCTACTGATGGCTTGAGAAGGTCAACTTCTATTTGGAGAACATCATCATCAGATAGATCAAAAATAGAAAAATCATGATAGTAAGTAATGCTACCAATCCCACATATTGGATTATCAGCAAGTATTTCTTCATTCTAATCTACATAGGAGCTTTCCAAACAAAACTCAGTAGATGAATGGACAAGAGTCTCTGCTCTGCAACAAATTTTAGAGGCTAGCTATTTATTGATGATCTAATCTATTTCTACTTCTGTGAAAAGGGGAGCTGTTCTTGTGAATCTCTAATCGGAAGCACAACAGCTCTCTGTTTATTGTAAAAAGTGGATTTGAGGCTGGATGTCAACTTGAGCCTCAGCTGTAAGGAATGATGGATCAACATTTGTGTTTTCAGGAATATCTTGAGGAGTGTCTTTGATTTCTTGGTTAATTTCTTTCTCAACTAATTCATCCAGGTTCTTTCGATAGCTAGAATGCATATGAAATTCTTGAATGGCTGTTAATAGATCTTCAAGATGCATATTAACTAAATCCTCATCAATTTCTAAAAGGTATTGTATGATATTCTGAGATTGATCACAACAATCCCATGATAAGGATGGAGAGCTTACTTTATAATTCTTGTAAAATACTTGGTGCATGTCCTTTAAAGAAAACAAACTTTTGGGTTCTAATCATTCATACCAATTCCTAGCTTTTCCTTCCAATGTTGCCATGAACATTTTCAGAAGACAGTCCTCATGCCATTAAACTTTAAATCTCCACACATGTATATGAAACTTGATGAGATGTAACAAGGGATCATCAACTTTTTCACCTTGAAAGGTAGGTAGGTTTTTCAACCAATTTACTTCAGGCATTTCCAGTGGGAATCCAGGGATGTGATACATGTTCATTGGGGCATATCTTTGCTGTATATGTGGAAGCATGTTGCAAATCAGATAAGAGGTTACTGTATCTTCTCAACCAGTCCAGAGCCTTCTGCCAGTGGATTCATTTGGTCTTTAGGAGTTATAGAGTGTGGAGTCGCCAGGTGGATGAATTTGAAAGTTTGGAGCAGGATGCTATCCACCATCGGCAATTTAATACCAACCTAACCAAAGATTCTGAGGACTCAAGAGTGTATTAGGTATAAATTACTCAAATCCCCAGCAGAATCACCATTATGTTGGGGTTCCTGTGTTTTGGCCATATTGGCAAGACCAAAAGATAGGAAAACATCAAAACCACTTTGGGATCCTAGGATCTAGCCCTCCTGGATCTAGAGAGGGATATCTCTATAAAGGCAAAGAATGATACATCTTTGGAGCTCAAATTGAGGTATTAGGTTAGATATGAAGCACAGGGGGTTTTTTAAATGATTTGGTTGTTGGGTTGGAGATCATTAACTAAGAAGGTTATAGAATGAAAGAAACAAAGCAACAGGATGTTTCGGCCAAAGAAGATAGGTCAAGAAAGTGTCAATCCATTGGGCTATGGAGTCATGAAAGGGGATTAGTTGCATATGAACTAACTGAGGTTTTCCATAGGGTAAGTCATCTATACTAGAGGATCTCTTTAGATAGATGGTGGAATGGAACATTAAGAATGGGTGAAAGAAAGAGACCAAAGGGCAGTCTAAGATCAAGTCAAAGGTCATTTAACTCCAGGACTGATTTTGACATATTTCAAAGGAAAATCTCATAAAGGCACAAAGGTAGCTTAATATCAGATGAGAGGTCATTTAACTCTAGACCTGCTTTATCATACTGAAAAGAAATACTATCCAACAGTCCTCATAACTACTTTCAAAGTAGTAGAAAGCATATAAGATGAAACAGAGAGTAAGGCCTCAGATCAAAGGAGGGCTTTTAACCTTCAATTCTTTTGACACTCACTCAAAGGGATCTAGGAAAATAATTCTAAATTCAAACATCAATAAGAATGGACCAGCCAACTACTATATTGGTTAAACTATGATGAATTAGCTCTTAGATACACAACTTAGCAGAAAACATCAAAGACAAAGATTTACAGTGAGATTTAGGGTACTTCCAGTAATATATCCTAATCTATGCTTGTTGTTCTTTATCAGAGAAATATGGACAATATGTAAAAACATGAAAGGAATCAATTACAGTGAGAATACATCACCAATAATATAAACCAGGATCCTGTCAATCTACTTGATTAATTGATGTGCAAAACTAGTCACATACTTTGAGCTCAGTGACCTTTTAAAATACATAATTCTCTTCCCAGCCTACTAAACTACAAACTACTCAACTACTTCCCCGAATAACAGTTCTAACAATCGAATGAATCCCTATCAACCAACAACAACCACTTTACAATGAATTTTCAATGAATACTTATAGGTGAATGAGGGAATGAAGTAGTAGAAGAGACAGTTGGCTCAATTAAATGAAGAACTTAATGTTTCTTGGCCCCTGGGGGGCTTGATAGGTAACAAAATGTCATGCTCCATGCTGCATTTAATGGTATTTTTCTTGTAGTTGTACTCTGGCTGTCTCTCCTTGACCTTTCAAATAAGCAAGGGGGATAGAAATATGTAGGTTTCCATACTTTCATAACTATTTCTTCTGCCCTTTGAGGCTTGATGTATGAGAAGATTGACTTTAGGACTACTTCTTATCCTTTAAAATAACTTTGTTGGCAGTTAGAAATATCTATTCAGCTATATTTAGGAAAATATCCTTTGTTCTGGTAGTGACTAGGCCTTCTTTTTTTTTTGTGAAGTTGCAAGTGTCTTTTGGTGGCTGGAGAGGGGTCAATTTGCCTTTGGTGTGGCGATGGAGGCATTCTTGGACTGATAAATTTTTGTATTTTCCTAAAACACTTTTTATTTCACTTTTAGGTCTATTTTTTAGTCCTAATTAGGCCTTGATCTTCTTTATGGTCTTCATACGGTCTCTCTATATTTTAATCATTGGATTAAATCATTAATTTTCAATGACAAGCATTAATCCTTCGATTCACTTCACTGATACACTTTGTCGCTATCTCTAGTATTGGTGCATGTTTAATGGTGAAATAGGGTTTTAACCAGGGTTTAACCATTGCTTATTTAATAAAATATGTTTTAAACCTTTCTCAGCATATCTCCCTGCGATCTCTAGTCTTGGAACTGATATTATGTGTTACAAAATACCCTTTCTGTACTTGTCTCACAGAGTATGTTTTACGATCTTATATCCTGCAAAAAACATAGAAACATGTTAAGAAAT
The DNA here is from genome assembly GCA_034641835.2 of Pinus albicaulis. Taxonomy (NCBI): domain Eukaryota; kingdom Viridiplantae; phylum Streptophyta; class Pinopsida; order Pinales; family Pinaceae; genus Pinus; species Pinus albicaulis. Next base: position 176,225 of record JAXQQM020084315.1, on the reverse strand, counting down.
CCAAGGGGAGAGAGGGGAGGGTGTTGTGGAGGACCGAGGGAAGATGAAGGAGCAGGGGTGAAATAGTATATTGTAGCAGAAAAATGGCGAAAAAATGTGTCGGGAGGTGAAATTGTGGTAGAATGATGAAGGTTTGGTGTGGGGGGGAATTTGGACTATTAGATTAGACCTAACAGTGGCAATCTACGATCTAGATTGTGTGATAGGGTCGCTAGAAGGATGAATGAAGAAATTAGTGAATGGTGTGAGGTTGTATTCTGTCCGTTGGATTGAACAAAGGAACAGTGGAGATCGTTTGAGTTAGAGTCATTACGGAGCAAGTGAATGGAGAATGGGCGGGGTAATATTAGATCATATCCGTTGGATCATATCAATGAATGACAGAGATCACACAAGGAAACACACAGTGGAGGAGGGTGGTAAACGGAAAACTGGGGTGGTTTTCACGTGGGTGCTGGAGTGGTAAATGGTTTTAACAAAATCTACGTGATTCCATACACCATTTGACGCATGGAAAAGTAATACCATCGATATCACGCAACTTTAGACTGTTAACATTCAGGTATAAAAATCGTGTGATATGCCTCTCGACCGTCGAATGTGGAGCAGAGAGATCCTACAGTGGAAAAACAATGCGATGTGGGAGGATGCATGCGCAAAAGTGGGCCATCAAGTTCACTGTGGATAGTTGGATTCATGCGGATGGATGCTGCATATTTTTTGTGGGGCGGAGGATATGAGTGATGAAACGAATGACCGTCGATTGGCGTAGATCTATGGCCCATATTCATTCCAGACCAAACCATAGGGAAAAATAAAAACAAAGGGAAATGTGCATTCGCAGAGGGAAAAGGGGAGAAAGGGGCTTAGCACAAAGCGCCCATACATGGTCCCATGGATGGAAAGGACCGGGGTTAGTAGTGAGTTTAAGCCTTTGGGGGCTTAATATTTCAAAGGAGCGGAGAATGCATTTTTGAGCCTTTTTAAAGGGTTTTTTGGGTTTTTAAGTGCCTGATTGCGGGGTTGATGGCCTATGAAGAAAGGGGTTACAGAGTATAAGCCCTTGGGGGCTCAACTCTATTATAATGTAAAATAAAGGGTTTTCAAGCCAAAATAGTGCCTTTTTAGGCTAAATGGAGGTTCTGGTAGAGAAAATAAGGGGTTTTTAAACCAGACCAAGCATAATATGAGGTTTCAGCAGGGTTTTAGGATGAGATGGGGGTTAGGGAGGGGATTATTGTGGGATTTTAAAAGGGTAAAAGAAATAAAAATGGAGGCTTTTTGGGGATGACAAAGGGCAGATGGAGGCCTTTTGACAGCAGTTTCTTCACCAAATAGTAGCATTTTTTTTTTTGGAAACAGCAGTGAAGACTCTTCAAGGAGCGGAGGACAAATAGAGGCTTCAAGGATGAAATATTTTCAAGGGAAATGTTTATCTTGAAGGCTCAGAAAAATAATTAGCCACCTGTTTCCTTGTCAAAAATTTATAGGTGGCTAACAGAGAGTAAGATGATAATATGATCCATGAATAAGCCCTCCATATTTGTATAAAATGTTCCCATGAAGAGGAATGAACCATGTGTTGCATGAAGTTCTTTCTTCTTATTCTTGGAAATCCAAGTCAAGAAGATCATATCACTGTAATATATGTCTTCATCCACTACTCCATCACTCTCACCTCCTCCTTGTCGATCAAGTGCATCATATGTGAAGTGATCCTCAGAACACTCCATCAATAAACCCATGCTATAATGTTCCAAAATTTTAGCCTCAAAGTTAAATGGAACATTGGAGTTAGCAGGAGCTCTAGTCAGTGAATAAATGGGTAGAAAAGCCCATAATTCTCCTAAGGAGGATAAAAACACTCCAATTGTGAAAGGATACACTCTTTCTAGCTTAATAAAACACCTCCATGTCTGAACAAGGATAAAGTCAAGCTGCTTTGACTAAGTCAACAACGCAGTTTTAGAGGAGGAGGAATCCAAGGAAGAATAACGCAGTTTTGGGGGGGAGATGTATAATGAACTAATTGAGTGGGGACAAGGTAAGCAAACTCATGTTTTATATAAGGAAGATGATGGCAGCATTATGGATCATGTATTAGATTGTTTTTCATGTCTATGCAGACTTTTGCTTCCTCTTGTTGTTCAACAGAATAGCAGTGCTGCTTACCATAGGGTGTTCCCGAGCAGGAATCCCAACTATTTCCTTTGAGGAGCCTCATTGGTAGATTTTTCATTCATAATTCCACATCAAGTTTTTAGGCCAAGCATTAGCCAACTTCATCAGCACATTTTTTCCAGAGATTGTGCAGTGTTGCTGGGTGCAGCAGTGGAAGGGATTGGAATCCTGGTTTCTGAGCTAGTTGCTCATTGGAGGAAGGTTTCCTTCACTTCAGGGACTTTTTGGAGAGCTTCATGGCTGATTTAAGATCTATGGTATCAGACCACACATTTCCCATACATTCCCTTGGTGTTCCAGCTAGGAAATGCATTATTTTGGAGGCAGTATTTAGTGCATGGTTTGGTGGCTCTGTTGTAGTGTTTTATTATGATTGATAGGTTCATCCTTTCATGGGGGGAAGAACTTGAGGGATATGAATCATATCATTCATCATTTAGACTTATACACTCTTATGTTTCTATGTTGCAATGATTAGTTAGTAATTTTATGAAGATCACATTTGTATGCAGAGTGTTTGACAAGAAACCCTTGCCGAGTTCTCTTGTATTTTGTATAAGGAGACTAGATCTTAGTTTATGAGCATGATTTTATAATATACGAGTAGATCTATTTTTATTTTTATTTTCTACATTAAAACCCTCATAAGACTACATAGTCACTTTATGCAGCAACTCCGGTAAAATGTAGTTTTGGGGTTTTTAGTCATTTTCAGCTACACTAGTGTGGGAGGTCTATTTAACCCACCTAGTTTCATTTCTTTCTAATATACTCTCGTATTTAGATGCTATATGGATGTATCTATGGGATCCAAGTGACAATTTTACTGTTTTATTAAATATGTTGTTGGAAATGCATTTTAAGTGCATGATTCATGTGTTGTTCCAGATTTGGAATATTACAATGGTATAAAAGCATGATCTCTGGCTTAGCCTGTGAGATGCTGCTATTAGAGGAAGGAGAGATGGACAGAATCCAAAAATATTCAATATGTGAAGGAATAAAGGAAGACAATCTTACAAATCTTCTTCCAAAATCTATGTAGAGCTTTCAAGGAGAGCTATAGAAAATGAGATTAAAGATGGGATCTCCAAAAGAGGTTGAATCTAGAGCTGGATCTAAATCTACACATGGTGAATCTGAGCATGCAGCTACACACCATGATGCACACTACATTCAAGTGCACAGATATATCTTGAGATGGATAGGAGGAGGAAGAATGCCTAAGAGGATAACTCTTAGTGATTTGTTGCAAGAGTATGAATCTCAAACTGAGAGGTTTAGAGATCATACCAATTTCCAAAGATTTTGCAAGATCCAGGTGGAGAAGAGAAAGCAACAAGATGTAGATAGATTTCTTTTATCTACTTTTTTCGGATCACCTACATGTTCAGTTGGAGCTTGGGTGAAGGAGCTAGACTCCTATTTGTAGCTACACCATATTTATGAAGAGGAAGCCATCAGAGTTGTACCACTACATTTCAAAGGTAAGGCTCATGCATGGCGGATTTTTGAATCTTTTTCCTTAAATAATTCCAACACTTTCTCTTATTCAAGATTCATAAAAACATTGATGGAAAGGTTTGGTAAAAAACTTCCTAAGACACATGACGAAGGAAAACCTAAGAGAACAAAAACCTTGCATGTGATAAAGGAAACTCCACTATAGAAAACCATGGGAGGAGCTGACATCTTGCATTACACATTGCCAGAAGAAAGACCCCCAGTTCATATTCTTGAAAAAGAGGGCATGGGGATCTCCTTTTCATAGGAGGATCCAATTGTTGAGATTTTTCCCATACACATTGAGGGAGATTAGGGCAACAACGTTGCCACATCTAGAGCACATCTAGTGCCTCATGTAGAGGAAGGAGGAGCACATGTTCCAATAGGAGGGATATTTTTATCCTTACAAGAAGTTCCCCAGGATCTCATACATAGAGGTCCAAGCAAAATCAATCAACAACATGATTGTTCAACATTGCAGTTGGAAGGAGGAGGTAGGGAGGAACAACAACATCAATTGATGAGAGGCACACACCCTTCTCTATTTCATAGATCCAATGCAAGGAAGTGGTAGACTGATTTGTGTTGTAAAAGCAGTGGCAAGATTTCCCAACCATATGAGCAGTCTACTCTTGACATTGATGTCTCACTATATGGAGGCATTCCACCCAGGAGGCCACCTGATCTAGAGAAGACAGAAGACATCTTGTCTTTGGATTCACAACTCTATGATTTTGGAGAGGTCAGGAGTTTGGAGGAACACTTTAGCATGGGGGATGTCAAAGCAGCAAGCATCAACATGAGGAGAGCTTCACATGCCAGATCACCAACACTATCTCTTAGGATAACTAATCGTTATTGGAGATCTCAAATTTTGGTATAGTACTCCAAGAATCTTGGTGCATGCATGATTCTTGATGATCCAGATGGAGATGACATATACATGGTGGATGAGGTGGTCATCTATTCCTATGGCATAATCTTGTTGACTAGATCTTCTAGTCTCAAGGAGAAGCTGCTACATGCAGCACAGGAGGACTTCTCTTGTATGCACTTAGATGCATATTTCCATCTGATGGAGGAGTTCACTTGGGAGGGAATTCAACATGACATATTTCATCATATGGAGAGATGCCTAGCCCGGATGGTGATAGAGTGAATGTCACGGCCACCTTCCTACTCATTGGGAGTAAGGGAGAATTTCCAGTTGAGTCATTTCAGCTCAAGACCTCAAGTACATGATAGAGGAGGTACAATTTCACATTTTGTATTGTACTTATTTTCCTTGTTTGAGTAGCATGATGTAACAAGAATAATTATCTCTTATTTCATATTGTATGATGATGTAATTGCAGCTACTTGTAGCATTGATTATGGCTATATTTTTTATGGTTTGTGGTGGAAGCCACATGATTCTTGGTGTGCACCATTGACACCATATTTTAACTTCATTTTTTCATCCTATGAGATGATTGTGAATAAAAACAAGTGGTTGGTAAAGAACTTGTTATTTCTTATTTTGATGCAATAAAAGGATGCACTAAACTGGTTCCATCAGTGGAACTTTGATTCACTCTCCGGTTGTCATTTGACAACTTTTTTTATTGTACCTTGCCTCCATGTATTTCTGATATGTTTTTTCTCAAGGAAAGCTTTGTATGGAGAGAGCCAATTGGATGACATGGCACCCATATGCTAGAGAAACAGAAGAATTTTTTTTATGGGACATCATACAAGTTGACCATCATGATCCTAATCTATGGGTTGTATGAGGGAGAGATGAGGTAGGAAAAAAAAGTTGTTGTTGCTATGGTTGCACTCGGGAGAGTATGGGAAAAAATATTTCCATACTTTTCATGAGATTTCTAGAGAGAAGGAAGGCACATTCATGGTGCAAGGAGGCTACCCTTCAGCATTGGAGGATTATGAGAGGCTTCCATATCGAAAGAAGATATTTTCACATAGCAGCATAATGGTGGATGCCTTTGGCATGTGGAATTTCAAAGGGAGGAGTCATGGAGCCTTATTTCTAAGGCTTACAACACTGTCACATGAGAGTGTGTTCTTATTGATAGAGTGTTCCAAGGAGTATATATATCCCTTCTTCTTGCTGATTTTTACGAGGGGGTCCTCACGGGGGAACTTATACATAGACCTCACCTTCAGCTCACACATGATGCATGGTAAGGAATACATTTATATTCTTGTTGATTACTCTATTGAGTATTTGTACTTTCTCACCATATGTAAACAATGAATCTCTCCACATAATAGCAAGATTATTTATGGGTTTCATGGTCACTTTAGGGCCAAATATTGTAATGTTGATAACCCATCTCTATATGACTTTGGGAAAGTATTGTATTGCTTTGATTGTACACAGCTGGTATATATGGCATCTTACTTCTTTATAGTAGATGAGCTAACATGCATAGCTGCAAGTTCCTTGAAGAACATCTTGCCACTTGATGCTATGAATCAGAAATTGAAAGGACTGCGCTGCATCCACTAGAGAGACCATATGTATCATCCAAAATTGCGCATAACCTTCAGCCATTTTCTGATTTGGATGCCATGTGGTGATGATGTGCCATTCATCTTGTATGGAATGGTTTGGGTGGACATGACTCATGACTTTGGAGGAAGGGTCTTTGGAGACTCAATATTTTTTTTCCATTGTATGGAAATCATGTTGCAGCCCGAGATCAACATACCATCTACACTTATCATCAGTGGATAGGAGGAAAGAGTGGGATAGGCCATCTTTCCTATCATGTTCTTTTATTTATCCCACCTACATTTTCGGAGCACAAGGTCGAGGAGATTTTTCATGAGTTACCATGTTGGAGGGTGAATCACTTCATTTGGATGATATCATGGGTGAGGGAATCTCTCATTCACCATGATGATTATCATCCCTACTTTGTGGAGGAAATGAGATAGCAAGCAAGTTTCCATTCACACTTTCCACCTTTGATTGATGTATACCATTTGGTTTTGCACACTTGGGAGGAAACACTGGACTACAGTTCATTTGCAGATTCTCTTGATGCAGTGATGGAGGCTATTGATGGGAGGCTAGATGAGGAGGATTGAAGGAATTTGTCTCTCCTTATACATTTTCTTGAGGACAAGAAAAGGTTTTATAGGGGAGGACTGTAATGTTAAAAAAATTTAGCCTCAAAGCTAAATGGAACATTAGAGTTGGCAGTAGCTCTAGTCGATGAAAAAATAGGTAGAAAAGCCCATAAGTCTCCTAAGAAGGATAAGAACACTCCAAGTGTGAAAGGATACACTCTTTCTTGCTGAATAAAACACCTCCATGTGTGAACAAGGATAAAATCAAGCTTCTTTGACTAAGTCAACAACACAATTTTAGAGGAGAAGGAATCCAAGGAAGAATAACACAGTTTTCGAGGGAGATGTATCTTTGGATAGATATGACCTAATTGAGTGGGGCCAAGGGCAAGAAAACTCATGTTTTATATAAGGAAGAGGATTTCAACATTATGGATCATATCTTAGATTATTTTTTATGTCTTCTCAAAATTTTGCTTCCTCTTGCTATTCAGCAGAGTAGTAGTGTTTCTTAGCACAGGGTGTTCCCGAGTGGGAATCCCACCTCTTTCCTTTTATGAGCCTCATTGGGAGAGTTTTAAGTCATCATTACACAGCAGGTTTTTAGGCCATGCTTCAGCCAACTTCATCAGCGCAGTTTCGACAAAGATTGTGCATTGTCGCTGGGTGTAGTAGTGGAAGGGATTGGAATCTCGATTTCTGAGCTAGTTTCTCATTGGAGGAAGGTTTCCTTCACTTGAAGGACCTATTTGGAGAGCTTCAGGGCTGATTTTAGATCTTTGGTATCAGACCACATATTTCCCATACATTCCCAAAGTTGTTCCAGCTAGGGAATGCATTATTTTGGAGGCAGTATTCAGTGCATGGTTTGGTGGCTCAGTTGTAATGTTTTCTTGTGATTGACAGGTTCATAATTTCATGGGAGGAATCCCTTGAGGGATCTGCATCAGATCAGTAATCACTTAGCCTTATATGCTCTTTTTTTCAGTGTTTCATTGATTATTCAATAATTTTATGATGATCACATTTGTATGCAGAGTGTTTGACAAGAAACCCTTGCCGGGTTCTCTTGTATTTTGTATAAGGAGACTAGATCTCAGTTTATGAGCATGATTGTCTAATATATGAGTAGATATATTTGTATTATTATTTTTTGATTTAAAACTTCATAATACTGCGCAGTCACTTTATGGAACAGCTCCAGTAAAATGCAGTTTTGGGGTTTTTAGTCATTTTCAGCTACACTAGTCCGGGAGGTTTGTTTAACCCACCTAGTTTCATTTATTTCTGATATCCTTTTGTATTTATATTCTATATGGATGTATCTATGGGATACAAGTGATAATTTTACTTTTTTATTACATATTTTTCTAGAAATGTGTTATTAGTGCATGATTCATGAGTTGTTCCAGATTTGGAATATTACACATGCTCCCAAGTGACAACGTTGTTGGCCTTTGTAATAAGGCTTATGTCATCTCGTAGCTCCATTATTTGACATATCCAATGTCAAATTCATCTACCATAATGCTTTTGTATTTGGAGATTCCTTCAAAAGTGGTAGTACCTCCCGATCTTCCAAGGCTAAGGGGTAGCCCCTTTGCACAATAATAGTTCCATCACCTACTCCTACAACATCCTATAAAGCATGGGAGAGAAGCAACCCATACTCTCTCAAGAATAACCAAGGTAACAACATCTCTTGTTTCTCCCTCATCTCTCCCTCATACAAGTCATGGAGTAATATCATGATGGTTGTCCTGTAGAATGCCTCATATAACCAAATCTTCTGCTACCATAATACATGGGGGACATGCAATGCCTTAACCCATAACACACATTTTGACAAGGGATATGTAACATGATTACCATAATATTTTAAGAGTATCCAATGCAGCGTTTCCTCCTACTCCCCTCTGTCATAGATCAGCAAGTGGCTTTCCAACCTCTTGCTCATTAACATCACCCATCCAAACAATAGTGAGTGTATATCATCATGCCCAACATTGGAATCCTTCCAATGAAGAATGCCATAATAGTAATGGGATATAAGATGTATCTAATCAACCATCTACCTATGTTCTACTACACATGTGGAATGGTCATTGGAATGCCCCACTAATGGCTGGCCCCCAAACTCATCACTGCTACTCAAGAACATCGTTTATGATCTCCATGATGGTGCATCTATTATTTCAAAATTGTGTTCACTGTTGGACAAATATTTATGCATTGCATTGCCTAGGAAAATGCTCATTCCATCCTCCAAAAACATACACTCCAACCCCAAGAGTTGTGTGTAGCTCAATAATGAGTAACCAGGATGAATGTTTATCTCTTCCTTGATTCTATATAGGCTCTTTAGATCAGTGATAGTGTGCTGCTCCAAATAAATAGTGTATCTTGACCCTAGGTCATGCAATGACATATTTCCACAACCCTCCATAATATTTTCTGAAATAACAGGAAATGGAAACTTAGGCATACCTTGGTGAATCTTGGGAACATCTTGTATGGCTGCAAGAGTTCCTTCCTCCAATTTGATGGTTCCCCCAACTGCTGGTGTTGCTGGATGCTCCTCCATAGTTGTATCAGTACTGGTACAAGTCTCCTAAGGTGGTGGTGAGGGCTCCTCATCCTCGAAATTATTCTTACAAAATTTTCTGATCACCTTTTGAGTAAAATCTGCAAAAGTAGTTACTCTTGCATGAATCCAATGGATGAACCACCAAATTTTTGCTTCACCCTCAAGGTGCAACATTGCAATCTCAACTGCCTCTCTTTCTACCACTAGATGTAGTAGGAAGTATGCATCTAGTTTCCTTTCCCAATCCCTTGTTGTACATGTTGGTGACCCACCAAAAGTAGACAATAGAAATCTATTGTCCTTGATTCTCCTATTGCTCCAAGGTCTCCTTTCTTCCTCAAGCTGAATGAACAGTGGGAAAGTTAGAGTCTCCTTGAAAGCTCTAGGTTGAGTTTTTTATTCTGCAAGGTATTCACTTAGAATCTCATGATCCAATTGTCCTCCATCTTCATGCATTTTGTCTTCTTTTTCGAAAGAAAAGGGCATAGTTTCATTGCTTCTCTCTACTCTTCTTTACTTGACCTCCTTGGTGAGGCCCTTATTAGATTTGAAAAGAGATGAGATAAAACTAATTCTTTCCATAATTCTGATCTCCTTCTTATTCTCATGATAGCATCATGGCTAAGATCCATAGGATGAGCCAAGGTTATGCTTTGATACCACTGTAATATTCCGAAATGGGGAAACAGTAATATATGAACATAAAACTGGAAATAGCAGTGAATAACATTACACCAAAATTTATGACAATAATGTAGCCATTTCATTATGTAAATAAATAGAAAATAAGTACAATAGAGGTAGGAACAACAAAAATAATCAAGGAAAGCAAACCTCCCATGAATACATATGCCAAATAGAAAATGCTGCTACATAGCTGAATGCTCATGAACACGTACAACACATTTTAGATGGTATGCTACTGTTGGAAATGTAAAATAATATAGATCTGAAAATATATGTCTCAGAAAGTGCTTGGAGTAAAAGTATAAGCCCCCAAACATATCTTCAAGACAATCTAGAAAGGATTTCCTGAAATATAGAAAAATACAAAATGCTAGAATGCAGCCCTAGCAATGAATAGAAGCTGTTGCTGAATAACTAGATGAATATGGAGGTAGATGATACATATAAAGGATATATATCCTCCAATAGATAGTTCAAGTGAAAGGCTGATAATAACAATGAATCTCTCACCCACCAAACCAAACAATGAAACCCCTGCTACAGATGTTAACTTAAATAATGTAGTCTTCGAGGGATACTGCATTGTAGGATATGAGAATATGTTGGCCTAGTGCCAAAATGTGAAACAAAGATCAATAAACTCCCTTGCGAACCTCCCAAAGATAATAATGCTTCCTCCTCTGAAAAACTAACTCCAAAAGTGGGTTTCTCAACGCTCCAATCCAACACCCTACAACACAACACAATACTCTGCAAAAACTATGTTTTGGCTGAAGACTGAAGCTTGGCCTTAAGCCTGAGTGTGGAAAATGAAGTGAAAAGCTCCCCTAAGAGGCCTCTCAAGAAAGGAGATTGGATTCCTGCTCGGGAACACTTGGTGCTAAGAAGCACATCAATCTGAACTAAACAGATGAAGAATGCGAATAGTCATGTAGACCATAAAATCAATAATCAATAACATGCCTCACTATGGCTTCCTTACCCTCCTTCTAAAAAAATTTGAGCTTTCTTACATTGGGTCCCACTCATTATGGTTTTCACCATCATGGAATATTTCTCCCACTAATATTGCATTCTCTCTATTGATGATCTACTCCATCTATACCAGCGTTGTTGACTTGGTCAAACTTGACCGTATCCACATGTATTTGTCCCTGTTCACACATTAGGATGCTAAATCCAACTATTATCATGATCCCTTCTCACATCAAGAGGGATTTTATGCCTATCTAAGGTATGTATGGGCCTCCTTACCCATTTATTTATCTCACTAAATGATAAGATGAAAATTAATATTCCAATTAGTTGCATGGTAATTTAGGAATATAACACAGATATTCTCTCCAGCAATTCAAACTCTGGAGGAAGCCAAAGGATCTCAGGGATTCTCTCAAGCAATTCGAATCCTAGAAGCAGCCAAGAAAATCAAAGAGGAAAGCACTCAATCTTTGTTTACTAGGGATCAAGTGGATTGAGTCACCATTTTTCAAGGGAGCCATTGGTAGCTACCCTGTAGAATAAATAGAGCAAAGCTAGAGCTAGGAAGGGTTAGTAAATTGCAGTCGATTCTAGTGGAAAATTTGTTGCAAGTTACTCAGCTTTTTATTATTTCAATGATCAAAATTTCAGAGGTGTACGAGGTTATTCTTTTATAAAATGAGGAGACTGATTTCATTTTACTGATTAAGTTTCATAGAGCAAGGCTTGTGGGTTAGGGAAAAATCCACGTGCCTCAGCCTATCTACTGTACTTGTTCTTTGCTTTCTGTCATTTCATTAGATCCCCTTCTGATAATTTCATTTATGCTTCAAGTTGATGTGTATTTTTTATTTTAGTAGGTTTCTCTAGTTTTTCATTTGTTTATGAGTAGTAGAATAGAGGAAAAACTCCAAAATTTGTTGTTATGCCTCCCCCTCTCATCTCTGTCAATAGAGTTTGAGCAGGTTAAACCTTCCCATAGACCAAAGACATTGATTTCTACTCACTATTTCCATCTCTGCCTTACGCCTCTAAACCTTTCATCTACGCCTCCATTCCCTCCTATTTTTCGCTTATTTTAAATTGTTGTACCCACCTTTTTTCCCTAACAACACTTAACCAATTCAACTACCTTATTCCTCTGTTTCTATTGGTTACGGTCGCTTTACACGTTTTAACCCAAAAATGTTTAAAACCCATTGAAACATGAATTTCACCATTCCTCCTCGAAATCCCTGCTATCGTACTTCGATGACCACAAATAGGCATGTTTAGTTCTTTCTTTAGAACTTATTGCAACTCCACCACATCATAGTCTGATGCCACAAATGTTTTTCCTTTTTGTTAACACTTACCACTCCTAAACCCTGATTGCAAAATATTGCAATCACATTTCGCATCACCTTCCAAAATAAAATTTCGCATTTTTCACATCTCAATTTTCTCGTTCCATTTGATTTTCATTAATGCTTTCCGCCTCCAAAACCTGATTGCGATATTACAAGACTCCTTTGCCACATCACCCATTGCAATCACTTGTTGCACCTTTTTCCTTCTCCCTTAAGACTTATAGTTCCTTTTTTTTTTTATTGTGATATTGTGACATCGCATATCGCAGATCACAATTTTTACCACCCCGCACATCGCTCTCTGCAACCTTTTCCCTTTTTCATTAACACTTACCGCTTTATTTTTTCGATTGTGATATTTTTATCACACTTCATCGCTATTCCCCACTACACTTCACACATCTCGTTATTTAGCCTATTCCCTTTAACGCTTACTACTCCAACTTCGTGATATCACGATTGCAATATTAGTCCCGCCTCCACATCGCATCTTCGCCATCGCATATTTCAATTTATTCCGGTCCAAAGCCTTTTGCACTATAATAAAGTCTTAATCTAGTTTAAACCCACGAATTCCACTTCTAAGCCTCATTTCATGTGTTAAGCCCTTCATTAGCCTCTTTAGCCGTTTCTCTCCTCCAAGGTGAAAATCACACTTTTAAAATTAGAATTAAGTCATGGATAGTTTAGTTGCATGGGTAGAATCATGGTAGATAGACTGGAGGGTAAGTAGAGTGCATTTAGAGGTTTGGCCAAGTTTAAGTGTGGTTTAGAATTAGTTTCCTTTCTGCCATTTATTTTCTGCAAATTAAATTAGTTTCATTCTTTTCATTTCTTTTTAGCAATTAAGTTAGTTTCATTTTTGTCATTTTCTTCCAGCAACTTACTTTACAGTTTTTATCATAGTTTAAGAGATAGCACGTTTTCTTAAATCAGAAGAGGATGACATGAACATAATGCACCTATTGTGTATCTAGCACTGTCACCTATAAGTTTGTATGAACACTAGGTTGATAAAGTAAAGTAGGGCAACCCCTAGGAGTTGCAGCACTCTTAGTGAAATACCAGGGCTCACCAGACATGATGTGATGGATAACATATTTAAATATCAGGACAAAGCCTTCTTGATCAGCACCTCACAGCTCAAAGAGAAGTTTCTCCATGCAACATATTCAGAACCTCATCGATTCTATTGGTTCGTCAGTGAGAGGCTCTCAAGGAGGATGCACTTCGACATATCATTGAGTGAAAATATTGTCATCAGCTTGTGGAGGATGGTATTGTCGACATTGCTCCATTGTCGAGGTATGCACATTGCCTTGAAATTTATACACAGTACACATTTTCACCTGTGACCAGATTAATTTTCCGGGATGTCTTCATGATTTATGGTCTTCCCAAGGCCATGGATAGTGATGGGGACAGTTATTATATGAGCAGTTTTTGGGAGGATTTTCTCCATTGGGTGGATACAGGGTTGGTGCATGATATGAGTGATCACCCACATTTGTATGGATGAATGGAAATTATAAGAAACTTGTTGGAAAGCTACTTGAAAATATATGACACAGTGAAGAAAAAATCATGGTTGTGTTGGATGCTCTTGGGTGAGTATGGTTACCACCCACCATTTCAGATTGGTATTTTCCATGCCTTGTATAGTAGTGAGGTGATGCAACAGCAAGAAGCATGGCTATGTTGGTATAGTGTGACATTCTACATGTCAATCAGTATATCATTGCTTCATGGTTTGCATTGTGCTGATGTGGGGTTGCAACAAGAGTCATTGTTGCCTTGGTTACTCTTGGGAGTATGGGAATTGGTTGTTTCTGGAGTGACATCTACTGATGAAGCTAAAAGGTACAATTAAAAGGCCATGTACATAATTTTGAATGTTTTCTAAATTTTGTGAAAACAAAAGTTGGTGAATGTTCAAAAGATAAATATCTTTGGGAGAAGATTCATAATATATGTTTTACAAAGGAATCACAACAAGATGTTATTGAAAATTCAGATCCTTATGATTGTGATGAAGGAATTGGAGAAATGAGTAAGAAAAAGTTTCAAAATCAAGTGATCAAGGTGATAAAGGAACAAAAAAGTTGAAAGTAAAATACAAGACTTTTGGAAGTATAATTAAAGAAAACAAAAGAAATCATATGATGTGGCATTAGGAAGCCTCACTAGGTTGGTATGGTATGAGATTCTACATGTCAATTAGTATATCATTTCCTCATTCTTTGCATTATGATGATGTGGTGTGGGAGAAAGAGCCATTTTTGTGCTAGCTACTCTTGGGAGAATATGGATTGACATTCTCCCATACCTTACATAATGATGATGTGTGATGGAAACAAGAAGCCTTGTTTTGTTGGCTTCTGTTAGGAGAGTATGGCCACCATACTTGGTATGATGATGAGGTGGTGTGGTAGCAAGATGCATTGTTGTGGTGGCTTGTCTTGAGAGAATATATATGGCTACCATACTTGGTATGAAGATGGTGTGATGTGTGAGCAAGAGGCTTTGTTGTGGTGGCTGCTATTGGGAGATTATGGTTCAACATTTCACATGTCAATCCATATGTCTCTACTTCCTACTTTTAACAATGTTGATATGATGATCAAAGAAAGCAAGGCCACTAGGGCCAAGGCTTATAGCATGGAGATACACAACCTACTCCATGTAGCATGGGTTGGATATATGGCTTATGAGTTAGGACTTTCCACTTGGTGAAGGAACCAATACACTTCACATACATCATGTAGAGAAGAGGCTCTTCGATAGTATATGGTTGCCACTTGGGGACTCATTTATTAGGAGAGGCATCTAGCTACACAGCTAGAGGCCATTCTAGAAATTTTAGAGAGGCAACTATGGAGCTAGGAATTCATAAAAAAATGGAGCAGATCGGGAAACCTTCCATATGAGCATGCCACTATAGAGTGAGACAGATTTCTCGCAGCATCCAATTTTGCATTTGCTTGAGGACAAGAAAAATTTTGGAGTGGAGGAATGTAATATTCCAAATTTTCCATCAGCTAATTGGAATATTAGAGTTCTTACTTTTCTTATTTAGTTAAATAAATAAAAGGGTGGAGGCACCCATAGACCCAATAGATGAATAAAATCCACATCTATAGTTTGAATGGGGTTAGTTGAGTAGTGGAGTAGAAATATGGAGTGGTAGAGCACCATAATAATGAAGAAATAGTGCAGGTCATGGAGAAATAATGAGGAAGTGATGGAGGAAGTGGTGCATTAAATGCACACATGATGGAGGAGGTGGAGAGTAAATGCAGCAATGATGGAGATCATGGAGGAAAATGCAGTCTTTATAGAGGCTAGTGTTCACATGTTCAGTGCAATTATGAGGTGGGCCAAGGATAGGGAAGGGTCAGTACCATAAAAGGAATATGAGGGCAGGAAAGTAAGGGAGTCTTGATTTTTATTTTTGAGTATTGTAAGACATTTCTTTGCATGCTTTAGTTGTTTAGATAAGTCTGTTGTGCTATTTAGAACCAGGTGTTCCCAAGAGAGAATCCCACCCTTTGAGTGCCTATTGTGGAAAGTTTTTCTTTGGCAACATTCATCATCTGACAATTAGTTCCACTTTCATCCACTCTCGTTTTCAATTCCAACTACAAAAATTACGCATTCGTCAACTTGGGTTTGAGAGTTGGAAGGTTATTCTGAGTAATTCAGTTGAGAAACCCATGGAGGGATCAAAAATTCACACTATGGATCCATTTCCATGTTCCAGGAGTTTCATTGACATATATAGAATTAGGCCATCGATATATTCTCCTCTATAGCAAAATTTCCTAGAGGAATTGCATAATTCTGCAGTGACGTTTTGAGGAGAGGAGGAAGTTCGAAGAAACTCAACTTGGAATATTGTGATGGATTAATCCTTCACTCTGGGGATCATTTCATTAGCATGGGATCAACATTGTATTATTTTTCATAATGCTACATCATTAGCTCTCCTATATAACGTAGTATTTCGCAGCAGTTGTGCATGCCACAATTGAACTTTGAGTGGAGGATCTAGATCTCAAGTTTTGAGCTTGGTAATCAGGAGAAGAGACCATCCCTTCATTTAGTGAGTTGAGTGGGTGCCATTGCATATGTTATATCATTATTTAAGCCCATATCAGTATTTTTCTCCAGGTTGTGTGTAACTTAGTCAACGGGGGTGATGTGTGTCACCCAAAAAGGGCCGAACTTTCAAACTCAAAATATGGCAAAACTCTTTCTGGGTTTTTCTAGATTTTTCGAGTAGAATCTATGGTTAAAATCCTGAATATTTTTTAGCCCTATAGTATCCCCTCGCACATATATATTATACCTAGCAGCTGTAGTTTATACTTTCTAATGCTATGTTTCATTAGCATATTTCAGCCATCTTGTTGCTTGAGTGCATTCCTTTTGAAGAAATGTGTACTTACATTGATGTTGATACATAATGATATGGATCAGCTATTTTTGCTAATGTATTAATGTGTGGATGTTATATTTCGACATTTCCATCATTTTACAATTTTGTGCTTACATTGTGGTTATTCCCCTGATTGTAATGTTATAAATGTTATATATTCTTGTTGCTTCCATTTTCGGATATTACATGTTTGTCCATTATACTAACATAATGTTGAATATATTATGTATTACTTTATGAAGATCTTGATTGAAATAAATATTAAATTAAGATATCATAATAAGTAATACCGATAAAAATCCAACATTACATGTTTCTATCCTGGGTATTTCCATCATTATGTGTGACTAAATTCTATTTTTCTTCTTCGAGGTCTATTGAAACTTCTTTATTGATATTCTTTTAGAATCTCACTTTAATTTTTTTCCTTCGGTCCTGGTACGACTAACCATTAACACCAACACATTATTTATTCTCTATGAGGGAGTTAATATTTATAGGAAATATGCCCCTCGATTCATGCAGATATGGTTAAAATGGCCACAAACTTGTACTAGTATTTATTCTTTTGCATGAATGATTCAATATTGACATTTTTTATATTTATACTATGGGACTTTATCTGAATAACAATTATTGGGTTCAACGTTATACATTCATCCTCTTTTATTTTTGCATGCAATGTATATTTAGAATTTGTTTAATTTTTTTACTACTATAGTCATAAGTAATTAATGCAGTTCGAAGTGTTAGTTTCTCCAGAGTTTGCTTCAAAAGTGAATAATGGGTTAACCGATATCTATTTATTTTCTTTTCTCTCTAATTTAATCCATACTCCGCTAGATGGCTACCTACTTATTTGGAAAATAGTTTAAAAATTTTTGTTTAGATTCCTCAATGATTATTTTGGGCTTTGAATATGGACATAGGTCTCTCATGTGGGTTATTTTTTCAGTTAGTGTCAATATGCTAGTGATCAAACATACTCTTTAAGTGGATTTGCTAGTGTCATAGGTCAAAACTTTTAGTCTTTTCAAACAAGTTTTCAAAATAAATTTTGGTCCCTAAATGAGTCTCGGTCATAATTGTTTCTCCACTCATCTCATCCATGGCCATCATCACTTTAGAGCTCATCGATTTCATTATCATTTATAAGTTTTAGGTCATTCAATCGATCTCATCTAGGTCTATTGTCTAAGTGTTATTGTTTCTCCTTTGATAAAGTATAAATTTTTCATCAAACAAGGCAAACAATCCTCATCTCAGTCTTTTAGAGGGGATCTAGCATACTTAGGAAGAAAAATTAAGACATGTTGTCTTATTTAAAAATGTTTTTTTGATAAAGGATTTCAAAAGGAAAAATTGTTTTATTCTTTCAATATAAGAAAAAAGGGTCATTTCAAAGTTTATAAAAGACAAAATAAACTCATTAAAACTCATTATTCTCTTCTAATTTTTTTTTAGAAATCCTCTCTTACCTCCATTGCTCTCCTTAGTGATCAACGGTCCAAAACGAGGCAAGAAATTACTCCAAGGAAAAAGTTGCTACACCTCTTGAGCATGTTGCTACAGTTGTGGAGCCTGTGTCTACGCTTCTCAAACCAGTTGTTAAATTTTTGTAACTTTTTCTATGCTTTTGGAGACAGTTGTTACGCTTATGTAACTGCTGCTATGCTTCTGGAGGTAGTTGTTATGCTTCTGTAAAGAGTGTATAATCAAGGTTTTTGGCTCCCAAGCCATTCAAGCAAGCTCAAGGATTTTGGGAATTATTTCTTCAACCTCTTACCATAGTAAGTCAATATTATTATAACCTCCTATGGTCAATCTATCAAGTTCATTGTTTATTTTCATACTCACTCCATACTCAATTATATCTTCACTTCATGTCATTGAAATATTATAGTGGAATAAACCATAATACTCCCATATAACACTATCCTATACTGCACACATGGATAATAATCCCATCTCCAACCATACATATGCTTCCTAAGATCCATTTTCACCAAACCCTAAATTCTATCTAGTTCTCACACTGTTAAACTTGGAAATTCCTATGTTTCCCTCATTTGACCAGCTTCCTCACATCCATTTCACTTAATTTCAATCACAACATGGACCCAACATGCAATACTTTCTCATGATATTTTTGTAGAATTTTCCTTGGCTCCAAATGCCTTCATCTCACCCTCTAAGCTAACATCATCCCTATAATCTATTTTTCCCAAATCACACTACACATACCCATCCCATCAACACACTAGTGTTTCATCCTTTCATTGATAGAAAATAAGGAGAGTGAGAGGAAAAAATTAAAGGGAAAGTGCAACCTCATATTATAACCCTTAACCATGCATGAAATCAATGCTTCACCCTTGGCCAAAATATGTTTTGAGAGGACTAGATGTTTGAGGTTATGTGAGAAGCTCATGGAGGAAGGATATAATCTTTAACTTACAAGCTTATTTTCCTCTAATATCGACATGGGAAAGGTCATCATTGCAAGTGTAGAGTTTAACCTATTAGTATATCTAATTTCTTCAGCAACAGGTATTACTAGTCATGGAGAGAAGTGGTTGCAAGGCATGGACTTAGACCTTGAAAATTACAAACAATTTCTCAAACCTCATGCTAGAGAGGAACTAGGGTACCTCTTCCCTTTCAGACACCTCCATAAAAATTGTGCTCCTTTGATGATGTTAATAATGATTTATTTCACATGTCAAATAATATTTTTGAGGTTGTATAGGTACCATATCAGGTTTTTGATGCATTTCACCTCTATCAAATCACTTGATTTGCAACATTACTTGTAGAAAAGTTTTATCAAAATGATTGAGAAGGTTCAGAGAAGAAAAAAAATATCATTACCCAAGTTTCTTTCACCATGGTTTTGTCAATATTATTGTGTTGAATCACCTTTCGTCCATGAATATGACTTTTCAAACCTTCATGGAAAGGGTAGCAGCAACACCCACCAATAGCCCTCCTATCATGCATAGCCGATCATCACCATCACTATCAACAAAACCAATGGGAGTTGGATCTTCCATCATGTAAAATCAGATTCCAGAGGCTCCTAGGTTCTTTGAGTTTATTCATAACTATGAGAAGGGAAAGAGACAAGTATTTGCACCCAAATCTATGAAAAGTGTACTTACATTTGAAACTATTGTTGAGAAAATCAAGGAGCAACCTCTCATGCATCAAGATGAAAAACCTTTGCACCAACATAGTTAACCAATGCTATTGGAGGTTGAGTTAGCAGATCAGGTTCAAATAAAATTAGTTGAGCAACTCCTTGGGGAGAAGGATGAGGGAATAGCAGAGTTGAGGATGATATTCTCCTTTTCTAATTCTTAAATCACTTTCCAATAGAAATATAACTTTCAATTGAACGTGAAGGAGTTGTTATAAAGAAACCTAAGACATACCTAGGGGTAGATAAAGGTAAATGTACGAATGTCATATATTTTTATTGAATGTAGGACATGGAGATTGAAAAAAATCCAACAACGCCAAAGATAAGAGGTCACAAAATGATGCTGGAGCTAGAAATACAGTCAACTCATCCACCTGAAGAGTTGACCTTTGATGAGCTAATAGCCATGGATATCAGTCAAGTGAGAGAAATCTAGTTGGCAAGGGTAAATGAATATTTGGGGAATCTCTTGAAGGGAGACAAGAGAGACAAAAACCTCCAAAGACACATGGCAAATCACTATCGCACCAAGAACACAATTTCACAAATAATGCTAAAACAGTTGAAGAAAAGGCTAAAAGAAACTCAAATGAAGCTTAAAGAGAAGGATAGCATAGATTTGTTTGCTCAATATTCCTTTGATGTTTATCCCATCACTGAAACGTGCTACAAAATAAATTTTGAGAAGTTTTGAACAATTTTGATATTTTTTGTTATTTTTGCACAAATTTGGAAATCTCCTCCTCACAGAAGCATAGAAAAATTTTGGTACACTTATTTTAGGGGAATACAAATGATGATTTATTTATATGCTTACATGAATTTTAATGAGAACATCAGATATGAGTAACCGTATTTGCATGAAACGCTTTAATTTTGGATAAAATGCCAAAAACACCCTCATTTTCTATGCTTCTGCCACTATTTTGGAGGCCTTGCTATGCTTTTGGTGTAACCTTGGGAGAATGAATTTTTGAAGGCCTTCCCATGGGTCATTTTGAAAAATTCAAGATGTTCTGGAAACTAGACACATAGGGCTAGTCACTCATTTTTCCAGAATTATATTTGGACTCCTAAAAGTGCATCAAAAATGGCTACAAGCTTCTACTATGCTTCTGTAAAAAATGTTACACATCTGCATTAGATTCCTCACGGCACTTGTCAAGCTCAGAAAATGTTACAAATTCGAGGATTTTTTGTTCTATGAGTTGAAATTAGAGTAATTGAGTTGGTTTTTTCCTCTTATAATGAGGGAACATGTAATTTAATGTAAGAGACATACACTCCTAGTTCATAGCTGAAATTCGGAGAATGGTTTGTTACCTCCATAGAATCTAGGAAATTACTCATTTTATGAATTTTCAATGCAGTTTAGATTGGATTTTTCCCTGATGAGGTTTGAAGGTTAATATGTTCTCTAAGTAGACTCTCTTTATTCTTTTTTTGGGTTGGATAGTCCTATTTTGCAGTGGAGCTATTGTAACAACATTTTGGAATTAAATGAAAGAAAGTATTGCATAACTTGTGTTGCGAATATTTTGGTATGCACTAGAGAATTTGTTCTCCTTCTATATGTTTATCAATTCATGTTAAATGAAATATTTCATTCTTTTAGATACGTCTTTCCTTGTGTATTTCATGTAATTTTATACGCAGAAATCATGTCTGTTCATGCTATGTTTTATACAAGGGTTACATGATGTGTCTATTTACTTCTAAATAAATGAATTCACATCAGTTCTCATTCAAAAGTTATATCACTTCATCCTATACTCAATGAAAAATTAATAATTTTTTCAAGATACCTATATAGCCGCACACATTCTATACAAATTGAAATTGAAATTCACACCTAAAAACCTTAGAACTAGCCTTATCACTGACCTTCCTATCAAGCACTTAAAACATCAAACAAAAATCCTATTTACTTTGCTTACATACCTAGACTAAGATCAATAGATATTCAGTCAATCCATTGACTACAAAGTTAAAATGAGAGACCCCTCCCTGGTCCTGGTGGGCTAGCTACTTGACCTAAAGCATAATCTATGGTTACCTTCCTTCAATTCCATTTTCAGCCTTGGGAAGTTGGGGGGGAGTGATAACATTTTTGGTGTCGTTGCCAGAGAGCGATTGCAAAAATTTTCCTAGGAATATTTATTTATTCCTGTAAAGGTTATAGTTGTAGGTGACAAGATCTAGAATTCCAAATAGGTTGAACTCTTAAATTTGAACAAAATTCCAAAATTCCCATTTAAGCCGGCTGCTAAAAGACATACTCGGTCAAATCGAAATGAAAATTCCTCACAAATATTGAATGACCTTGAGAGTATTTTAATAAATCATAAAACCAAATGCCAGAAATTTTGAAGAGCTATTCCTCCCCTTGTCAAATAAAATTCCTTTCCTACGAGATTTGCTTCAAAAGAATTGTTCTATAATTCAGAATCTGAAAGATGTTTGTTTAGGTCTAAGTCTCAAACCTTTCTTTTATAAACTATATTTTTTCCTTTCAATTTTGAGACCTTTACACCATTTTCTGAGCCTTTTTTATTCTGAAGTTGATAGTGAAGTCTATTGATCAGTGGTTGTCATTGATGTCAACCTAAGCAACACCAGGAGATACCTCTTCTTGCATGGTAATTTTGACCTACGAGATTAATATATTATGGGTCAAGAATATTTGTGATGGTTTCTACTTGTCGAGATGTTTCCATTTATATATGGCACGCCATGGAATTCTTCATGGTTTGAGAGATATTCATGTTTGAAGTTTGTAACCCTAGTTAGGGGCTAAAACCCCATGGGGTTATACCATGGGTCATTGAAAATTCAATAGTTAATCATTTTTAAGCTCCTAAAATCCCTCCCATGTTCACTTGTTGAAGTACCTCTCAACCTAAGAATTTATATAAAGTGTGATCCTCATCTCCTCCTCTTGTAGGGATTTCGCTACCTGAAATAGTTCATCATGGAATTTGTGCTCTAATATTTTTTCTACGAAGTTTCAGAAGCTGAAGTTTTTATGAGGTGATCCATGGTCCCAAGGAAGCTCCTGTAAAAATTTTAGATCAAGGTGCACAATATTTTGGGAGATATGATCTATGGAAGTCAGTGTTTATGAAATATCGTGAACTTCATCTCAAAGAAGTGACCTTGGAAAAGTCGTCATAAATCTCCCTATGAGTATTAGATTGGAATTCTATAAAATTGGAAGATGGTACACGGAATTTAGTTTTCTTTATATCAATTTCGGAGCCAAATGAAGAAACAATGACATGTGGCACTCTGTATGAATTAGCTCTATTGAATAAGTCCATAATTAGGTCATTGTGAGAGATTGGGCATAAATCTCCCTTGAAGAATCCAAATTGGATCAAAGAAGTGGAATTAGAAAGAACAGTCAAAGGAATAATACAAAACCAAAAATCACATATTGGGGATTTGAAATAACGAAGATACACCACATTCAATATCGAGATCCTAGAAGGGAAGAAAAAGCTAGATAATGTGTCTTCAAGGGCTACAAAGAACTAGAATTTATAGGGCAGTAATGCAAAGCAAGGTGAAGTAGAGGGTAGCATGACAAGAGAAGAAATAAAGATGTAGAATAGCAGCAATAATCTCACCACATGAAGTCTTCAAGTGCACTGCATTGCATACAATATTTATAAAGGTATCATTGTACTAATTCATTCTAAATGCATCATTATAAAAATTGTACAAGTGTCTATGTGCCAAGAGTTAAAGACACAAGATCATCATTAGGTGGTTGTGTCATATTTGGGGTTATGGTATAGTATAGTGTTGGTGAGGTCAGAGTCGTGGACCGAGGAGTTAGACAAAGTGTGATCAATTAGTATTTGTGAATTGTATAATGAAGAATAGGTACGAACTCAATTAGTGGGCCGTGAATAACCAATAGAGTAGTTCTGTGTGTTATTTCCGTGGAATAACCAATGCAGAGTGAAGCAGTGGATCAATGGCTGCTGATCATCCTTTGATATTCAATAAAGGGTAGGGGAAATGGCCATTGAGGATGGATTTGAGGTCAGAGCTATGGTAAGGCTTTGGAGGTCAAAAGTGGCTGTCAGCGCCTTGGAAAAGTGGACCATTTTCCCTAGTACGATAGGCCATTCTTATTTTATTATTCTATAGGTTGGTAGGGTGGAGCTAGGTTGGTGCATGAAGTCAAAAATAGGTTAAAGCCTGTGAAAATTTCAGGGTGCTAGGGTGGTGCTAGGGTGAGTTGTAGCTCATTACATGTTGGGGCATTCGTTCAGTTAACTACCGAAGGATATCAAGTGTTGGAGCGTCCATCCAGTGGGAGCTAGAGAAGAATGATTTTCTAGATTTTATGAAGTTGGAGATTTATTTTCAATTGGAGTTGAATATTAAATAATTCTTAGAAAAACAATCAGGTGGTTTTTTTCTGGGAGAGGGTTTCCACCGTAAAACCTATGTGCATTTATGTTCCTTTTGTTTAATACTATCATTGTACAAACACTGATAATAATTGAATATTAACTAATAATCTGAAAGATTAATAATAATACTAATTGAAAGGAATATTGATTCACCCCCCCCCTCTCAGTATTTCCAATAATTGGTATTAGAACTTGGTTCCTTCAATAGTAGTTTAACAGCTAGAAGGAGGTCATGCAACATACAAAGAATGGTGTACCTCTATTCAATGAAAATTATTATGCACTTTGGAAAGGAAGAATGGAGGTATATCTCTTGGTGCAAGGTTACAAAGTATGGGACATTGTTCAAAATGGATTTACATCAACCGCAGATGAACAAGTTAAGAAGAATTTGATAAATGATGAAAAAGAAAAGAATATTATTATCAGTGCACTTATTGAATCTACTTATCATAAGGTGTTGGGTTTTAAACCGAAAAAAAATGTATGGGACAAGCTTGAGAATATATATGAAGGTGACTCAAATGTCAAAGAAGAAAAGCTTCAAATCCACAGAGAAAAATTAGAGCAACCCAGAATGAAAGAAGATAACAATGTTGTTTCATACTTCCAACATATTGATGAAATAACCAACACTATGGAAGGATTGGGAGAGCGTGTTGATGAGAAGACTATTATACAAAAGATTCTTAGAACATTACTAGGGAGATTCAACTCAAAGGTATCGGTCTTATAATATAGTTCAAATCTAGAAAGACTCAGCAAAGAGGAATTACATGGAGTTCTCATAGCACATGAAATGAGACTTGATAAATAAGAGGGTACTTTGCATATAGAAATTGTGTTCAATACATTTAGCAAAACCAATAAGGAGAAACAACCTTCAAAGTCACAAACCTACAATTGCAAGTGTGAAGAAAAGGAAGATGATGAAGAAGGTCCTTCATATGGAGAATATGCTTACTTTATGAGAAAACTAAAAATTGGTAAGGAAAAATTCAACGGTAAAATTTCATTGATATGTTTCAGCAGTGGTGAGGTTGGGAATTTCACAGGAAAATGTCCAACTAGAAGTGATGGAAACTCAAAATAAAAGAAAGGCTTTCAGAAATCTAACAAGAAAAGAAAAAATAAAGCATTCAAAATGAACTCTCTCTAAAGAAGATAGCTCATCAATCGATGAAGACAATGACAATGATGAATAAGCCAATGAGAGAGTATTATTTATGGCCAAGCACATTAAACAAGAGGTATAAAGCAACGAATAAGAAGGGATGACCATAGAATAATTTTCTAAGGAGGAAATCAAGCTTACAAAAGAGCTCAAGGATGAGAATATTTGTTCCAATACTCTTGAAGAACAAGTTCAAGGTCTCAAAATTTAATTTGAAGAACAAAAATGTATTGAAGAGTCACTTCAAAATAAGTTGCAAGAAATAAACCAAGAAAGGGAAGCATTAGAAGTGGAAGTAATCTCGCTGCGTAAGGAAGTGAAGAAGGGAAAACCTATCCAAAACTATGCCAACAACTCAAGGGCATTGGAAGAACTCATCAAAAATCAATGATATTACAACAACAGAAGTGGGCTTGGTTACAAAGAAAAATAAGCAAGACCATTTACAACAAAATACAATGAACCTATGAGATATCACATGCATGCATACTTCATTGGACAAGTTTCGCAAAAACAACCCTGGAAAACAATTCCTCAACGAAGATTTCCATCTAGGGACCAACATATTTTTTATGGATATTGTTATTCATGTGGAAAATTCAGTCATAAAGATGTAGGATGTTGCTCATACCCTAGGAACAAATAAAATTCCAAGAGATCTATCAAATATGAACCTCCCAGGGCTCAAAAAAACATCAATAGATTTGAACATTTAATAAATAATATTGAATGTTACAAATGTCAAAACTTTGGACACATAGCGAGAGACTGTAGAGTTGAAAATCCTCTAGAAGAATCTTCGAAGCCACAAAACAAATGAACATGGAAGAAGAAGAAGATTGATAATTGTGCTCTCACCCTTAAGCCTCAAAACAAAAAATATATGTGGTATGTTGATAGTGGTTGCTCAATGCATATGACTGGAGATAGAAATAAATTTGTATCTCTGGAAGAGAAGAAGGATGGAATCGTGTCCTTTGGAAATTTTAGATCTTCAAATGTTATAGTATCAGGTACCATCACCCTCGGAAGAAAATATGCTCTAGCTAAGAATGTTTTATTGGTTGAAAACATGAATCACAATCTGCTCAGTGTTGGACAAATGGGTGATCAGGGACACACAATACTATTCAACTCCACAAAATATGAAATTAGGAAAGGCTAGTATGGAGAAATTGTGGTTACGTCAAGTCAAGCTCCAAGGATTCCCCTGATCAACCATTTCCTTTCCCTCCTCTACTTCTATTTCAGTCATATTTGTTCTTCTAGGCTCTATGGAAGTTCCAGATTCAAATTGTGGTGGGGTCGTATCTTCTGCTGGTGAAATAATACATCTTGATCTCAAAATTAGTTAATTACATTGCTTTTATTTAGTTTCAGGGTTTGGATTTTCCAAATTCTGAATTAGCTGAACGACCTGTTGTTGGGTTTACGATTAGGTTGAGCCAGAAATTGAGGTTGTATGATAGGTTGAGGGTTTTTATGGACAGGGTATGGAGCTAGCAATGTAGTTGATTTTGAACTACTATCCCAATTGGTAGGTTGGTCATTCCTAGGGGTCGCTGCCAGTTCTAAGGCTAGTTTGTGGTTTGTGAAGGGGAAGCTAGCCACTGGGTTTGATAGGGAGTGTTTTTGCAATAAGGGGTAGAACAAGGAAAACCTCGCCAATTATTCCATGAAGAGGCTTGTGTTGGCTAAGGAAGTATAAAATATGATTGAGATGGACAGGTAGAGAAATATGTTTGACTCTGCCAAGCTGTTGTAGGGTTTTTCTTTTTAAATGATTTTGAAGAGAAGAACTAAGGCAGGTCTTATGGCATACCTAGTCACGTTTTCCATTGGCGATGCTGGTTCATGACGTATATTGATTCTGTCTCTTCTTCTACTTCTTTGAAAACTACCTTCAGCCCCGGAAGTGAAGGACAATGTTCTGTAGTATGGTCATTGGTGTAAATAGTGCATGTCTAGACCATGTCTAGTGGGCACTTCCTTTGGTTGTTCTTCTTCCAACAGCATGAGAAAAATATGGCCAAGTTTTGTTATACTATAGCTTTATTCTTCTTGGCTTATGGGACATCTAGCTGTGTTTTCAAAGTGCCCAAGATGTCAGTTTTCAAATCTTCTAAAATATTACCAAACTTTGCTCTGGTTACATTGCCACTGGGGTGATAAGGATCCCTTTTAGTTGAGTCTCATTCGATTGGCCTAGTTGAGTTTCAATTGATTTAATAGATAAATTGTTTCGAATATTGAGGATAAAGCACTAGATTTTTAGAAGACTTATTCAAAGCTTATGAAAAATTGTTGATGGTTAAGTCCAAATGGTGGACCTTTCCTAAAAGTCTTATAAAAATACCTATAAGAAAATAATTAAACATCTTAATATGAAGGGATATAAATATTATGTTAATCACTTAGTTGGAGAGAAATACAAAGTACGGTGGAATAAAGAAATACAAGAGACAAATGGTTCTTTAAAGAAAAAAAAAGAATCTTAAAAAAAAAAGAAAAACACAAAGAGGCATAGGTAAAATGCTAGGAGATGGGGCTGCTAAAAAAGGTTGGGAATAGATATATAAGGAAAAACCATGAATCAAAGAGGTTATTGACTCCAGAGGAAAATAAGATCTTAGCTCGAGGGGATAGGAAGAGGAAATTTATGGTTGGGTGGAGATTAGATAAGAATTTTGGTAACATTTTTGACCGTTATTAGATTATTTTACTTATGTATAGATAGGAGAGAAGGATGCATGCTTTTATTGGTATTCAATCTATTCAGCCTATTGTTAGTGTAAAATATTATCGAAGGTATACGAAAAGATCTAAATCTAGCTATGCATGACAAATAGCCATAAAAACTTAAATGGTACTTCATACCTTTAGATTTTCAATATACAATTAGAACAAATCGGGCAAAACCCCATATCTATGCAGTAAAAGTAGCTAAGTAGTTAAAATAAATGGTAGTAACTTGAAGTAGCCAGAAGATAACACATGATCAAAATAATGATTTTATATAATGTAACACCTCATGAAGGTAACAAGTAAATGCTATGAGTCCCCCGCAATGGGATGTCTTCTTGGCTATCCTCAACACTTCACCTTTCCAAGTGTTTATCTCTCAATGATGTAGAAAACACAAATCATGTGTTGAACTCAAGTGGGAGTTCAAATGGAAAAGGAAAATGATAGCGATAATGAGAATGATGAAGGTGAACAATGAATGTAAAACCTATAGGAATTTACAACGTAAGTTACATAGATAAAGAACCAAAGGTCACCGCTCACAAACAGATCACAAATCAATACACTAGTATAATCATGTGGTTAAAACCCTCGAAGAGGGATACAGTCCATGCCCTGAGCCAACGCGGCCACTTCAGGGAATTTATTAATATAAAAAGAAAAATTACATATGTTTCTCTCATAAACGGTTACCGAAAAAATGACCCTCGATGCTCTTTAAATAGAGATCATGGACCAATCGGGTGTTAAGCCATGGATCAAGTGCTGTTAATACCGAGGTGAGAGATAACCGTCAGATCACTACAAATCATGACCGTCGGATTATAAGTTACAAATTTACATGGTAAATAAACACACTTTACCTAACTCTACAATAGACTAAGTTATTCTTAACTATTTCCTATGTCAAAATATCCTAACATCCACCCTTTAGAAAAAATTGGGATAGGATTGAAGGATTTACAAAGTTGACACAAAAGGAGCCTATTTCTTATGTGTTGAAATATCCTAACATCCCCCTTTTAGAACAAATTGGGATAGGTTTGAAGGATTTACAAAAGTGACACAGTAGGAGAAGGAAGGAGGCATTAGAGCCTATCCCCCCTTAATGAAAAATTTCCTGAACTCCAAGCATGGATCAAATTCTTGTAAAATTTTCTTCTGTGAAAACCTTCGTAAAGATATCGACTACTTGATCATTGGTCAGACAATACTGTACTTCAAGAACACGATCATGAATGAGATTTTTGATGAAGTGTATGTGGAGTTCAACATGTTTCATATGATGATGCTGAACCGGATCTTTACATAACCTAATGGCACTCTGATTATCACACCAAAGAGTAGTTCAATGCTACTGATGAAGACCAAATTAAGACAGGATCTGACGAAGCCACATGGCTTCCTTGGTAGCTTCAACTGCACCACGATACTTAGCTTCTGCTGAAGAAAGGGAGATGACACTTTTTTTCTTACAAGATCAAGTAATAGGTTCTGAACCAAGAGTGAATACATATCCTGAGGTGGACTTCCAATCATCAGGGTCACCAACCCAATCAAAATCAGTGAAACCAATCAACAATTGAGATGCTCCTGCAATGTAATGAATCCCGAACTAAACTGTACCTTGAATATATCGAAGTGTTCTTTTAGCTGCTTTCCAGTGACTTTCATGAGGTTGGTGCATAAACCGAGCGACAAGACCAATGGAAAAGGAAAGGTCGGGATGGTTATGAGTTAGATACAAAATTTTACCAACAATTTTAGAGTATAAGGTAGCATCAATTTCATGGGTAGTACAGTTGACTGAAAGCTTGACTCCAGACTGAAAGGGAGAAGGGGCAGGTTTACATTCTTGCATGTGAAAGTGGTGTACAAGATCACAGGCATACTTGGACTGAGAGAGGGTAATGCCTTCCTTGGATTGCAAGACTTGAAGACCAAGGAAATTATGCAAGTGTCCTAAGTATGTCATTTTGAACTTATTTTTGAGGCTATACTT
Organism: Pinus albicaulis; assembly: GCA_034641835.2. Lineage (NCBI taxonomy): Eukaryota > Viridiplantae > Streptophyta > Pinopsida > Pinales > Pinaceae > Pinus > Pinus albicaulis. Next base: position 145,871 of record JAXQQM020084315.1, on the reverse strand, counting down.
CACATGGTTAATATGGTTTGGATCACTACCAGTAAGGATAAGATCATCAACATAAATAACAACGATGGTGAAGGAATTACCCACTTTCTTGGTGTAGAAAGTGTTTTCAAAATGACACCTAGAAAAGCCATTATCTAAGAGAAATCTATCCATTTTGGCATACCAAGCCCGAGGAGTTTGTTTGATACCATAGAGAGACTTCCTAAGACGCCGAACAAGCCTGGAGTATTTTTGGATAAAGCCACGGGGTTGTTCCATGTAGATTTATTCATGCAAATCTCCATGTAAGAAGACGGATTTAACATCCTTCTCATGGACTTCCCATTTAAAAGAGGCACCAAGGGAAAGAAAAAAGAAGATAGAATTAATTTTGGAAACAAGGGAGAAGGTTTTAGTATAGTCAATGCCTTCAACTTGTGAAAAACATTTAGCGACAAGACGAGCTTTAAGTCTATCAACTTTTCCATCTGGTCCAAACTTTTTTTTGTAAACCCATCTGCATATGACAAGTTTTCTTCATTTTGGAAGAGGAACAAGATCCCAAGTATTGTTTTCCAATAAGGAACGATACTCTTCATTCATAGCTTCATCCCAATCTGGATGATCAGAGGCTTCTTCAAAGGTTTATGGATCAATTTTTTTTGGAACTTGAGCCAATAAGGAAGAGGCTCTTTCGAACTGAGAACGTGTACGTCCTCGATCAATAGGGTCACCTGCAAGAGAACCTGCTATATCCCGAGTAGAGTGGACCCATCTTGGAAGTGTTGGAGTATAAGGAACAATTTCACGAGCTGGAGGAGGATTTTCATCCTTGCCGTCATCATCTTAACTAGAAGGAATGCTATTAAAAATAGAAGAGAGAGAGAGAAGTGGCACATATGCCGAATCAGGCTCGCAAGCTAAAGGTGGCACACCTGTCGAACTAGGCTCATGGGGCGATATATTTTCATCAAAATTTACATCTCTTCTAATGATCATATTTTTGGATTTTGGTTGAACAAGTCTATATCCTTTGACATCTTCAGATTATCCAACAAAAATACATTTTTCACTCTTAGGTTCTAAGGCTTTATGTTTCGCATCTGGAATATAGGCCCAAGCATCACTTCCAAAAACATGAACGTGACTTACATCTGGTTTGATTGAGCTCCAAGCTTCTTCTAGAGTTATATTCTTTAAAACCTTAGTAGGAGTGTGATTTACTATGTAATTTTCACAGTTAATGGCTTCTGGCTAAAAATTGAGACCAAGTCCTTTAGATTGAAGCATACAATTATCCATTTCTTTTAAGGTTCAATTCTTCCTTTTAGCTACATCATTTTGTTGTGGAGTGTATGGAACAATATGTTGCAATTGAATGCCATGCTCAATGTGGAAGTTGATAAATTTTTTGTTAACATATGCTCCGCCATTGTCTGATCTTAACTTAAGAATTTGATGTTCAGATTGTTTCTCAACAAAGGCCTTAAAGGCCAAGAACATGTTAAAAACTTCACTCTTGAGTTTTAAGAAATATGCCCAAGTGTTTCTAGAAAAATCATCAATGAAAGTTAAGAAGTACTTGCAACCAGAGAAAGAAACAATAGGAAGTGGACCACATAAATCACTATGCACAAGCTACAAAGGGGCCGAAGCATGTTAAGAGGCACGTTTGTCAAAACTATCCCGATGATGTTTTCTGAGTACACATCCAGAGCAAACACCATCTTGGCAAGATACCATAGGAAGGTCTGTCACCATATTTTCCTTACATAGAGTTTGAAGGGAACGATAATTTAAGTGACCAAATCGCTCATGCCAAAGTTTGCTCACATCGTCATTATGAGCAACAAAAACAGAGGGAAGAGATGACGACCCAAATTTTTCAAACTTATACAACCTTGTGGAATCATTAGCAATTCCAGTAACTAAAATATGTTTAGGATCTTTGAGGTCCTTGATGACAACATCATGAGGTGAGAATTCTACTACTTTCCCTTCACCTGAATGAGTTATCTGATAAACATATAGAAGGTTTCATGACAAGGTAGGAACACATAGTACATCATTAAACTAACCATTATCTAGATGAATGGTTCCAAATCCTACAACAATAAGAGATATATTATCACCAACATAAATATGTTTGGTGTTAAAATCATTTAAAGAAGAAAACGATGGATTTATTTTTAGCCATGTGGTAAGAAGCTCCAGAACCAATGAGCCACTCATGAGAAGGAGAAGAAGAAGATACATTTAATGCATAACGAGATCTTGATTCTTGACAACCACAAGCGGAAAGTGTCATGTCTGGAGATGAAGGTGAAGAGTGCCTCAAATTGATGTTGTGCTTCTTCATTGTTGCTTCTAAGGCTTCCATATTCTTAAAACATTTGGACTCTATATGGCCATCCTGATTGAAAAAGTTGCAATGTCTATCTGTCTTCTTCCCTCTATTTTGATTTGCCTTATTATTTTGGTGATTTGAATTTTGAGTTTGCGGCTAAAATTGCTGAGGGCCTTTGTTTGGTTTAGGACCATATTTTTTAGGATACTTATTTTTGGGATTCTTTTGATATGGTTTCTATTGGGTTGCTAAGGCTTTCTTAGAATCATTTCCAGTAGTGATAAGACCAAGGTGTAAATTTTTTTCTTGTTCTCTTATCAAAGAATCACAAAATGCATCAAAAGAGGGATTCTTGTAGGTGGTTCCTAAAGAAATGATAGCTTCTGTGGTGGAATGGAAGGTAGAAACAAATATAGAGTATGCAAGACCAAGCTTAGCAAGAATGTAATATATGAGGCTACCATCATCCTTTTTGACCTTACAACCTTCTAAAAGAATCTTGAGGGTCTTAAATTTGGATAAAAAATATTCAATGGAGGAGAAATTATTGGGGTCTAAAGTAAGCAACTCATTTTCAAGCTAGTGGGCCCGGATTTGATTTTGAATGCAAAAAATATTTTTTAGCTTTTCCAGGGCCTCATCGAGGGTGTCAATGTAAAGGATATGAAATCGAAGATCTTGAGAAATGGACATTCCTATCAACCCTCGTGCTTGATCTTGTTTATTTTCCCATTTAGAAGCTTTATCATCATCAGAAGGTTTATTTTCTTATCTTGTGGCTATTCTATCAAGCCCTTTACTTCTAAGTATATCTACTATGTGATGTAGCCATTGGAAATAATTGGTGCTGTTAAGAATAACTGGGAATGCACTTTCCATTTTTTTTAAACGTAAAGCTGAGAAAAGAAGAAACTAACTGCTCCAATGGAAATATCTTGAAAAATCAGGCCGTTTAAAAAAAGCGGCTTGAAAAATGGCTTCTGGATTAATAAGTTATACCTTTTGAAAAATATGAGCTGTAGATGCTGAATAGTTACAGGAACAGGATGAAGTACGTCTTTTAAAAAAAAAAAAATCTAACCCTTTGAACAAAATCTTTTTACAAAAGAATCTTGAGAAGGAGACTTGAACCCAAGACCTCTATTCTCATAAACTAGCCCCTCACCACGTAAGATAGTAAAAGGATCACGTTATTGTATGAAAGGAGGAAGGGGGGTTTCACTTTCAATTTTTTTTAAAAAACTAAAGCAGAGAACAGCTGAAACAAACTGCTCTAATGGAAATATCTCAAAAAATTAGGCCGTTTCAAAATAAACGGCTCGAAAAATGGCTTTTGGATGAAGAATTTATGCCTTCTGAAAAATCTAAGTTGTAGATGTCGAATAGTTACGGGAACAGAATGAAGTGCGGCTTTCTAAAAAAATTTCCACCCCTTTGAACAAAACATTTTTACAAAAGAAGCTTGAGAAGGAGACTTGAACCCAAGACCTCTATTCTCATAGACTAACCCCTCACCAAGTGAGATAGTAAAAGGATAACATTATTGCATGAAAGGGGGAACGAGTTTTTTTTTTTTTCATGCCTTTTCCTACACAAAAAACACAAAAACTGAGCCAAAAAAAAATGAAATGTAAAGCCTTACAGCATAATGTTATATTTTCAGTTAGCCTTACAGGAAACTATCATTTTTTTCACTATTTATGATTTCTCGAGATCGCACAAAGACTAGGGGAAAGAGCATACGTAACAAAAAAATCCTTTTTCCTATTTCTGATTTGCGAGATCGCACGGAGCGCACATCAAAGAGCATACACAGAGAAGACGGTATAGATCTAGAAAATAAATAAAACCTTAATACCGAAAATAAACAGAAAAAAAATTGAAATAATTAGAACTATTAACAAATATCACTACAAAATAGATGCTCTATACCTCCAGATCTAAACTGACATAACTTTGGCAACCCAAAATATTTTCGCATGAAATGAAAGGCATTCCTCACTATAAAGGTTTCTCCAAAGACAACCGAGTAGTTCTCCAAGACCAAAAATGTTTACAAATAGTAGATATACAAAATGACATTCGCACGCAGTCAAATCGGCTTCGAATTTTGATCAACAACGAACGCAACCCTCAAAATAGCTCTGATACCATGTAGGAATTTACAATGTAAGTTCCGTAGATCAAGAACCAAAGGTCGCCGCTCACAAACAAATCATAAATCATTACACCAGTATAATCACATGGTTAAAACCATCAAAGAGTGAAACATTCCATGCCCTAAGCCAATGTGGCCACTTCAGGGAATTTATTAATATAAAAGTAAAAGTTAGATATGTTTCTCTCATAAAAAGTTACCAGAAAAATTACCCTCCATGCTGTTTAAATAAATATCATGGACCAATCGGGTGCTAAGCCATGGATCAAGTGCCATTAATACTGAGGTGAGAGATAACCGTTGGATCACTACAAATCGTGACCATCAGATTACAAGTTACAAATGTACATGGTAAAGAAACACACTTTACCTAACTCTACACTAGACTAAGTTATTATTAACTATTTCCTATATGTTGGAATATCCTAACAAAACCCTCCTATTTATAAAAACAAATATTGAGTTATCCTCGCATCATAATGGAGTATAATAAAATATTATTAACCAAGATCTTGATCTAGCCATTTGAAATATTTTATTATATTTTGTTATAGGTAAAAAGTATCTAAATTGGTTAAATAATTTTATTCAAAAATAACAAACGAATAAATGATCTATTTTTCATTTCAAGAATGTGGTTAAGTAATAAAAAAATAATGATTTGTTTAATTATTCCTAGATGATTTAGTCAAATCTAACAAAGAATAATAAGTAAATAATGATTTAATTAATTATTCCTAAAGAAAAATAATAAAAACAATGATTTATCTAATTATTTCCCATAATTATTTTAAATATGATGAGTAATATTATTTAAACAACGGTTTAATTAATTATTCGAGAGGAAAATAAAATAAATAGGGATTTATTTAATTATTCCTCATGGTGTCTCTTATTTTAACCAGAAATAACTTAATAAAATATGGTTTATTAAATTATTTCTTATACTGAAAGAAATTTTACTACGATAAAATTGGTCTTACATGGTGTACTTCAATCCATATAATTAGAAATGGTTATATGACCAATTTTTGGTGATAATAGATTTCCCCCCATCGTACGAGCGTTAGGCGAAAGTCGTATCACTGAAGTACATTGTACGAACACAATGAGTAGACACCGAATGGGATTTATAGAGAGAGAGAGAGAGAGAGAGAGAGAGAGAGAGATGAATGAAGTGAAGCAAGAGAGTAAAATAACTAAGGGGGAGAGACCTACGAAGCTATATAAGTCTTCTTTTATGTTGGAGTACCTCTTTTCAATGAGGTGGGGGAAGCATACCTATGCCCGCCGAGATGACAAAGTAAAAAAAATAATGGTCAGACGAGTAATGTAGGACTGAGTTAAAAAATGTATGAGACATGATACATGACATTCTTGCATCAATTGGGTAGAAAATAATACAATGGATCTCATATACATAATGTGCCTCGAAAAACATGTTCGAGGACTAAATACAATAACATATGAGTACATGAGACATAAAGAGTGCGCCTCCATATAACATGGGGAGGGGAGGTGGGTATACCAACCAAAGAATCCTTGTTGTACATGAAAGGGATTTGAAGATCTGAATTGATCATCTGAATGAGACATGCATGAGGTGGGTGTTGCAAGGGGCTAGAACCGGACCCATAAAATTTGTGGAACAACATCTTAGGCTCTAACATAATCTATGGTCATCTGGCCATGTGGGGGGGTACCTATAGGGCCACCCACCCATGAGGTTTGAAATATCTCACACACACTCGAGTATCACTAGTAAAATTTGCTGGATCACTAGACCATCAAGTATACAAATATCAATCATGTGATCATGAGGTGAGGTCAAGCATATGAGAAACAACCAAGTTAAACAGAAACGATGATTACCTTTGCTTGATCTAAAGCATCAAGCAATAATGGAAGTTGAAACCAAGATACACCGCACTTTAGACCTTTCTTATGGAATAAATGTGCTAATGTCCATAGAAGAATGCCTGAGATAGGTGAGGTAATTAAGAATCCTTAACTAAGCCACGAGGGATCATAGTAAAGCGACTAATGCACTAACACTAGGGATGATGATGGAAGAAGTGGATAATGAGTAGCGAACAAACCACTTCCCTTATTCAAAGAATAGAAAAACATGTTTCACTTGGTGATGACTAACTCGATTCCAGAGGAGATGAGGGACTGTATGACTAGAGGAAAAAATGGGAAACAAATGATTAATGCGACACAAATATGGATGGAATAATTTAACAGGAGATAAAGGGGCTCGGGATAGACTCCATGAATGTGATGATGACTCAACTCGGATGCTCTGAATAAGGGTGACTTGATGATGCTTCCACATATTTTAGGCCCAAGGGGACCATAAAAACATGAACAAGTAATTGTTGTCCATGATGAAATTCAAAACATGAGATGACAAGCACAATGGAAAAGTGGTTCCAAAGTACAAGTGACGCATATGAAGATATTTGGTTTGAATGGCAGCAAAGTGATACTTAATGGAAACATTGGCTCTTAGGTGAAGTGTCAATTAACAAAAAAAACACCCATTATAGTGCTTGGAGATAGCTTTCCAATAGTTTTGATGGTTCATGAAACTGATCTACGGTTTGGTCACAATTGGTGACGAAAAAATTATGGATTTTCCTATAAAAGGTTTTTTTACTCAAATTTCAATTCATTTTCTAGCTGAGCTATGGTGAATTTGGAGAGGAGAAGAGGGCCCTATGTCTTGTGAAAATCTTAGCGAAAAAAGCTACCATGGAAAATATGATCTGCGACTTTGAGGAAGGTGGCCCTACATGTCTAAGGATGGCTTTAATGCTTCTTAGAAGAGTGGTTCCCCATGATTAATCAAGGTAAGAAAATAATACATGAATGAAATACTAGAGAATATCTAGAGTCATCCCCACTGACCAAGTCAAACATGGCGACAAAGTGGTAAGTATGGTATCACATAAAGTAGAATATCTGAATATATGGTATCAAGAATCTACTATATAAGGCTTGTCGGAAAGGCCTATAGGAAAAACTATCCAAGGAATGGGAGGATCATTGAACATACCTATATCAATGGGTTCTAGGCCAAGACTTATGTTAATAAAGTGATAACATGGCCAGGGGTGCCATCATGCCCACAAGCATGGGATACTTTGGCCAAGCATATGTGATGGAGGGGAGTGATCTTGTATCCTAAAGGTGTGAACGATTCCCCTACCTAAAGGATTTTGTGGGATTACGTGATGTTCCAAGTTCTTAAATAATGGATTTGAACATTCAGTCTCATAAGAACTAAATTCTCAAGAGGGTGGTGATAATATATAGAGGCATAGTTTCCCCAAGCATGCCATGGACATGACAAATGTATTTATAATAATGGACTCTAAACAAATTTTGAAGGTGCAGTTCACCATTTGATTATATTATCGTTATCTTCTTATGGGAAGGATGGATAGGTACAATTATAGAAAGGATATAGTGGATTACCAATCTCATTTGGCACTGTATATATGAATCAAATGGACTCAATTTATGGGTTTGCATGCATGGTGTCACTATAACAAAGAGTGGCTTCAAAGATAATGAACCAGGGCTCACCTAGAAAACAATGTGGTTGATCAACAACAATGTCTAAGTGACTTGGTTGTTGATGTAAATTGAATGAATGGTTATGCGGATCATCCCTAGAGTGATCTGAAGTGATATGGGACTCTATAGTTGCCTCTAAATGGGGAGGAATAATGGGACTAGAGTTGACACTACCAAATACACTAAGAGGGTTGGGGAGAATTGCTTCTCATGGACTCTCTGATATGGGTGCCCCCTTACCAAAAAATTTGGTGTCAATGTAAAGGCAGCAAGGCCTATGTGGTTTAAATGCATGGGTTTGAAGTAAGGGGTTTTATAAACAATTGAACTCACTATGGATGAAGTCTTTGGAATCCACAACATGTTTTTCATGGGGCTACTGGGGAATGAGATATGCATGATGGTACCTTCCATAATCTCTTCATCTGAATGGAATATGGGAGGACTGAAGGAAGGGAGACCACATGATACAATACATCTATGTGTCACATCATCATGACTAAAATGGCTCACATATGCATCGCTTCTATGGGTAGACAAAGAACTAGTAGATGGAACATCTAACAATGTTGAGACTACAGTATTCGACGAAATAAGTTCGACAGAAAAAAATGGGAAGCCCGAGAGGGGTCTTCCTTAGTGGATCTCATGGATGATGACATATAGATAATAACGAACGAAGAGTTCATCACCATGACATCGCAAAAGGTATCACAATGGGTGCAAAATTGTACTCAAGTTCTCGTAAAGCATAACTCACAAGTAGAGGAGTAGATGATCCACTATGAGTGGCCACTATTTCACGAATTTCCAGAAGGATATCACGAAAGTCATTGAGACAGGGAAAATTATGGGAATAGTGGCCGTAATTATGTCACAAAGCACAAGGGTGATTTGTGACCAATGCTTTCAGCGTCTTGGCTAAATCAGGTAAGGTAACATGGACCTTCAAGATGCCAGATTTAGGAAATGTTTCATTAACCACAAATTTGAGATGAGGAAGCTTAGGATACTTATTTGTGGCATGCCTCACAACATTAGACAAAGCGCATGGAGGTATCAAATTTGGAGGCTTAAATGGAGTTGGAGTTGTTTGGGGAGCCTTGACCTTAGGTTCCTTCTTTTTGGATTCCCCCCCACCTCATTGGATGCTTTTTCAATAAGAGAATATTCCTATTGAGGTGGCTATGGCACTGAAGCAAAGCAAGGGGTCATGCTGACCCATTGAACTAGGGTCAAAGTGGTATTTTTTTTAAGCTGACCATAATGAGTTTTTGTTGGGGGATGAATGTACCAGAATTGAATGCCCAGGTTCAATTGGGTAAAATCAACATAGCCATAACAGGCACAGATAAGACTCCAACTAGGGGAGTTAAAACTAGTATATGACCGAAAATGTAATCACCAGGAAAAACATATCCCATATGGTTAAGGCTCCGAGGAATTGTTCCTAGTTGAAAAAAAACGGGAGAGACACTAGAAGAAGGAGAAGGTCCTTGAGGATATGGTCCTGATGGCTGTGTCGAGTGAACACTAACATGTTACAAAGGAACTGGTCGCTGGTTAGTCATACCAGGTGGCTTTTACCTAGTTCGAGATGCTTACAACATGCAAACACTCGATGATTAGGGCTCAGTAATGGGAGAATGTGGACAGGGGAATGCACCAATTAATGAAGAATATTTATAGACTCTAGGTAAGACACTAGTGAGAGGAGTGATTGGTTTCTTATCGGGCACCGAAGATATGATTGACTCGGAGGAGGTTTGAGACTTTGGTTAATAATATGTAAAATGATAGATTGTGACAATATTTCCATTATTGGGGAAGAACATCTTATGGTGAAATACAAATGTGACATCTGAAATTGCATAGGTGTAGCTATGACTGAAGAGGGTATTATAATCCAAGGGGGCATCAATGAATTCTATGTCAACAGAAATAGTTGTTCCTACAAGTGTAAGAGGAAAATTTCAAAACATGTGAAGGGGATGGGAAGGGTGACCATCCCAAGAACACAAAATGATGGTGGATGGGCACATATTAGGGGACCCAAGTTGCTACCAAACATAGGGGTACATCACATAGGTGGATGCGTACTCATCGATGAGACATCGTTGGATATCAATATTACATATCTTGACTGGTACTTGGAAGGCAAGAGATGAGATTAAGGGGGTGTGTTATGAATTTTCAACATCAAAGACGTTCAAGCAATCCTTTGAAGGATCCACAGTGCCTAGAGCAGATAGAAGAGATTTTATTTTAGATCAGCCCATCTCGAGAACTTCTAGCGTTGACATGGCGGCATGGGACTCTGCCAAGTCATCCACTATGTTGTAAGTGTGGGTGGCTTTGGCATAAGCATCATTTTGGTGTAATGGCCTTTTGGGGATATTGGTAATGACCTCTTCCTTACGCTGAGGAATCTGTAAGGGAACATTTGGTGTCAAATGGAATTTGTGGATACTTTGGTTTCAGACTCAGTTTCAAATGTAGCGGATTTCTTGTCATACTCCCGTGACTGGGTTTGAAGGTTAACATCAGTAGTATTAACCTCATCAAATTTCATCATGAGAATATGATAATAAAGGGTACCTAACTATTGAGGTTGGGGAGCGCCCTGACCTTGAGGTGGTTGGGAAACAACATATACTTTATGAGGGAAAGGATTCATGAACACAACTGGATGAGTTGGCGCAGTGTTTGGAGGAAGCAGCATGGTGGGTTGTTGTCCTGTGGACTTTTCTTGGGCTTCCCACAACTAGTGCATCTATGGTAAAATGGGACAATCATGAGTATAATGGAAATGTACCCCAAAACATGGACAATGTTTTTTTGTATAAATGGGTCCTGTCCGGCTTGGGTTAATCACCCTGTTTCTTGTTTGTGATGTTAAGTTGGTTCCATTGGGATGCGTTCAATTGATTACCTTGGCGAACCTAGTTACCCTTCATTTGTTGGTTTCATTTTCCTTTCCCCTTATTATTTTTCTTTGAATTAGGGAGATTAGTTACACTCTGCTGAGCATACACTTGACCTTAAGGAGGTAGTGGCTATTGTGGGAGAGGTTGAGAGGGGATGGGAGGCGGGGCTGATGATGCCATAGGTGTTGGATTGTTGTAAAGATATAAGGATATGGGGAAAAATTTGGGTAAACAGGTTGAGAAAAATATAGCCGTGCCATCAACTAATGCAGTAGGGAAAATGCATAAGGCGTGCTTTGACCAGGATACAAGTTGCCCAAAGGAGTATACGTGTTGGAGGAACTGGTACCCCCTCGGGGTAACCATAACTCATTTAGTAGGAGAATATGGATTTGAAAGATATCCAATGATATTGTCGACGACATGAGATGCCCTGATGCATTGGCACGACGAGGTCTAGGAAGATTTGGTAAAACAGTCTAAACATAATGAGACTGGGCGTTGATCAATTCGTATTTAATTGTGACCTAGAGATCTTGTTCCTCTCACCGAGGAAAATGAGATGTGACATCTTTCTCGATGGTGGCTAAGATAATTCTATGAAACCTATCCATATGGACATGGTCATCAAATGTAGGGGATCTATACAAGCTCCTTCTTCTACGCATTTCGTGGACATGACCAGAAAGGCGGGTGGCAGAAGTTTGAAGGAATGCGGTCAAAAACTCGGTACCAGTATCATAATGGAGGGATTACTATAAATATGACAGAAACTCTTTAGCAAGAGTCACAAAAGTGTTATGTTATGTGACATGATGGTAAACATACCACTTTGCAGCTTTTCTAGTGAACGTACATTGGAATAACCAAAGATGGATGGAATCATTGGTGATGGAATTGGATGAACATCACATATTAAAGGAATAGACATGATTAATGGCACCCTATCTAGTGTTTCCTTCAAACTTAGGAATGTTGGAATGAATATTAGTTGGCATAGTTGGCCAACCTCCATCATTGAGTATGTGGTCATTGATTAACTGGCTAAAATTAGGAAGGCTTAAACCCACCATAAAATGTAGCAAAGGAGTAACCGAGACGGTTCCAATAGTTTTTCCACTTATAGTGGCTCAATCATTACGCATACGGCCACCACTGGCATGAGGCACTGCATCTGCATTGGTTTCTGACATGGTGATGGTATGAGGGTGAAAAAATGAATCAGAGGAAGAACTCGATGAACTAGAATCAAAGTTGGTATGGGGACTTGGGGGAGGCCTAACTCGGACCCTATGGGGTGAAGTAATGTGATATTCCCATTTAGCCCAAGCTAATGGGAATATCTTATTTTTCCTAATTTTATCTTGCATTTCATGTTTATGAATAAAATATGAAGGAGGACATATAAAACTCCTAAAAACCATGAATAAATCAATGCCTATGTAAACAGAGACATATCTGGACCATGTAAATAATATATTGCAGGTGTGAATGGGCTTAAATCACAAGATTCGGTCAACCTTGACAAAATCAACAGCGCAATCTAGGTGAAATGAACCTCATGGATACACAGTGCAGTTCTATATGGAGGCTCCACATGTGATAGGGGTTAACTCATTGAGGTGGTTTAGGGTTTGAAAAGGCTTTCATCCTATAAAAGAAGGAGGAGGAAAATAAGAGAAGTTTGTTAATGTTATTATTTTCTAAAGGTTTTGTCTGCTGAGACACACCTCTTTGGGTTTTCTTGTTTAGGATCCTCACCTCCTTCCTTGAGCAGCTCTTGGAGGAGTCTTGTTTGTATAGTCCACTATCAGACATTTGGTCAAGCTTCATCTTGTATCTAGAGCAGAGTCTTGCTTAGGATTGGGTTTTCCATGTGAGCTACAGCAAGTGGAACACTAGATCTACTCAGACCTAGCTTGTACTGGTGCCTCTTCTCAGTGAGTGTGTCTTTTAACCACCTGGAAGAGTGCATTAGTGGGTTGAGCTTCAGATCCATACATTGGAAGTAGGCCAAAGCATTCTCAGGTCCAACATTGCAGTCCCTCTTCCATGACTGCGTTATTTTCAAGAGCAAAGTTGCGGGGTGACTTGGTATTATTTTCAAAGGAGTGATCTCTAGTGAAGGGTTTCTTCCTTTCACTGTGGTGATCCATGGATTGGCCAACCAATCCATGTTATTTCAGAAATTATTTACTATATATGTTATTATTCAGAGTTTTCTGAATACTTCTGCAGATCTGTGACTTAGATCTCAGATCTACTCATGTACCTTCATGTTTTGTTGAGATCCCCAAGGGGAGTGTATAAAGGAGCATTTCTTGTTTATAGATCTGATATAGATCTAAAATTTTATGTACAGATCTTCTGTAGATCTAATTTTTAATCTACCATATGCTTCAGGAATGGAAATTACACTGTCAAACTCTTTTCTGCATTTTCTTGTGTTGTAGTGTCTCATTCCGGAAGCCCTGATCCATCTAAAACTTCTATCTTTCTCTGAAAAAATTGCATAAATCATATAATATGTCTGATTTAATGACTTTTATACTTATTTGCATCTAATTCCTTCAGAAATTATTCTACATATGCTTCATTCATATTATTCATACTCTAGGTCATGGGAAATCAACAATTTTAAGCCTAGTCAAGATTGGAGGAACTATTTAACATACCTAGGATCATTTCTTTGACCTGAAATTTGGTATAGGAGTTGAAAATGACCTAAGTTAGAAGATCCAACTGTTAACCTCCTTATTTTTACGCACATCCCTAAAATTACTCATTTTAGTGCATAAATCACAGATTTTCCCCACCCTTTTGAGTCAAGAAGTGAAGTAAAGTTCTTGTTGTTAATTATAATGAAGGATATGTCATCTAGAATTAGTTAAATATGATTTCTTTCTACTTTCCAATTTTGGAATTCCTTAGGGTATTCTTACTGTTGTAGAAAATCACTATATTGCTACATTTCCCCACTTGGGAATGAGAATATAGGCCATATACTTGTTGAAGTTCTTACATCTATTGGTGAGATGTTTTTTGACATCCAATAAGTTGTTATACATTTCCATGATCATTATTTTATGAAGCTCCACATTGGTAATAGCTCAAAATATTCCCAATAGTGTAGTTGTTCCCATTTTAGGATATTACAGTGGTATCAAAGCAAGATATTTGGCACAGCCTATGCATTCTTGGAGCCAATATCTCTTCAGAGAGATGAGGACATCTCAATGACAGGGAGAAGAGGTATCATGGAATAAGACAGAAGAAAAATTATTACACCATTATAACCTCTTTGTATGGAAGAATAGAAGGAGTAGAGTTCTCTAACATTCTTTCTCAAGTTTTGCATGAGCTCGAGGGATAAATTGGGGGAGTGAGGATTAGAAGATCAAGATATCTCTTGATGAGGTTTGCACAAGAGGGTAGCCCCACTACTTCATCTGATGTGTGTGAGCATGCAACCACACAATCCGATCTACAACGTTGTAGCATGCTTACATTCTTTGCAAGAGGACAAGAAGAGGGAGGGACACCAGAGGAGGAGACCCTTGGTGACTACCTTCGAGAATATGAATCTCGGTCTCAAATATTCAAGGAGAATTTAGGCATCCCTAAGATTTTTTAGCTCAAATAAGGGAGAAGATCCATGAAGATAACTCCATTTCAGAACATTGCTAGGAGGGGTAAAGATCTGCTACATGATTTTCTAGGGGAAAAGGCCTTACTTCAGCAAGATCATTCTTCTCAAGAAGAATACATGAATGTCCTTTCCTCAATGATAGATCAAGAGAAACAATCTCTTATTGATGGGGCATACTCCATTGTTGAGGAGGAAGAAGTAGAACTGAAAGGTTCCTCTAGCGCTATGATAGCAGGAGGGAATCTAACTTTTTTGAAAGATGGAGTTGAAACTATTGCTTCCACTATGAGGTCCCTTGTATCTCTGCAAGGCGGTACCTAGGATCTTATTCATGGAGAAGATGAACATCATGTGTCTATGATGATAGACAAGGGGAAAAAACAAAGAAGCACCTTAGACTATGAAATATTGCAGAAGGGGGGCAATGAAGAAGAAGATGGGGGAGTTGCTCCAACCTCTCCTTATCATTGTACTTCCACAGAACAATTAGAGATGGATTTTCACAGTGGAAGTAGTCATATTATGTTCCCATCAGTATTTCACATGGGAATGAGCCATGAGACATCTTTATCTTGTGGTGTACCCCCTGGAAGACCGCCTGATTCAGATTGGATGGGAGAAGTTTCATGCATTGATGCTCCTTCCATAGATCCTAGAAGGAAGACAGCATTAGGAGACCATGCTACAGTGCTGAGAGTATGGGGGAGGTACAAAGAAAGGGAGAGAATTTTTCCTTTGACTTAACTATATATCCTAACCTCTAAAATTGAATTGAGGATATATGCTACAAGGATAGAAAATGACACCATCATGAAGCATGGGAGGCAAGATTTGAATCAGAAGACAAACTTGTTTGAAGAACACTCTTCCCTGCTAGAAGAGAGATGGTGGTCTCACATGCATGCTTTGGAAAAAATAGAGAGGCCTTAGAAAAATTATAGCCTTCCATAGAAGACTAACTCCCAAGAGCTTCCTTCTTCTCTGAAGCATGTGCATGAGCAAGAAGGGCAGCAAGGAAGGAATAACAACATTCCATCTCATACCTTTCGCATGGGAGATGACAAAAAAGGAGAAGAGTGGGAGGTATGGCCTTCCAACATACACCTTGGACATGGAGGATGTCAAGGAGAAGAGCAGCAACATGGCAGCCACGTTAGTTGGAACATTATCAACGCTCTCATTGTTGGACACATTATATCCCTATTGGAAATCCCAACTGCTGGTAGGATATTCCAAGGATCTTCATACTTTCATGATTCTGGATGACTAGTTGCATGAGGGGAGTTGTTCAATCTTTGAGGGAGTCATCTATATGCATGTGCCTGTTGAGCTGAAATTTCTCCATGTGTCATGTGTTATATATTTTAGAGGGGACATTTTGCAAACCATGAATGGTTCACATGAGATGTTGTTTCCTTGTGGGATGGATTTTTCACATCTCATATTGACTTTGGGAAAACAATTCATGGGGCTTTGGATTGGTGAGCATCTAGCTTATGATGGGATCTTGATCTTTGATGATGTCACCAATGGAGGAGAACTCTTGCATCACTCACTTTAAAATTTTCTTGAGGAAAAGCAACATTTTGGAGGGGAGGACTATAATATTCCCATTTAGCCCAAGCTAATGGGAGTATATTATTTTGCTTTATTTTATCTTACATTTCATGTTTATGAATAAAATATGAAGGAGGACATGTAAAACTCCTAAAAACCATGAATAAATCAATGCTTATGTAAAAAAAGACATATCTGGGCCATGTAAATAATCTCTTGCAGTTGTGAATGGGATTAAATCACAATATTGGCTCAACCTTGACCAAATCAACAACGCAGTCTAGGTGCAATCAACCTCATGGATACACAGCGTAGTTCTAGATGGAGGCTCCACATGTTAAAGGGGTTAACTCATTGAGGTGGTTTAGGGTTTGAAAATGGTTTCATCCTATAAAAGAAGGAGGAGGACAACAAGAGAATTTTTTTGATGTTATCATTTTCTTGTTGATGTTATTATTTTCTGAAGGTTTTGTCTATTGAGACACACCTCTTGGGGTTTTCCTGTTTAGGATCCCCACCTCCTTCCTTGAGCAGCTCTTGGAGGAGTCTTATTTGTCTAGTCCACTATCCAGAATTTGGCCAAGCCTCATCTTGCATCTAGAGTGGAGTCCTGCTTAGGATTGGGTTGTCCATGTGAGCTGCAGCAACTGGAAAAATATATCTACTTAGATCTAACTTTTATTGGTGCCTCCTCTTAGTGAGTGTGTCTTTTAAAATCCTGTAAGAGTGCATTAGTGGGTTGAGCTTCATATCCATACATTGGCAGCAGGCCAAAGAATTCGCAGGGCCAATAACACATTCCCTCTTCCATGACTGTGTTATTTGCAAGAGCAGAGTTGCGGGGTGACTTGGCATTATTTTCGGAGGAGAGATCTCTAGTGAAGGGTTTCTTCCTTTCACTGTGGTGATCCATGGATTTTCCAACCAATCCATGTTATTTCAGATCTGATCTGCTATATATGTTATTATTCATAATTTTATGAATACTTCTGCAGATCTGTGACTTAGATCTCAGATCTACTCTTGTGCATTCATGTTTGCTAAGATCCCCGAGGGTAGTGTATAAAGGAGAATTCCTTGTTTACAGATCTGATATAGATCTAAAATTTTATGTACATATCTGCTGTAGATCTTATTTTTAATATACTACATGCTTCAGCAATGGAAATTACGCTTTCAAACTTTTTTCTGCATTTTCTTGTGTTGTAGTCTCTCATTCTGAAGCCCTGATCCATGTAAAACTTATATCTTTCTCTGATAAATTGCATAAATCATATCATAGGTATTATAGTTATTTTCATCCAATTCCTTCAGAAATTATGTTTCATATGCTTCAGTCATATTCTGCATACTCTAGGTCATGGGAAATCGACAATTTTAAGCCTAGTCGGGATTGGAGGAACTGTTTAACATAGCTAGGATTGTTTTTTTGACCTGAAATTTGGTATATGAGTTGCACATGACCTACGATAGAATATCAAACCATTTTCCCTCATTATTTTTATGCACATCCCTGAAATTACTCATTTTAGGGCATAAATCACTACTTTTCCCCAACCTTTTGAGTCAAGAAGTGAAGTAAAGTTGCTGATGTTTCTTAAAATGAAGGATATGCCATATATAATTAGTCAAAGATGATTTCTTACTGCTCTCCAACTTTTTAATACCTTAGGGTATTCTTACTGTTGTAGAAAATCCCTATATTGCTGCATTTCCCCACCTAGGAATGAGAATATAGGCCATATACTTGCTGAAGTTCTTACATATGCTGGTGAGATGTTTTTTTACATCCAATGAGTTGTTCTACATTTCCATGCTCATGATTTTATGAAGCTCCACATTGGTAATAACTCAAAATATTCCCAACAGTGTAGTTGTTCCCATTTTGGGATATTACAAGTAATATGTCCTAGTGGAACCCGAGGGTGGTTACCTTGGATTCTCTACAATAAATTCCTTGGGGGCACAATGATGAGTAGTCACATATGACATGAAAAGGTTGAAAACTAAAAAAAAAAAGATCTGTGTGGCAGATAATTAATTATGGTGTTTATGTCTTGGCTTGGAAGTGTAAACCAAGTGCTCTTTGCTTTAGGTGGGAGTGTGTGCAAGCCTTCTGTTTATTATAATTAATCCTAGATGGTTATTTAAAGAAGAAAATTTTTGAAAAACTAAAATGAAATTGAAATAACCATTAAAAAAATAGTTAATCATGCATAAATCCCAACCCAAAGTATGTTGCAAAGAAAAAAAATGAAATGAGGGTGAAATTGAATCAAAACACACTAAAATTTCCAAGATATATTATGTATATCAGACTATGATCTAATGACTAAATATTGTTGTAAATGACACAGAAAAGTGCAAGAAACCAGAGGGGAAAATTGTTGCAAAAGATAAGGTTAAAGGTTAGAAACTTAGGGCAAACAAAGAGACCCTAAGGCAAATGCCAAACATAAGTCAAGAGAGGGGTTTGTATGTAACAATATCCTACTAGAAAGGATCTGTAAAAATGATGGATCTGACCCTGAAACTATGGATGAAAGCATTGTAAATCTAAGACTACCTACTCACCTTAACCCCTCCTAAAAAGGTGAAAGTGTATTGAAACCCTAGGGGGATTGGTTCTACTTCAAAAAGATAATATTATCATATCTGAGCCTATGATGGGTTGCAACACAGGTCAAACAACCCAAAACAATGTTCTTCAGCAAACCTTGATAGTTTTAGAAAAAAACTTGGAAAAAGGTTCCAGATCATAGTTACTAACTTGTAAACAGGTGAGCTCAGACATTTTGAGCAGACAAGTGTGATTTCATGGGGAAATTGCATTATTTGGGCTAAAAAATGTTACTTATGTTTCTTGATTTTCGAGTGGCACGTTGTGGAAAATTTTCTGTCTCTTGATGGCTAATGTGTTACCTGCGGAAAACACCAGAAAACATCTGAAATTTAGAATTTTGACTGAATTAGGGAAAGGAAATGAAGAAACAACATCAAGAGACTGAAAACACCTAAATAAAAACTCTTTTTGCTGAATTTGTTCGTCACACAGGAATCTCAATCACAACACTAAAGTCATCATTTCTTGACGCTAATGTGTAAGTAAAACACTAGCAGAGTCACCATTTGTTGACACTAATGTATAATTAAAACACTAGCAGAGTCATAATTTTTTAGTGTAAAATCTTATCGAAGGTGTACAAAAAGATCCTACCTTAGTTATGCATGATGAATAGCCCTAACAACAGAAACGATTTTTTAAGCCTTTATATTTTCAATACACAGTTGGAAAAAATCCTACAAAAACTGATATCTATGCTGTAAAAATAGCTAAATAGGAAAAAGAAATGGTAATAACTCCAAGTCACCAAAAAAAAAGACAACATTAAAATAATGATTTTATAAAATGTAACACGTGGTGAAATAAATAAGTAAATGTTACGAGTCCCCCTAGATGCGATGGGTTCTTGGCAGTCCTCAATGCTTCAACTTTGTGAGTCTCTCTCTCTCAATGGTGTAGAAAACCGAAAGCATGTGTTGAACTCAAGTGGGAGCTCAAATGGCAAAAGGAAATGATAACCACAATGAGAATAGTGAAAGTGAATAATGAATGGAAAAATCCTCCTATTTATAACAAAATATTGAGTTATCCTCGATAAAGGAGAATAATAAAATACTATTAACAAAGATCTATATCTAACCACTTGGAATATTGTATTATATTTTGTTGGAGGGAAAAAGTATTTAAATTGGTTAAATACATTTATTTAGAAATAATAAACAAATAAATACTTTATTTATCGTTTCAAGAATGTGGTTAAGGAATAATAAACAAATAATGATTTGTTTAATTAATCCTAGGTGATTTAGTCAAATTTAAGAAGGAATAATAACTAAATAATGATTTAATTAATTATTCGTAGAGAAAAATAATATAAATAATTAATTATCTAATAATTTCTCATAATTGGGTTAAATATTATCATGAATATTATTTTTAAAATGGTTTAATTAATTATTCCCAGAGGAAAATAGAATAAATAACAACTTATTTAACTGCTCGTCGTGGGATTTCTTGTTTTAATGAGAAATAACTTAATAAAATATAGTTTATTAAATAATTTCTTATAGTGAAAGAAATTTTATTATGGTAAAATTGGTCTTACATGGTGTACATCGATCCATATAATTAGAAATGGTTAGATGATTAATTTTTGCTGATAATACATATGTATGAAGAAATGTATATTTTGTTAGTGTTATTTCTCTCTCATTACTAAGTATGTGTATATGCATGTAAGAGTACTTTTTCGTATTGATGATACTCGATTGTGAAAATAAACAATTTATTCCATGAAAATATGAGATTATTGATAGAATTAGAGTTCCATGTCAAACTGTATATTATTTTACAAGGTTGTTCCTTGCTATTCAATCTTTATACATGCATGCTAAAGATCTCAATTATTGTAAAATGATGGAAGGAAGGTAAAATAATAAAAATAATTATGCTAGTCTTATCCTAATGAAGTTAGATTAAAGATGATGGAAACTTATTATGATCCTATATTCATAGTGAAGTACATGCATAACTTTAGAAGGAATATATATATATATATATATATATATATATATATATATATATATATATATATATATATATATATATATATATATATATATATATATAATTTTATGTTCCTCTTTATGAAATTCTAGAAAATATTTTGTTGACAAGTCTAGCTAAAATGTTGAATAATGGAAAGAACAATTTTGTGATAATACATTAAGTAAAACAACAATATTTAATGGAACTTATATTCTTTAGTTAAATCAATTTTGATGACTAAATAGAAAAAAATCATTTCATAAATCCCTAAATATTATTAGTATTTGTCCTCAGGCATGGGACTATTTAATCAAAATGATCTAGTAGCATTAGTTCAGGTCACTACTAATGAAAATTAACCAAAGTTTGTATTTCACATTTGATAAAATATTGTCACTCAACCTATGAGAAAAATGTAGTGATATTTCCATCCAATAAGACATCTACCCATATTACTTGGTGTCTTTGAGAGGCAGTGCTCTATCTTCTTCATGAAATTTCTTATATCAAAGGATTTATATACTATCTATTTTTCCATCGGAAATTAATATTGCCATTAGTCCCTTAACAATAAAAGTTTTGTTTTTTTAAACTGTTGGGTTTGGGAATGGTTTGGGAATGTATATGTTCACTTTTCCCTTGAGCACACCACATGGATATATGTGTCTATCTGCATGCATACCACCCGTCAAGACAATATGAGAACTGTGGAACGGTGCTTATCTATATGTACTGCCACTGCTTTACCACATGTAAAGACAAGTTGAATGTTTTGAACTATGAAGCGAAGGGGAATCAAGTCTCTCTAGAAGGAATGGGCAGTTAGAGCTAGGGATAACCATGATTTGGTGCATGAAAACTTCATCACCTCCATAGCATTCCTTCACATATGGTATTGCTGGTGAGCCTTCAAACATGGATATAACTACACAATTACCACCATAAAATTTCTTCTTTTTTTGTAAGTTGTGTGGGACCACTCTATTTTCTATTTATAATTGAAGGGCCGGCTACAAAATATAAAATTCAGGCTGTGACCTCAACCTGCCCGCAGGAAACCAGGTCTGTTGGCCACCTGAAAGCATGAAAATCATACCAAAATTGAAATTGTTTCATCCGTCTATAAGTCTCATTAGCTAGTTGTCCTACTACTGGAGATTGAACATACATGTGACATAAATAAAGTTCATATAAAACTAAAAAGTGCATCAGAAAACACTATATGGAAAACAACTATCCATCTGAAGAGGAGACTAGAGTTGGGTCTTTCACAGTAGACCCAGGCATGTCTACTTGTTGTAGCTGCTGAAGCAGCTTCTCGATTCAGCCTACTCAATCATCCAATTGAATAATTCGATCTGTTGCCTGGTACTGAGTTATCTTAATGTGCTGCAACTGGTTCTGAATGTCCTGCAGCAGAATCTGAAGGCGAGGTTCTATATTTTCCTGGTCTGTCTTAGTATGGACAGGCGGGAGACTTTGAATAGCTTTGGATATAAGAAATTTAACTCTCCAATATGTATGAATAGTTTGATTAAATAGAGTAAGATGGCCACGGGTATTGCCTGGGTCTATTATGAAATATAAAATCTCTACTTCTGCTTCATTGTCTTCAGGATCAGTCTGTATTTCTCTCTCCCAACCACGAATTTCTTGACGAACTATTGAAGAGTTACCCATCACATAATTTGCAGCTAAGGTCTCCAAATTCTCCTGGTTAGTTTTACGACCAAGTTTCTTAGGGGCAGGCTCATACTGGACTTTCTATTTTCCTTTGGCAGACTTGGACTTGGAACATCTCTTCCCCATAGCTGGAAAGATCCTATTCAATAACACAAACTAGCAGGTAGGAACAACGAAGGTATGAGGAACCATATGTATACAGTCTGTGTGCACACCCTTTTGAGTAGAGAGAACGATTGTAGCATAAAAACAAACAAAAAAAAACCACCAGAGTTGATTATGTAGCCAATGCAGGGAGCCAAAAAGTTCGGTTGGAAAACAGAGGGCTACAAACCACTTGTGTCTATGTAAAAAACAGTCCCAAAAAAATATGGCCTTGATAACCTTAAGCTTAGTTGACCTCATACAGGAGGAGGTGGCCGTGCACCCGAGATATGAGGGTCCAGAGTTGAAAGCAGACAGAGCATGGAAAATTTGAAGGCTTAGAGCCGAATTCGATGAGCTGAGTGGGGGGACAGCATGGATGAATGAATTGCAGAGAATCGCAAACTCTAACCTCCACTTCCAAAGATAATCCTGAGGAACTATGGGTCTGAAGGCATGGAATAGACTAGGTTGCAGACTAAAGATAATAGTAACATGGAGCACCTTAAAGTTATGAAGCTTGACCCAATTAGAAGCCCAACAGAGAAAAACCATACTTAAAAAAATTTGAGCCCCTCTCCAACTATCCCCGCATTTACCTAAAACAATTGACAGTGTAGATGGCCATATACTTCCCACAATGAAAACATGAAACAGTGAATGGGCCAACAATATACAGGGACCGAAGAAGCACAGATGAACCAAATTCAATAAGGGATTAACAAAGAAAAATCAAGGCTTCATTAACCAGCCCGAAACATCCTTAACTGTCTTGGAACTAAATGAAACCATGGTAATTCGCACTTTGAAAGCAAGGAGATTAACATAAACAGAGTGGGAAAAAAATATACAGGGGTTGTGGAAGCATGGGGGGACCGATTTCAATATAGGAGTAACAGAACAATGATTCATTAACAAACCCGAAACTTCCATTACAGACTTCAAACTAAATGAAACTATGGTAATTGGCACTTTGAAAACAAAGAGAATAACAGATACATACCCCAAAAGTATTGAAAGGTTTACAGAATGATTGTTTCTCAGCTTCCTCCGCTGCAGCCTCCAGACATTTGCATGCAGAAAGCAGTGCATGAATGAATGAGTGTAGGAGGGAAACCACCTAACTTAACAAAAACTTTCCTCCGGTGCTCTGACAAAACAGCCTGGCTATACTGTGGCATAATGAAAATTCGAGTGATTGCACACTTCTTTGAGCTGGGCTGACAATACCTCATTATTGTCTTTAATTGTATGGAGGACGAGTGCTCGCCTTGTTGCCATGGCTAGGATTGCCTCTCTGACATTTGTACACCCCGATCGGGGGTACCGCCACAACATTTCATTAGATATGGTTAGCCTCAAAATATCGGAGGTGTACTTCCACTGTTACCTCCACATCATTACTTCATATGTGTTAATGTTGGTCAAACTGAAAACATGGTTGTACCTACACGATTTCCTACATGAAATTCTGGCAAATAGGGTAATGGTGACCGGTATGCAAAAATTTACCAGGTTAGCAAGATTATGGTCATTTCTAACAATATCCATATTATCTCTTCGTTCCTATGCACCCACAAAGCTCAAGAACAGGGTGTAAACTAATTTTAATCTTCTCATGGTTTTTATCTTTTAACTTCATTTGTCTTCTAAAGTTACTGATATAGTTCTCAAAATCGTGTAACACTACTTTTGAAATTTGATATTTTCAAAAAATGTTAATTTTTTGCTGGGTGAAGTGACAACACTATGAAAAACAAAAAATATTAAAAAAAATGATGTTCTTATCTTTGCCTTTGCTGTCTGTCCTTTTCTTTCTTTTCTGCTAAGTAATCAAAAGCGTCTTGCACAAGAAGGTTTTTATGTGACAGGCATTAATGAGAGAAAATATTGCCCCTGATTTATTTATTTTTGAGTAGAGGAGAACCAAAAGAAATGTGATATATAGTACCATAATTCATAAGAAGCCAAGGCAGAGTAAAGTGGATCGTTGATTTCTATAGCATTTCAATCGATATTTCTACTCTTATCATGGGAAGGTGTTCATACTAGATGAACTCATAAAAAAACATGTGTGAATCCATGGGGGTTCTTTTCTTTGCTTACATAGGATCGTGGGTGTTGTTGACTCATAGTGTTCCAAACCTTTCTAAAGCACTCAAAACCTCAACGTATCCTTTTCCCTGGAACATATTGGCGCCTAATATATCAAATTGTTTGTACTTTCTATGCCGTTTATATAATGAGGACAATAGCCGAGTTCAATGATGCCCAAAGGAAATTGGGGATCAAGAAAGGAAATTTCTTCAGTGGCTTTCCCTCAAAGGGGAAGGAACGAGTAAGACGATCGAGAGAGTAAGGTCTCTGGTAGAAGCGTAGTGGATGAGCTTCTTTCTCTCTTGACTGAAAGTGGTACTTATTGTTGAAGCGCTTCTAATACTACTAATTTAGGTCACGTGAGAAATACTTCCTTAAGTAAGTGCTTGAAAGAGCGGGTAACTCAATTCCATATATTTTTAAAAGATGGGTAACCCCACAGCTACAATTTGGAGCATAATATCACACAAATGATAGAGCCATTGAACCCATGCCTCTCAGTACCACGCTTCAAGGTACCACTTACTATGGGTTACACATCTAACTTCATAACTCGAGCTTGGTACTACGCTTCAAGGTACCATGTTGTGGTGATCTCTAACCAACCATGTGGAGGAGCTGGTAAATAGTGCAGAACGAATCTTACGAAAAATTTTCCATAAATAATTCAGTCTTACCACCCATCAATGATCTCAAAAATAAGGGCTTATTCTACTATATAGAATGAGAAATGAAACAATTCCATCATTTCGGGTGGGTAGGAGGAATAAGAATGAACCCTCATTATTAGTGAACTAATATGTTACCCCTTCATCCCACCTGGTTTTCCCTTCTTACGATCACTGGTTTAATATGACTATTGGGCTATGGGAAATGATCGAGGTGGATATCGTTGGGCACTGACCTATTCCATTTCGACCCGCACCATCAATTCTTGGAGTTTTTCACTTTCAGCACAACTTACTATTTTAGTAGGTTTTTGGGTCCTGCGCTCCCGAAGCCGTGTTGGGGCCCCAATGATAAGAGTTGATAATTTTGGCCACCCACCTATTCCACTTGAACCCCCACTATCAGTTCTTTCAATTTTTTAGTTACAACACAACTTACAAAATTTAGCAGTTTTTTGGCTCTTGAACTTTCAGAGCTGTTTTGAGGCCCTAAACAACATTTTTTGGGTTAACCAAGAGAAAAATTTGTCTATATACTAGGGTTTCTCATGCCAAATTTTTAGTACTAAGATAGAAATTTATAACGAGGTATTGGGCGCATCAAACAGAGATCGGATGCCCAAGTTACGTCCCTGTGAATTTGAAACACCAATTTACCCAAACGAGACCCACAGTTTTGGCGCTTCATCTACCACAGTTAGGTTTTTGGAAGTTTAGGGTTTTCCATTGTTTCTAAACAATAAATAGGACTTCGAGCCTCATTGTAACACAGTGGAGGGGCCTACAACTGTCACATCTCTTCTCAGAGATACGGTACCAGTGCCCTCGCTCATTCATTCCATTATGTCTCATTGCAACAAAGTGGAGGGGCCCGTAGCCATCACATCCCTTCTCATAGATATGCTACTAGTGCCATTTCTTTTTCATTTCCATTATGTCTCATTGTAACATAGTTCAAAGGCCTGTATCTTCCACATCAATTCTCAAATATACACTACCAGTTCCCTAGCTATATTATTTCCATTATGTCTGTAAGCATATTTCAGTCATTTGTTCTTCATAAAATGAAGCATTATTTCCATTGCATCTCTGTGATTATCGTTATGTGTGTATTCTGTTGCGTTCCTACATAAATTCAGATCAGTTGTGTTAGAGAAGTATGATATTTCTATTTTTTTATTTACATGTCCCCAACGCGGTCAAGGTATAAGGCGTTAGGGCTCGATCTAGTTGAACCGTGGCAAGATCAGCCTCGCAAACCCCAACGACTCCCCATGGCAGAAGGAAAGAAAGATGAGGGAGTAGGATATCCTATCGAAATATTTCTCGAGGAGGCCCTTGAGAAACACAAGAATGTGATTATGGATAAATTTTCCCAAATTCTTCAGCGACTGCCCACCAATGGCACATCTACATCCAACACGTCTACCAACAAGTCGGTGACATCCTGGACAAATCCAATACCAAGTTCAGTAGAATTTTCCTTTCATGGAGGAAATTAATGCAATGGGGACCATTTATTTATAAGGAGTTAGGAATGATCCAGGTGGATATTAGTGGCCACCCGCCTATTCCATTTGGACCCGCACCATCAACTTTTGCAGTTTTTCACTTTTAGCACAACTTACTAATTTTAGCAGGTTTTCAGGTCGTGAAATCCCATAGCCATTTTGGGGCCCTAATGATCCAAGTTGATATTGGTGGCCACCCAACTATTCCATTTGAACCCCCACCACTAGTTGTTCAGTTTCAGAAAAACTTACTATTTTTATCATTTTTTTGGGTCCTCAACTTTCGGAGCCGTTTTAAGGCCCTAAACGACGTTTCTAGGGAAACTAGGAGCAACATGGGTCTACAGATTGATTTCTCTCTTTAAAAAGTTATATTTCTTAGACATATATTTCTAATGAAGTATTCAGCACATCAAACAGAGATCAAATGCCAAGGTTACGTCCCTGGGGAGTTGAAACAACAATTTACCCAAACGATACCCATAGTTTTGGTGCTTCATCTCCTAGAGTTAGGTTTTTGGATGTTTAGGTTTTTCCATTATTTCTCAATAATAAAAAGACCTTTGAGCCTCATTGTAACATAGTGGAGGGACCTTTAGCCATCACATCTCTTTTCATAGATACGCTATGAGTACCCTCGCTCGTTCATTTCCAATATGTCTCATTGTAACATTGTGGAGGGTGCTATAGCCATCACATCTCTTCTCAGAGATATGCTACCAGTGCCCTTGCTCATTCATTTCCATTATGTCTCATTGTAACATAGTTCAGAGTCCTATAGCCACCACATCTCTTCTCAAAGATATGCTACCAGTGCCCTAGCTAGTTTATTTCCATTATGTTTGTAAGCACATTTTAATCATTCTTTTTTAATAAAATGAAGCATTATTTTCATTTCATCTCCATTATTATGGTTATATGTGTATTTTATTGCATTTGTGCATAAATATAGATCAGGAAATCTATAATAAATGGACCCTTTGGCAATGAGACTGGAAATGCTCGTACTGTGACTGGATATCATAATGGTATTCATGGGTTACACTTTTGGTTTTCGATATTATTATAAGAAGCAAAGGTGCGAACTTCAAAGAAAGAGTCTTATATCCATATTTATTTGTGAGCCAAGTTATAGTGAAGTATAACTCGGCTCACTTTTGGATATATTTTTGTATAATTTTTGGATATGTGTGTTCCGTGGAAAGTTGAAGGGGTGTTTCGGCGGGTCAAATTACCTATTTTATGTAAAAGGGGTTTAAGGGTAAAATGTGGGCCTCAAACCATTGTTTGAGACCATAGTATTTGCATGCTAGATTGGATATCAATAGATAGGTCGAGTCTAAGCTAAGCGTAACATAACTTAAGGTGAGGTTTTGATCTAAGTCGTTATGTGTCTGTGATACTTTTGTAAGGGTTTGAGCATGTGTTGGGTAGAAATCTTCCTACTGGCTGTGTGCACAGAGACCTAGTCCTGGCTGTGTGCAGATTCCGCTAGCTTTATGCATGATCACATGCTTAGTGTAAAAGTTCAAAAATTAAAGTGCTCAAAACTTGTTGGAAACTTAGCAAAAGTCCAGAGCTCATCACTAGAAATCTGGAGCAATTTGTTTCGTCGAAAAAGAGCCCGGATGAAGAAAATAGAGCATGTTGTTCATTTTCATAAACAACTAAAAAAATTACAGAAGTGACAGTTTGACGACATGGCAGCCCAATCAGAAAACTTAAAAAATATTTTGGGAATATTCTTCAGTTTTTCCCAATGACATTGTGACAAGTGTCATTGTAGGATTCACCAATCTATTATGAAGGTGAATTTTTTTTTATATTTTTCTCCTAAGGTTGAATGAGAATTGTTTTTATATATGGTTTGGGACAACACAGCTAGAGGCTGACACATTGTGCAGCCTGTGGCCACCACTTGCCCCTTCTGGTGGACACTATCCAAGGTCATATTTCATTTCATATGACAAACTCTTAAATATTGATTTTATGCTATGGTTTGAATGCGACATATTTTCCAAAGTCCAAGTTATTATATTATTGGGTGAATTTTTGTCATATATGAAAAGGTTGATTTGTATTTATATGTCGAAGGTTGGCAGAAAATTATTCATGGAAAAAATTATATGGCTGAAGGGTGGAGGTTGAGGCTCAACCTCGTGACCTCCCCCAAACAACACAAACCTCTTACCACTCTACCACAGCCATTGGTTCTCAACCTTTATGTTCACGAAATATATTTAAACTCATGTGTTTCAATCGATGGGGGTTGGGCGAGGGCCAGCATTGAAGCACCAACCCCTGGCCCATGTGACCATAACGCAGAATACCGTTGTAGAGTCTGTTATTACTCTAATAATTCCCAAAGTTGTGATATTTTATTTTATAGTTTTAAGAATTTTAGAGGTAACCACAAACCTACTTTCAAGCTTTAGGATCTAGCCTTCCTAAGGTTCAGAGAGGGCTCTCTCTATAAGATTTAACTTTGTTTTTATGTTTGATTTTAGGCTAGTTATACAAGACAATCTAGTTTGGTTTGGTGGGAAAAATCACTTAATGAGATGGATACTGATAAATCTTTTTTTGCAGTGGGAAAATGGAGTCAATGTGTCAAGCAGATAGTTCAGGATAAAAGTCTAAAGTCATGTTGGAGCAAGGTCTCCCACACTGATGAAATATGGTCCAATTTTGTATTATTTTTATTATATTTAGTCTAGCGCAGGGGTGATAGGGCAGATAAAAGCCTCAATACGTTGTAAGTGGGTAAATAGGTAAAACCAGGAGTTCGAAAACCACGGTTTGTAGACCATAGTAAGTCTAGGCTAAATGGGTATAAATAGTAAGTCTTTTTGAGTCGATAGGTAGAAGATGGATAGAAGTGAATGCTAAGTGCATATTGTTAGTTCTGGGTTTTTTGTATTTGGGTCGGACTCCTGTTGGCTATGTGCACGGAGATTCTTTGTCGTGATGTGCGCAGACCTTGCTGGCTATGTGTGTAGGTGGGACTTGGGTTATGCAAGGATCTATTGATAATATATAATAAGTATTGCTCGTACTTGGTTCTGGATCTATCTGTTATCTGAATTGACACTCTATTTTAAATCTATGATAAGGTACCAATGATTTGTGTTATCTGCTATGTTTATTTATAATATATGCTATCTGGTCTGCTGTGCGAACTGTAATTTAGATCTTTTTTGTTCGAACTCATGTGAATGCAGACCTAAGATCTAGATCTGTAATACTGTGTACACATGTTATCTTTTTAAACCTACGAACTAGCCCTATTCCATAAATCTGTGTGCTGTGTGTGGCTTGGATTACCTGCTCTCTCTCTCTCGGTGCGGAAACTTGGTTCCAGCACCCTCCCATACTGCTTCAGGTGAGACTTTGACCTACGCAATAAGGTCACTGCCGAAAGGGCCAGTAATATATGGGTTTGTTGGCTAACCTTAATGTGCGAAGCTAGGTTAGGACCCCTAAAGCCAAAAAATGATTATGTTGCCAAGACCAGGAGCATTTTGAAAGATTAGGGAATTCCAATGCCATATTGGAAACCCGAAAAGAAAGATATTAATGAATGCTTTGAAATATAAGTTTAGGAATTCGCGATAAAATAAAATTGCAGTACAAAGATAACTACAGAAGAGTGGAAGAACAAATATATTTTCATAGAGAGCTACGAAATATTATTTGTAATAATTATGGTCGTACTTTAGGAGTCATTGGCCAACTTAGTTGAATTCCAAAAATGTTGGAAGGATGAGTGAGTTATGCAGTGGACCCCATAATGACTTTCACAGTTGCAGAAGACTGACAATACTATCACCCGGACGGTAGATCACTGGGTGGATAGTGTACTAGGAGGATTTGTTACAGAATTTCTGATTGATCAGTCAGTATCCTATTCTGAAGCCGAAAGGTGATTCTTTGAAGGGTTTCATGGTAAGTTCTTGAAAATGTTACCATTGTTAATAAAGATCTTGTTGTTCGAGAAAAGTATCCTATGTAGCCATATGTTGTGAATGAATTCTTACCAGAACGAAGGTACTACGTGTAGCGGGAAGTATTATAGAACCAACCAGGAAGGAGATCCGGCTATGTATAGCCTGGTAAGGGATTTCACCACATTCAACCCTCCATCAACACCTCCATGGAGCTCTCAACGAGGAAAAAACACCCCACCACCCCCACCAACAAGTGACATGGCTACACACTTAAAGCTCCCAACCTTTAAAGGTGTGGGCGATGAGGATATGGATCGGTTCTAGTTTGTTACAGAGTCAGTATGGGTTGCACAGAACATACTAAGTGATCCAATGAGACGGGCTCAGTTATCCCTTGCCTTCGAATAAAGGGCTTTGGATTGGTATATGGGGTATATTGGGCAGAGGGAAAATGCAACTATTGATGAAATTAAGGCTACCCTAAAGCAACAATTCAAGAGACCTAAATCCTACTCGCAGACAGTAAATGAACTAAAGGATATCAAGCAAGGGTCATCTGAGTCTGTATGGGAAGCAAATCAGTGATTAAAGAAAGCAATTAGATAAGGTGGATTCCAGTATGGTGATAGACAACATACAGAATGGTTCATCGCTATGTTGCTACCTCACCTATGGATACCTATGGGGTAGCAATCTATTGAAACACTAGAAAAAGCATTGGAGGCGGCTATGAAACTCAAAACTGGCCCAAGAGATGACACTTGGTTGGGATTACACTAGATTCGAGGTTAGCAAGAAGAAATGCATCTCGAGATTCAGAACCTACGCAAGGAATGCAGACCGGTGGTCAACCTAGACAGATGATGCATTCGATGCCGAGTAAATGGTCATACCAAGGATAATTGCCCACTACTGACTGCATATACACCGACTGGAGTGCCTACTCCCTTACAACCTAAGGAGGCTATGAGGTCAAGTGGAGCGCAGCAGTGGTGTCGGTTCTGCATATCGGTTGGCCATGATGAAAAAAATTGCCGCACATATGAGCTACTGACGGAGAAAGGGAGCCTATTCTAGGTTCAGTTCGACCTAATTTCACCTAGATTCCCCTCTGGAGTAAGGGGATCCCCAGGTCTAGGTAGGGGATGAGGCTAAAGAGGAAGCATCGGTCGAGGGTAGGGCCAACTCATCTATTACAACTGCGGGGAAATTGGTCATTTTACAAGAGACTGTGTCAATCCAACTAGACAGACCTACTGGTACTGTAGACAATTGGATCACTCGATCGAAGATTGCCCAGTTATAATAGCTAACGTTCAAGAAAAAAAATAGACTACCACATAGAATGTACAGAGAGTAAAGGTAGAGCCGTGAGAGACAGGGTTCCCTCGTAAGGCACGGACGCGAGCAACCACTGGCCCAACAGCACAAGTAAGGCCACGGCCCCCGCAGGAAATCAACTTTGTGCTTTGAAGGGAGGATGATTGTGGCCCATTACTCGCACCTAATTAGGAATGAAGGAAACATATCAAATTATTCCTACAAGTATGTATGCAGCTGCTATGCCACCAAAAAACCATGGAGAATATTCAAACTCTACTTAGGGGGTGCGATGGCAAGGACTACCTAGTTGCGCAGGTATAAAAATTGCATAAACAAAAATGCACAGGTCGGGAGATGCGATTGACTGCATATATTGGGGCTTTTAAGATGGATCAAGTTGTTCTTGACTTAGGATTTGAAACGAAGATAATTCCTAAGCAGACTTGGCAGCAAATGGGAAAACCTCCCCTCGAGTGGACCACCACCTAACTGCGCATGGCTAATCAGCAGATGATAACACATTTGGGGAAATTACCACAGGTTATTGTAAACATTGTTGGAATCAAGGTACGAGCTGATTTTTAAGTTATCCACACCGTGGGAGATACAGATCCCTACCTAGCACTCCTAGGCCTATACTGGGCCATGACTGTAGGTGGTATCATTACTCTGAAGGATCGCAGTATGACATTTGAAAAAATGGGAACACGAGCAACAATCCCACTAGACCCGATGGACGAAGCACGACATACAGACAAAGTGTGGCTATACCAGGTAAATACGAAGGATGGACCGGCTGGTATAATCAGGTAGGAAGGGGACTCCAATAGAGGGTTGGAATTTTGGTCACCACACTTACAGGATGCACCTAAATTGTGTTGTATGACAAAGGACCTACGAAGCATATAATCCGAAGTAATAATTCTACCCCAGTTCCACGAGTTTGGTTCCCTTCAAGATTTTTATAAGCATTCGAAGGAGAGGTTACGTGAGAGCACCAGTTGGAAGCCCTTGAACAGGCACTACGCAGTGTGTTGACACAATGGTCGGAGCTACATAAGGAAACCATCCACTAACGGGAAAAAAGTCGGGATATGATGGTCCTCCGATTTGAAACAACAACGGATGTGCAAGACAAGACCTCCTTGGAGTCTAACGACCCCCATGAAGACAAGACTGTAGGGTATATAGATAAGGGATTTTAGCGAAGCCCTTATAGGGATATACCGAAGGAGGAATTTGTAAGGCTAGTGGGGCTGCACAACGAGGAGTTAGAGACATACCCCACCACTACTCAGGTGGACGCCAAAAACAATCCTACTATATGACTAAAGGAACATATCAATGCGAGCATTGCGTACACCCAGTATGTTAGAAAATTGGTTTGGCAGTATGTATCACGAATGACCAAGCTATGCAACTTCTTTTGGAAAAAGCTAGGCCAGATTACCATAAGTCAGCCCTCCCTAGTTCAGCAACCCCTACGAAA
The DNA here is from genome assembly GCA_034641835.2 of Pinus albicaulis. NCBI lineage: Eukaryota > Viridiplantae > Streptophyta > Pinopsida > Pinales > Pinaceae > Pinus > Pinus albicaulis. Next base: position 112,195 of record JAXQQM020084315.1, on the reverse strand, counting down.
CAAGATTGAGTTGGGGGGGCAGGGGTAGAACATGGCAGACACGACCACTACACAAAAGCTATGAAAAGTAGCTATTGGAACAAGGGACTCTTATAACAAGGAAAATGTATCGTTAGTAGGCACAAACAAATGGCCATTAATGAAGGGATTACAAAAGATGTTTTACCGTTCATCTGATGGCATGCCCCAAGAAGGAATGCCATTACTGTTAGTTACCCACGGGAGTTGTCCACAGGAACGGGCGGGTAGCTCTATTGGTTTGTGTCATGTATATAAATCTCCTACCTATTTTTTATACTGCACACTCCTTTATACTATCTTAATCTTACTCTTTCACCAAGCTCCCCACCTCCTGCCAGTAGTTGTCTGTTGTATACCAATCAGTAAACCTACAACAACTATGGAAATACCACCCAAGGACGAAGCAATTCAAAAAGTACTCAAGTGTTGGATTCCTAGATGGCAACACACCAAGGTGGCCACCATGCCAAACGCAGAACCACTCACCTAGGAGATCCCACCGGCTAGCCCCCCCACATTTGCGGACAACACTATGCAACTACTAGAGACTGTTGAAATTGAAGCTGTAATGAGGTCACAGCTTACACTCATTACAGATGAAGGTAATGTTCTTGATAGCCATGGGGTAAAGTGGTTGAGAAGACGAAATAGAGAAGACGAAACAAGGACTTGAAAGAAGCCACGTGCTCCGCACAAGGACCATGACACCATGCTCACTCTCACTAGTAGTGACCTCATGCAAATTACAAGCGCCGTCACCATGACTGCTGGGGAAAACTAGTCTGAAATAGGGCACCAACAACAGTTCGCACTCACCACTATTCAGACCAACATTCGGGATCTACAGCTGCGCACCACTGCAATTCAAGACAACCTAACTCAGGAAGATACTCCTACTACGAGTTCCTCTCTCGCACCAGTAGAAGACTGGGTTTGTTCTATACCTGGCAATGCCTTTTTAGGTATCCAATTCCTCATCGGAACAAGCATACAATTGGACCTGGCCATGCTCCCCCATGAAGCCCTCCACAGATTTCACACCATGATCTCACAAGAAATCCATCATCGAGACTAGCAGATGGACCAGCGACTCAACCTCCTTGAACTAACAATGGAACAATAGCACACTGCCCTCACTGTCACTATCCCACGGCAAACGGAACTCGCAACAATGATTCACCAACTCTGCGCAGAGCTACCAGAGGAACTCCTCGCTATGACGTCAGCATAGGATAAGGTGGCAAGCCTAGTAGCAGCATTCAGGGCAGCCAAAATAGAATGGCGGGACTTGAACATAGTGGTGGCACAACAAATTACCATACTTCATAATTAGTTACAACCTGACACAACCCCAAAGGTCCGTGAGCAATGCACCACCCTTGTCACCAATGCTATGAATACCGTTATGGCATACATCGTCCAGGAAACTCACTTGATCGAGTCGACCACGTAGCTCTGGATCATGGTACAACATGCTCCAAAACTTCAGCAACTCAAATAGAACTTGAAACAGAAGGAAGAGGCAGTGGCCCGCATCAAAGCTACACTACCCACACTAGTGCCAACGCAAATAATGCTAAGCATCTGGTTCAATACCATACTCCAAGAAGAAATCGCAACACTTCACCAAAAAAGATACACCATCAGTAAACAATTGAAGCCTTGGGTTGCTTCGGCTTTCCATCTTTCACAGGATGCGGAGGTAGTAGTAACGCACCTCCAACAACTACGGGGAAAATCTTACCTCATCTGAGGAAGGACCAATGCCGCAGAAGCTTGTTGCACTCGACCAAGGTACTACCCGCCAAAGTCTCGAAATCCTTTCCCCCCTAATCATAGATATTAATGACTTGCATGCACAGGTGGAGGCTCTACCATTGCAGCGGCTCGGGACGAGTCACAAGATTGTGTTGGGGGACTGTTGGAGAAGGGTCTCCCACACTGATAAAAGCTAGTCGAATTTTATATTATTTTCATTATATTTAGTCTAGCGCAAGGGTGATAGGGTAGATAAAATCCCCAATACATTGTAAGCGGGTAAATATGTAAAACCAGGAGTCCGCAAAACACAGTTTGCAGACCACGGTAAGTCTAGACTAAATGTGTATAAATAGTAAGTATTTTTGCGTGAATAGGTAGAAGATGGATAGAAGTGAATGCTAAGTGCAGATTTTTAGTTCTGGGTTTCAATTATTTGGGTCAAACTCCTACTAGCTGTGTGCGGGAAGATCCTTTGTCCTGCTATGTGCGGACCCTGCTAGCTGTGTGCACAGGTGGGATTGGGGTTATTTAAGAATCTGCTGATAATATATAAGAAGTATTGCTGGTACTTTGTTTTGGATCTATCTGTTATATGAATCGATGCTCTATGTTAAATCTATGATAAGGTACGAATGATTTGTGTTATCTGTTGTGTTTATTTATAATATAAGCTATCTGGTTTGCTACATGAACTGTAATTTATATCTTTGTTGGTCAAACACACATGGATGCAGACCTAACATCTAGATCTGTAATATTGTGTACACTGGTTATCTATTTAAACCTGCGAACTATCATTTTTCCATAGATCTATGTGTTGTGTGTGGCTTGGCTTACCTGCTCTCTTTCTGGGTGCGGAAAACTGGTTCCAGCACCCTCTGACATTGCTTTGGGTGAGACTTTGTGTTAAATTTGGACAATTAGGTCCAAACTCCATCTTGTGATGCTTAGATGAAGATTCCAACATTTGTATTGGATTCCTCTTTTAGAGAGATGTAAAATCGATATAAAATTGATTTTAATATGATGAGAAGAACATTTATTTTGAATTTATTATTGATAATAAATTTAAGTGCAGGTCGGCCTTAAGGTTTTACACCCCCAGTAGATGTGTCACGCACCTCAATGATGGATATAAATACAGTCAACGTTGGAGAGCATTTCACACACTCAACGTCACACATCTTCTCCTCTGATTATATACGAGCATCTAAGAAGCAGTTTCATCTCCCACGTGAGAAGAAGGATGAAATATACTACAGCAAAAAGGGCGAAATTTACTGCAGCAAATTTTTTGCGGTTAGGGTTTCTGGGCAAGTTTAACCACCGTTGAATTTGGTCAACGCATGGTCCGAATTGGCTGAAATTTGGTGGAGAGTTCGATTTTTGAAGGCCGTACTCATTGCACAAAAATCAAGGTCAAAAGGTTGACCAAAGTTGGAGCTGTGTTGACTTTATTGTTGCTGCCTTGCATTGACTTTTTCTGGACTACGTTGACTTTTCTAGGGTTGACTTTTGAGTTGACTGGATGACTTATTTGAGGATTGTTGTGATACATTCTGGGTTGGATGACCAAGAAGACTTTTTTGGTTGAAGCATCCTTTTAACCGCCGTAATGCACCAACACATTCTCCTGTTTCTGGTTTGTCTTTTAAAGGATCACTAGTATGTTCTATCTGCATTTTACTTGTAAATTCATATGATTTCTATTGATAAAAGTAAAGTTGCATCAAGAATAGAGCATCTACAAAAATTTACACTTTGACCTGCACAAGTAGGTCACTGCCGAAAGGGCTAGTAGTATAGGGGTTTGTTGGAAAACCTTAACGTGTGAACCTGGGTCAAGACCCCTAAAGCCAGCAAGTCAAATATTTTCAGGGCAAGATAGTAGAGGTACTTAAGATCTTTGAGGCTGATTGGTGAAGTGGTTTAATCGGGATAAAGAGAAATCAAGGATTGTTTGATTTGGATAAGGAGTAAAGAAGGTAGAGTTCATTCGACAGAGGGAGAAATTAAGGGTTCCCTACTCTCGAAATCTGCTGAAAAAATTAAAATGAAAACCAGTAAATAACATAGTGCTATTAACAAATTTTGATATCACTTCATGATTTCACATTAAAATTTAGAACACATGTATGTATGAATGGAAAACATAAGAATATTTAACAAATAGCAGTAGAAAGTACTTCACATAAGTTGGCCCAACACATGAATCCTAAAACATGATGCTTTATTGATTTGACCCAGCCTGCTGACTTGAAACTTGGTACAAAAGCCCTTCAGGTATAGAAATATTCACTATGGAAATCTTCATCCATTTATTCCACAATAATAATTCAAAGAGTGAAGTATTTATACAAAAAGTGCTACAAAATATCCTAGAATACTCATAGGATTTTTATAAGGAAAATATAATATCTTTTAGAAAAATATAGTGACAGCTGCTTAACAACTAGCAAGTTATCCTATTTATTCAAATAGAATAGAAATGTTGTTTGGATTTAGGTGTAGTTGGTTGTTGTGTTGTCTTCAATGCTGGAAAAAGATATTTTAATATGTTTTGAAACTCTATCTTCTCTTTTGATACTCTTTCATCTGTTGTAGGACTGTTTTACTGCTGTAAATTCTATTTTTACTATGTAAAAACAACATGTTTTTCTTCCTCTTTCACTGTAAAATTGTCTTTTACGACAAATCAGTAAGCTTCTGCCAAAATTCTTCATCAGGTAACTTGATCTTGGTAAGTTTTATGTAATTCTCATCAGCTTCTATGTATCTAACAAATGTTGGTTTAACCACAAAGAGATGTTTTATTTCATGCTGCAAATAAAACAAATCTTCAATTCTTTTGTGCAACACTTTCCCTATAGGTACTCCTTGCCAATCTGCCCTGTTTACTTGTTCTTTGGAAAAATCTATGATCTTCTTGTTGTAATCCTCTTGCTTCATGATTTTATCATTTAAAACAAGAATTTTTGGAAAGCCTTTTTTCCTGAATATCCTGAATTTTACCATAAAGCTAGTTATGGCTAAATCCATGTTTTGACACTTTTCTTCAAGCTGCTTCATCAAGTTTTTCTTTGAAATTACATTTCTCACTTCAAGAATTGTTTCAGTTCTATCATTTATCCCTATCTCATCCGATTCTTGTTTGTTTTTAGTGTTGATAAATTTGATTATTTCTAGGGCCTCTTCAGGTTTGTCACCTAGTTCTTCCTTTGCCTTCACAATTTCTTCTTTTGCTACTCTAAGCAAGTCCATTTTTTCATAAATTACCTGAATTGAAGGCAAAGTATCATTGATTGACTCAGTAATATTGGACCACAACTGATTTTTTATGAAAGCCATTGGTTCTTTCAAAGTTAACTCTGATTCAAATTTCTTCAACTGTTCACTTGCCCTTTTCTCTTTCTTCTCCTCTGTTTTATCATTGATTTGAGCTAATTTCTTGGCATCTTCCAAGTTCTTGATTTATTCTTTCAACCTATTGATCTCATTTCTCTCTATAAACATCTCTTACATGGCTTTAATGAGCTTGTTGGCTTCCTCTTTTTGCTGCACTGCTGATGTAGATGATTTTGTAGCAGAAGTAGTGGAAGATGTCATTGGCACAGCTGTAGCTAATGGGACTTTTGGGTTCTCCTAAGGTTGAAGGAACTGTTGTAGTTACCAAGGGGATGATTACAGGAGGGACACTTTTAGTTTTAGCAACTTCTTTCTCTTGTATAAGATTGTCCATTCTATCTCCATGTCCTTAATCTGTGTTGTCATTTGTAGTATGAGACTCATCATCTCATCTTTTTGTTTTGCCTCTTGCATAATCTCTTTATTCTGTGGATGTTCTGTTGGAGGAAGCTTCAATTGTTTTCTAAGTGCTGCAATGTCAGCATTTTTCTTTTTTATCATCTCTTCTGAGGCTTCTACATTATCAAGTTCATACCCTACTTCAATCACCAGTTCTTCTAAAGACTTGATTCTAGTGTATTTAGCATAAGAAGATGCTTTTTCAGTTCTAATCTAATTTCTCAAATTTGTTATGGTATTATGAAGCTTCTGGGCACTCATTTCCTTTGTACTCATAGTATAATAAATCATTTCAGAGCTTTTCTTATGAAATTCAATTTGATATAAAGGATGAATGCTCTCTATTGGTACTTCAAAGTCAACTTTCTTATAATATGCTCCTGTTTGAGGTGTTTTGACTATACTGACATTATGAATTTCTTACTTTTATATTCAAAAGCTGAGAGACACCTGTTTTGATTTCCTGGAGTTTGCTTCAAATATTGTGAATAAATTTCATTCTTTATATCTTCATTATTGACCTCGATCTGTTGTATTTTTCTTTGATATCAAGGTCTCCTTGCTGTGATGAAGATTCCTCCATGATTTCTTGTTTCTCAATCATTCGAGTGTCTAAAGTATCATTTTCTTGCTCATTCACAATAACTGTAGCATCATATATACTTTTCTCTATGTTTTATTCATCTAACATCTCAATTATTTCTTTTTCCTTATCCACTACATTTAGCTTGGGTTTCTTATTATATCTGATCTTAAATCTAGTTTTCGTTGTTGTTTCAGCTGTATAGGTTCCCTCTTTTTTGACTCTTTTGGTAGTTTTTTCCTCTTGATTTACAGTTTTCAAGGTGTGACTAGTATCACCCTGTTCAATTGTTTCCATCAATGTATTGTCGAGCCATTCTATTTGATTAGAAAACTGTTCAATATCAGGCCTTTTATCATGAATATAAGGGGCTAATTTTCATTTTACCCTCATCTTAATAAGTATTCCATGAGGATCATAATTCCATAAGAAACTTTCTTCAAATTTATATTCCAAAAACTATTTTGTTGCCTCTGTACCTACACCCCTGAGATTGCAAATGAAAGGTCCTACCTGGTTCTTCAACTTCAATTGAGTCTTCTTTTTGGCAGCCAATAAGTTTATACAGTCTGAATTGAGAATTTGTCCTATGTACTCTAAGACAAAAACTCTCATTGGCAAGTATTTTGGCAATTTATATGGCAAAAGGTTTGACCCATAGACTCTAATATTTGTATGATTTTGGTAAAGGTACCAATCTCCAGTCCTACTTTGTTCTGACAACTGTAACACTTTATTTAACTCATTAGTTATCCTTAGTTGTACACTGTTTGTAGGCATGTTTATCACTGGATGAACAAAAAAATCTATGAAATCCACATAAGTGAATTATGTTGATTCTTTTTTGATTAGAGAGTTCCAGAAGATGACTGACAATGGATAACCTTCTACATCCAATTTCTAAAGGTTTATTGGGGATTTTTCTTCTTCGAAGAAAAGGAACATGTGAAAGAAGAAGGATGTATATATGAAAACCCCTTTAGTGGGAAATTTCAGAAGATGGTCATGGATACTATCAGCTATGTATTCAACATAATTGTAAATGACAGAAGGAGGCTGACCAGGCACAAAGGTAGATAAAAAAAAAAATAATTGACTGATCAGTGTGCTCATCAGTAAAATAACCTAGGATGAAGGATAACATTGAAATGACATGCCTTGATCCTTTAGGAAACTTAGAAGATGAGTAGGGAGGGTTAATATTTGGAATTTCAACATATGTAGGCATGAATGTTTGGAAGATCTGAAATTTCTTAGGAATTTCTAACTGAATATAAAGCTTTGTAAGATCTTCTATGAATAATGGGACTGCATTGGGATTTGGTTTCAGCTGAAGCATTAAGTTTATAAACTCTGCAATAATAGTGAACAATACGTCTTTTTTTAGCATCAACCATAGCTCTTTGGTCAGGGGAATAGTAGGTTTGACATAGCCTAATGACTTTTAGACACTGATGAGTATGTGTAACTCCATACTTGCGTAAATTGGACTCCCGAATCTGAAGGTCAACTCCCTGATCTAAGTATTTTTCTAGACTCCAGCAGTGGAGGTCTAAAAGACTGAATTCTATCATTGGATCAGTTATTTTGTAATCAAAATCAGCTAGGGGTGTATGCTCAATATCTACAACATGAGGTTGTAGTGGGTTAACAACAATGGTACTTTTAAAAGCCATTTATGGGTTTATTTTTAACAATTTTAACCTATTGAATGTTAAAAAATCTATTTTTTAGGATTTTTATACTCTTCTGTAATCTTAAACGGTTTACAAAAGGTATTTTTTTTATTTAACAAATGCCTCTTTGAATGTAAAAAGGTAAAAATAGGCTTTATTTTGGCTTAAAATTTCAATTTGGTTCCAAAATTTGATCTTTAAACTCTTTTACAGACTCAGAAAATGTATAACAAGGGTTTTTCTGCTCTTTTTGGATAAAATGGACTAAAAACAGTTTGATTCATGCATAAAAGAGGTTCTGAGTATTTTGTAAAGGATTTGAATTTAGTCAAGGGTTCTCTAGGGTTTGCAAAAAGGATTAAAATATCTTCAATTTTGAAAAAATAAGTTACAGTATTTGAAATTGAGGTTTTATCAAGGTTTTATAGTAAATAGATTCTTTGACGAGAAAATGAAGGTCTTTCTGTGGACAAACATGGTTCACAAGGTTCAAATTGACAGAAATAGCTTTTTTTGATGATGAGAAGTTACCTTTTTCGAAAGAATACCTATTTTTTGCAGGTATTCAGTATTGAAATAGGGTTTCTAAGGCGTTGGAGAGATTTTGGAATCCATTGAAGTCTTTTGGATAACTATTGGAGTATTTATGTAGTTACAAAAACAATTTGGGATGATTTCTGGTTATTTAGGGATGGAAATGGGGTACAGTGCTATTTTCTTTAGTGAGAATGTTTTAACACGCAGAAAACTCAGAAAAGGAGTTTAAATGTATAAATTGGAAATTTATAAAACAATCGGTTTTCAAAAAATAGATGATTTTAGTGCGAGTTAAATCAGAAGGGAGGTGATTTAGCATCGGGAGGAGAAACCATAAGCAATTATTGCATGATGAGAAATTTAATTGTGTTTTTTGGCCAATGAATGCAATCCACTAAGGAGTGGATGCATGGAGGAGAGAGAATATGGTAATATAGCCTATTTTGCAAATTTAAAATCGATTAAGTATGGCGATATTGAAATTGCGATATCGCATATCATTCGTCGGATTGCGTTAAAGAGATGCGAACGACGGAGATTGAACAGTGGATTAGCTCAGAATATGCGGCATGGGGCCTAGAGAATTATATGTGGTGGGATTAGTTTATTACATTTAAACATAATTTAAAAATAAAAACTAATGTTTTAATATAATGGGCAGGATATATGAATTTACACAGTAAATAGGTGATTTACATGCGTATTGTGACCTTTGGAAGGTTCTATTAAACTATGGGGGATTGGAAAATTATTTAGCACATGGGTATTAAAACCATAGTTTAAAAATTAATATAGTGGGTTTGGGGCATTTAAAATTAAATGAATTAATATAAATATGGGCCGCGGGGGGGAGCATATGATAAGGAATTAATAAAATAAATTAAATTTTAATATGAAAATTAATGTAATCAAAGGAAATACATATAAATAAACTAAGGAAAGTGTAAAATAGGCATTTGAGCACAATGATGGTCCTATTTTCAACATTTACACTTAATCAGGGAAAATTTTAAGGATGGAAAATTATTTTGAAGTTTAAAAAATTGGTGAATCTCACTAGTCCCTAATATGCAAACTATAAAATTTGTACTGATGTATTTGTAAAATAATTCAAATTTATAATGATATTATATATATTGTATATATATTTTTGCCAAATTTTGATGTAAAATAATTTTATATTTTAAAATTTGGGTGAATCATTTTTATAAAAAAATGAAAATCGACGATTCTTTTTTTTGGAAAAACAATGGAAAATTAATCCACCTGCGAATATTAGCCCCTAAAATTTTCCATGCACTTAATACTTAGGATAAATAGTATTTTTGGGTTTTTTATGTTTTTTTGCATGAAATGAAATTAGTTAAAGGGGATTTTTACTTTCCCTAATTAAAAATGTGTTTTACATTCGGAAAAGGGATTTTATCTTAGGAAATGAGTGATAATGTTGAGGAAAAGGGCTTTATAAAGGGAATCCAATACTTAGTACCAATCACTTATTAAGCCTTGGTACCGGTCCCAATAAAAGTCAGAGAAATGATCTGAGCCTTTTTAACTAAAGGTTTTGAGTACTTAATACTTTGAGGGGAGGGAAATTAGTAATTTTTCCAAATGGTGTTTATCCATTCCTTGTGCAACTACTTTCTACCTACCCATCACTATTCTAACATTTTTTCATTATTTTCATGGGTGCATTTAATCTTGTAACCCTAAATCAAATTTTCTTTTAAAGTAGGAAGCTATCTAATTGTAACCTTATTTCATTCGAGGGCTTAGATTAAACTGTTGAGCTCCCCATTTATTCTGTAACTATCTACTGATTTTTTAAGTTTAAACAGTTTGACATATATTTATTCTCTATCTAAAAAAATGAAATTCAAAGCATTAAAAAGTTAAGATTAAACTATTTAACTCATCATGGATTATGGCATTTTGAACAAGCTGCACACAATCATTATTTTAGCAGTAAAAGTAAAAGTAGTGGCATCTTGACTTGCATCAATTCCATGTCTTATTCTTGTCTCTTTTTTTCTTTTTGGAGTTTATTTTTTATTCTTTTTGATATTTTATTTGAAAGTCCTTTGATCTCTTCTTGATCTTTTCTTTTCAAGTCCTTTGATCTTTCTTTTAGGACTTTAACTCTCTTTTCATTTTTCATTATTTTCAAATATGGAAAAACAACTTGTAGAAATCAAGGTATGCACATATTTACAAGACTAATCATAGTCAATTCAAAAATTATGAACCCTATTGCTATAGGACCCTAACATATTCTACAAATAATGTGTGGGGTTAGTGCTAATACGGGTTTATTTAAACCTTTAATCCATTGATTAATGTACTAATCCTGTTCTTAATGTGTGGTTTGTCAAAATGCGCTTATAGTGCTAAAATATTGCCATAAGTCAAATGAAATTTAAAATTAATTAAAATAAAATTTATAAAGACGGAAATTTCAGTAGTTTCACCAATTTTGGCACTGCCCCCAAACTTTTTGGACTTAACTTGAGTCTTCTGCTGTTTTGGAGGTAATTTACTAGGAAAAATTTTTTTGGCCTATTTCTTTTAATTTTTGACCAAATTGAGAAAAATAAGTCATTTCTGATATATTTGTACACTCTGGACTCATTGAAGCATGTTTTAGGAGTTGTATGTGAATTTAAACAACATTTTTTTCACTTTTGAGCTAACATAGAGGCCCAAGCCAAGGAAGCTTGACCAAGGAGATTTAGCCTAGGAGGGGTGAAATCCTTCATCAAAACACTATGTTGATGGATCAATTGTGATGGTTTGTTTTCCTTGCTAACTATGTATATCAACATTTGTTTTTCGTGCTAAATTCTCCTGCGTTTAACTTAAAAAATCAGTTCATTTACCTATTTGACAGTCATAAACACCAAGGAAACCTATGCACATAAATCATAAGATTAAGAAATAAATTTTAAATCTGAAGATGAAATTAGTACAACAAAACTAACATTTAAATTTAGATAGAGTTGCTATCGAAGCATAGTTGAAAGGTTATTTCCTTAATAGTTGCTTGAGTTTTTTGCAAGTACAGTTTTAATGGTTGCAAATGTGTGATGCTAAGAAGATTTAAATTGCAAAGAGGTGAAGGGAAATTTTTGTTTGAAAGTCCTGGGATTAGGACCAGAAGAAGTAGATCCACAAGGGCACCATCTCCCCCAAATGTTTCACTCACATCTACACTTGAAGCACATCAAGTTTTGTCTCAAGAAGTTGATATTAACAAGGTACAAGTTGCACAGGAAGTTGGTTTGATTGAAGATGTAATTTCACTAGAAGTAGAGCTTGAATTCATAGCCATCATGTCAAGTGTTGGAGAAATTGAATTTCATTTAGAAGAGGATGATGTCATGAATGAATTTGATGACATAAACAGGATGATTAAAATTATGTTTGATGCGTTTAGTATTGTGATGGTAGGAGAAGGTTCCAAGCCTCCACGTGGAGAACGAACATCAGATGATAAGAGAAATGAATAAAAGGATTCAAAGGTAGTGTAGGAAATCCACTTCCATATCCACCATCTTCATCATCCTCATCATCATCAGTAGCATCATCTTCCACTTCCACAACCAAAACTAGCCATACTCACTCAAAGACTGCAACAAAAAAAACACCCTTAATCAAACTTAATGTCAAATTTTAGCTTCCAGTGTATAATGGAAAGATAAATGGAGAGAAAAAAGAAAATTGGATACGTCAATTGGAGGTGTATTTTAGAATTCAAAACCTTCATGAAGATGACATAAATATTCAATTGGCTTCTTTGAGGATGGAAGGATCTACAGTTGTATTGTAGGAAGCAAGGAATCAAGAAGAGATTAAAAAGTACAGTAAGATCTCTTTCTCTTGGTCAAGTTTTATTGCTTCCATTAAAAGGAAATTTTATCCCTTAGCTTACATGCAAAATTCCATTATGGACTAGCAAAATTTTAGATAGTTGAAAGGGAAAAGTTTGCAAGATTATACTCGTGAATGTAGGAGAAGAACTCTTATTTTGCGTATTAATTTGTATTCTCAAGAAATTTTGTTAAGGTACATTGGGAGTCTACGTAGCTACCTTAGGAAAATTATTCTAACGTTCATTCCCACAAACATATATGAGGTTTGTGTTCAAGCCACATATTTAGAAGCAAGAGGGAGACAAAACATAGATGAGAAAAGTGATAGTGAGGGTAAAGGAAAGGGCAGGTTTTGTGGAAGAGGAAAGAGAAATAGCTCAGTCAAAAGATAGAAGGAGAAACTCACATGTAAACAATGTTTGACTAATGGCCATTTTTTTAATGCATTCGACGCATGGGAAGGCGAAATATACTATGCTTGATAGGGGATTTTGCCTTCCTACAAGCAAGTAACAACTCAATTGGTTTGTTAGATTGTTAGTGGAACAAAATAACATGTAATAAACTATGTAAACAACATAACATGCTACAATAAAGAAGAAACAATAAAAAAATACTCATGTACAATAAAAATCTCAATCAAGTCAAACACACTAATAATCCAAATGAAGAACTCTTCCCCTTTTATTATTTTTTTATTGTGTAAGAGAATAGGATGCTAAATCACTTGCAATTAATCCTTAGAGCTATGGATCTCTAATATTCAAGGAAATGAGGTCCCTTCCCTTTAAGCTTCTTATAATCCTCTCTCTCTCCTCGACATATTGTATAATAACAAACACTTGGTGAACTTTTCTCTTGGATTGAGATGTTGGAGGGTCAACAACTGAATCATTTCACTCCTTGCTGTTTGGACAACACAATTCTAGTTTTCTCTTAAGAAATTTGGCTAGCAAAATAATGTTTTCTCATGTTCTTCTTCCCATGGAAGTCTTCTATAGGAAAATTTCAAATTTTTCCTTCCTCTCTCTTCATATAAGATGGATGTTGACACAAGCATGGGAGGCTAATTCCATTATGTGGTGCACTTAAGTCCTCAAGGTCGTTGTACTTGGCTGGTTTGAGTGGGAATGTTCTTATTCAACTGGGCTAGGTGGTCCCAGATGGTGACTTTCAGCCATAGCAAGGACTTATTGACTATCTTAGAGATGGCAACGATGATATTCACTAGTATCGAATAAAAGGACACACAGATCACTTAGGGTCAGTGCTTTCCATGTGCAATTTTATAAATTTCCATGCTTGAAATTAGGAAAAGTTAAAATTTTCAGATCGTGTAATGTATTTATTCCCTGTAAATCCTTATTTTTACCTTCTGCTTCACATTTCCTAATGTATTTTTTCTGTATGATTTTCTATTGATAACAACCATGATGAATACCAATGTTGGCAACTTCATCCAAAGTTGAAACTAAACAAACTGAAAGCCAAAGAAAAGGATAAAATTGTTGCAATCATTGAACATGACTTAGGGTCATATTCATGATATGAGACAAAGATTACTGCCATGGGTTTGAAAGGTAAAAACATGGCAAACACTAGTTTTTCAAATTGTTCCAATGTCACTCAAGATGAAGATACAATAATTTAACTTTTCCATATTAGAGTCGTCTCTAAAAATACAAATATAGACACACTTTTTGATAGTGGGTCACAAGCTAACTTGATTTTCGAAGACTTCGTTAAGTAGTTAAACCTTGAAACTGTTAGACAACCAATACCTTATTATTTATGGTGGATATGCAAGAATGAAAAATTCCAAGTTGCAAGGACCTACAGTCTAAGATTCACCATCAATTGAAACTTTCCTGATGATGTTGAACTTGATGTGGTGCCACTTGAGATATCAAGTATTTTTTTGCAAAGTCCTTATCTTTATAATAGGACAGAAGTATTTCATCACAATGATAATAGGTATCACTTGTTTAAAGATGGAATTCAATACATAATTAGGGTGCATAAGGAAAATACAAGTTTTTTTTTTATACATAGAGGAGAAATGAAGGGGATAGTGAATGCAAGTCATAAATTGACATTGTTGACGATCAAACATAGAGATGTTTTGAATCAAACCTTTCAAAAAGATGCATCAATTAGAAATTTGATTGCATTAAATTTTATTATGATTGTAATGAGATGTTTTAGGACTCTAACAAGGTTCCTTTCAAAGGAGGTGAACATGATGTAAAATATTTGCAGTAGTCAACATCAATGTTGAGTAGTGTTAGAAACAATATCCTGGTGTAAGGGAGTGCAAATGTCAAAGAGAAGATGCCAAAGAAATTGAGAAACAAGGCATGGGTTCCACAAGTGATTGTTTTTGGTTTGCAAAGGGTACATGGCAATGCTGAAGATATTTGGTTAAGAGTCGACATAAGTAGAAAGAAAAATCACTTAACATTAACCATGATGAAAGTGTGCAAGGTGATACAGTTTTTAAGTTTCCTTTGATTAATTATTGAAGTAGGTTCAAGATTTTTTCTGCAATAATAGCTTGTTTTTTCTGCAAATTCAAGGGAATTTCATCATGATGGTGTCAACAACAGAAAGAGAAAGCTGCAAGAGTCAAGGAAAATGTTAAGTTTTTGTGAAAATATCGAATTGATGTAAATGGGAAACTTTGAGTGGACTCAGATTAGAAGGGTGAGGAAACAATAACCTCATCCACATGATCAGTAATAAAAGATATTTTGGGGTCCAACAGGCTTCTAGTGGGGAGGAATGATCAGGTGCTCACTGTAAAATCTAAAAAATAAAATTTCTCAAAATTTGTTTGAAATTGAATAACATCAAAGAGCTCATTGCGAGGAATATGATGCAATTCGTTTAGTTGAAAACGAAGTCTGGATGAACATGATAAAACCTATTGTTCATTTTCATAAATAGGTAAAAAATTTGCAGAAGTGATAGGTTGATGACATGGTATCCCAGTTGGAAAATTATAAAAATATTTTTTTATTATTCTTCAATTTCGCTCAATGACACAGTGACCCGCGTTACTGCAGGATTCGCCATTTTGGTATGAAGGTGAAATTTTTTTATATTTTTCTGCTAAGCTTGAATCAGTTATTTTTTTATATATACTTTCGGATAGCCCAACTAAAGGCTCACACGTGGTGCAACCAAGGGCCACCATAGGCACCCTCTAGTGGAACCTATCCAAGGTCGAATTTCATTTCATATGCCAAACTCTGAAAATATTGATTTTATGCTATGGTCCAAATGTGATATATTTTCCAAAGTCCATGTTATTATATTATTGGGAGCATTTTTATGATATAGAAAAAGTCCAATTTGTATTTATATGACAATGGTTTGCGAAACATTATCGATGGAAAAATTTATATGGTGGAAGGGTGGAGGTGGGGGCTCGACCCTGCAACCTCCCCCAAACAATGCGCACCTCGTACCATTCTACAACAACCATTAGTTATTAACCTTTATGTTTGCAACATATGTTTAAACTCATGTGTTTGAATCGGGGGGTTGGATGGAGGCCAGCCCCAAAGGGCCAACCCCCGACCCATGTAACGATAAGTTGGAAAACTGTTGTCAAGTCTATGAACAATGCATGGGGTTAGTGCTAATACGATTTTAATTAAACCCTTAATCCATTTACTAATACATTAATCCTTGTCTTAATTCATGGTTTGTCAAAACACACTTATAGCAATAAAATATTACTTATCCATAAGTTAAACCATGTTTACACTTAATTAAAATCAAATTTAAAATGACAAAAATTTCAGTGGTTTCACCAATTTTGGCATTGCCCACAAATTTGGTGGGCTTAACTGGAGTCTTCTCTAGCTTTAGAGGCAATTTACTAGGAAAATTTATTTTGGCCATATATTTTGCAAATTTATGACCAAATGGATAAAAATAAGAGTCATTTCTTATAGATTTGGACATTATGGACTCATTGAAGCATGTTTCGGGAGCTCAAGGTGACTTTAAACATCAATTTTTGCACTTTTTAACTAATATAGAGGCCCAAGCCATGGAAGCTGGACCAAGGAGATATATCCTAGGAGGGGTGAACTCCTTTATCAAAACACTATGTTGATTGATCAATTGTGATGGTTTGTTGTACTTGTTATTATTTTTTTTCAACATTTGTTTTTCATGCATAATTCTCTTCAATTTACCTTAAAAAATTTGTTCATTTAGCTATTTTACACTCAAAAACACCAAGCAAACCTATGCACATAAATAGCAAGATCATAAAATAAAATTTAAAGCTAAAGATAAAAGTAGCACAACAAAAATAACATTCAAATTCAGATCAGTTCACAGAAGGGTAAAGTGTAAGGGAAAATCTGATGTGCTAAATTGCTTTGAATCTAATCCAAGATTGTTTTGGCGAAGCAACTATGTTATGCATTGTGTTATTTTTTTATTTGTTTTGTTTTGAGATTGCTCTACTTTTGTTATGCTTAATTATATCTGCACAGGTACATATGTTATTTATGCATTTATATTGATGGTTGAATATATGGAATAATCTGCTTAATTGATTACGTATTACATAGATATGGTTCTGTTATTATACATCAGCGAAAAATATATCTAAGATCTATTTTAATATGCATTATCTGTGTATAGAACTATCTGATTTGATAAGTATTGTTGTGTATTTGCACACATATTTTTCTGATCGGTATAAGTTATGAAATCGATTTGTTTAGGGCCACTACATTATTTTATTCCTCAAGGTGCGAGAAAATGGTTGTAGCACCCCCACATACTACTTCGGGTGAGAATTTGATCTGCACAAGAAGGTCATCGCAAAAAGGGCTAGTAGTTGGAGGGTTTTTTAGTTGCGCGATAAACTCTGAACCTAGGTCAAGACCCCTCAAGCCACCAAATGGTTCCATTGCTAGGACCGAGATCATTTTGAGTGATATTTGATGTTGTGCACACTTCGCAGAATGAATTACAAGATTGGTTGGATACAAATATGCTTGAGTTTGTGATCCAAGAGAACAAAAGCTATAAGATATCTGTTGAAAAGTGGGTATAGTAGTACATCTATACAAAATGTCACGAGATCTTCTTTTTCTCCTTTGCGATTGATATGCATTAGTGGTTATTACAATTGACTGAATTCAATACCTGGACGAAGGATGACACAGTCACTGAGTGGAATCCTGAACCGATTCAGCGATTAGAGAAGGTATACAATAAGATCATTCGGGTGGTAGATCATTGTATCGATCATATATTGGGAGGATTTGTGACTTAATTTTCGATTGATCAATTTCTGCATATTATGAAGTGGAAATAATATTTTTCAAGGGTCATAGAGGTAAGTTCTTTCACTCTTTGAAGTTGTTGTTGAAGATGATATTGTGTGAACATGGCTCCCTATGTCAACGTTTTTCTTGAATGTGTCAAAGAGGTTCAAATACGTTGAGTGGAAGAATTTACCATGAATACCTAGACAAAGGATTTATTTATAGTCCTCTAAAGCATAGATGTGATAGTGACAATGAACCAAAAACTAGTAGCTCTAGTGAATCTGTGCACTCTGAAGAAGAATAATTTTATCAAGAATAATTTTCATCAAACAAGAAAAATCAAACAGCATTAACCCTCTTTCGGATTCCATCCACTCCACTTTGAAAATCACTTCACAAACTTCCCACTCCGCTACGCATTCCATCTCCACACCCACCTCCACCTCCCCCAGGCAGAGATATGGTTGTGCCAATGAAGCTACCTACTTTGAAAGGTATTGGAAATGAATATACGGAGTACTTTTGGTTTGTGACTAATGTTGTATGGACATCTTAGCAGGTTAATAATGATTATATTAGGAAAGGGAAGTTAGGCACTACTTTCCAAGATGACGCATTATATTGGTCTATCAGATATGTCCAAGAAAATTCTAATGTAACTCTGGATCAAGTGAAGGCTTCCCTAAAATAAAAATTCAAGAAGCCTAAATCATACGCGCAGTTGATTACATAAATGGAAGAGATTCATCAGGATGTTAATGAATTGGTGTGGGAGGAAAATAATAGGTTGAGGTGCACTATAATATACCCAACACAAGGGATGGTTTATTGCTATGCTACTCCCACATCTGCACCAACCCTTGGGTCAACAAAATATTTCCATGCAGGCTGAGGCTGTGGAGATTGCGATGAAATTAGAATCTACCCCAACAAATTGTGCGCTGGGAACTCAACAGATTCAGAATCAGTTGGAAGCAGTGCATTTGGATATTCATAATCTATGTAAAGATAAGGGCAATGAGGTATGTACAGAGGTATGGTGCATAAAATGTAAAGTTGGTGGGCATCATAAGTATCAATGTGTCTTCATCAATAATTATTTGAAGGTTGGAGGACCTAGCCCTCTGAAGGGAGTAGTATGGTGTAGAATATGTGAATTTGCAAGATTGCATGAAACATATTTTTTTCCAAGGGTCGAAAAATATCAATGTTAGCTAAAGAAATTGTTTTGAAAATTTTGTTCGTCACTAAGACATGATGAAAAACAATATCAAATTTATTATATGATGTTGCACAAAGCTTAAATATATAGAATGCAGGTAGAATCTACCTCATCAGTGTTCCCCTCTGGGCGTGGTGGATTTTAGGGAAGAGGAAAAGGAAGAGGAGGTGGACCAACCAGTTGAGGAAAGAGTTATGTCATTTACTACAACTATGGAGATGTTGGTCACTATTAATGCAATTTTCCAAATGCATTGTGACAATCGTGTATTTTAGAAAGTTTGACCATGTGATAGAATATTTCATAATATTGATTGCTAAAATAAAAGAGAAAATAACGCAATATCTAACAAAAAATCTTCAGACGGTTAGTGCAGAAACGAGTGAAGAATATCCTAGCGTGAATGTTGTCACTTGGAGTAGTGTAGCCTCTAATTAAGATAAGGGAAAGAAACTGTATACTGAACTTTGGATTTATAAGGCACCTAAAAACAAAAAGGCATTTGATATATAGTGCCCAAAGGGGACATTTGTTGAAGTGTAAAAGGATTTTGCAGAAGGAAGTGCATTAACATCAGGTAGACCTATGAAGGAGGTAGGGGTATATGATGAAATAAAGCCATTTTTACAAGCTTTCATTAAGTTAATGCACAAAAAAAATGTAGTAGAAAAATTTCAGGCTCGGATAGATAATTGCATAGAGAAGGAATAGTTGTTGGTAGAGCAACAAGATGTCAACAAAATTTATAGGAATAAGAAGAGGAAAGGGAGGGTGATGTGTATTACCACATAAATCGGTGCTTATGATATGGATTAGGTTATTCTAGATCTAGGGTCTAACGCAAATGTTCTCCCTAAGAAAATTTGGTAGCACATGGGAGAACCCATTTTGGAATGGTCTACCATTCACCTGAACATGATACATCAAGGGAAAATCATTCCATTGGGAAGGATATCGTGGGTTGTAGTCAGTATTGAAGGTGTTAAGGTACTCACAGATTTCGAAGCTATCCAAATTTTAGATGATACAAATCCTTATCTTGCACTGCTAAGGTTGGACTAGGCTATTGATATGGATGGTATCATCAACCTGAAGAAGTGAATAATAGAGTTTGAAATTAATGGAACCAGAGTCATAATTACCCTAGACCCCATAAACGACAAAGATACAGAGAAAATGTGTGAGCTGGTGATGATATTGACCTTATCTATAAGCTGACTTTGCGCGAGGAATATTGCATCTATCCAATCAAGGATGGAAATTTGAATTGGGAAAAGGACAACTCATGTTTCTCATATTCTGATGAAGAATTGGAAAAACTAGTTTCATGAAGTATTTTCATTGTGATGTAATCATGTTCCTAGATCTCTTTGATGTATAACATCTGAGGTACGCGAGTTACCGCATTCTGAGGGTTTAACTAATGTAAACATGTTTCTAGGAGACCTTCGAATAAGTGTTCCAGAAAGATAGATATTCCATGCCTTGGATCTCGGATTGTGTGCTACTCCAACACAATGGTGGGATACTCATAAGGAAAATATGGGAAATTGGGGAAAAATACGCACACATGATGAGGTTGGGCTTTTAATTTCCAACAATCAGAATGGAACAATTCTACAATGGAAAGAATGATCTGCAAAAAAATTTGAATAGATGGAATTAGGTATGGGGCATAGAAACAAGGCTTGAATGGGTCCACGTGTTCATTCACACATTGGGGAAGGTACCTACTGATTGATATTTGGAGACAGAGCTACGGCGAGGTACTTGTTAATAGTCATTGTGGTCAGAGAGTTTCATTCTGAAATTCAGATTTGAGAGTGGGTTTGAGAAGATTGGAAAAGAATTTCATAATATTCCAGAAGTTATCTTTGATACAAAAACCAACAATCAAGTGTGTGACACCAACATGGGATGTGTAGATGAAGGATATTGTGAATTGTAAAAACCTAATAGTTGAAGAAAGTGAAGAAAATCCAATGAATATCATGTTTCTGGAATCTGAGGGGAAACTCACAGTGTTTGTACGCTCAATCACTTTTTTGTATGTGATAAAACCCTAAAGATCTGACATGTGAATAATGGGTTGGAAGAGTAACCAAATATAGCAAATATTGGAGACTATTGTGATGATGACATAGTAGGAAAGGTTATTGAGTTGTTGATAGAGTATCAAGACTTATTCCCGACAAATTTCTCTGAATTGAAATAAATACTTGGAGAAATTTGAGTTATGAAGATCACTTTGAAACCTTATATTCACCTAGTGAAGCAATGCCCATATAGGCTAAATCTAAGATATTAGTAGGAGGTGAATCAAGAGTTGGATAAGATGGTTGTTGCAGGTTTCATAGAGCCAATAGAAGAATCAGATTCGGTAATCCCCATGGTATTACAAGACAAGAATACCAAAGGATAAATCATAGTGTGTGTAGTTCTGCGCAAATTTAATGATTCTTGTGTGCATGAGCCATTCCCAACTCCATTCTCTGATGAAATCCTGGATAATTCTGGAGGGAAAGAAGCTTATTCATTCAAATATTGGTTCTCAGAGTATCATCATATCAGGATAGTGCCAGAGGATCACAATAAGACTACGTTTGCAACCGAATGGGGATATTTCCAATATACAGACATGTGCTTTGGCTTGAAGAATGAGCCTGTCATCCTGTCATATTATCACGTGTATTAGTATATTCCTTCAAAGAGTTTATCCATAAATTCTTGCATGTATACTTTCATGATTGGACTATTTTTGGGTTATTGAAGAAGCATGTTTCAAATCTTCATTTAATGTTGGATACCCATAGAAAATACCATATCTCATTCAACTTGAAGAAATGAAAATTCATTGTGCCATTCCAGATCTTGTTGGGACACATTGTCTACCAGCAATGGTTCATGGTAGATCCTGCAAATATCGCAGTGATTTTTAATCTGGTGACACCTGAGAATGTCAAACAATTACGCTCAATATTGGGGCACACTGGTTGTTGGACCAAGGTCCCCTAAAACTACAAATTTTATATATTTTTGGTATTATTTAGTCTAACACAGGGGTTTTGGGGTGGTTCAAAGCCCTAAATGCATTGTAATGGGTCAAGGGTAGACCAAGATTCTGTAAAACACTATTTACGGACCATTCAAATCGTAGGCTAAGTCGATATAAATAGATGACCATTTTGAGTCTTAAGATAGGAAAAAATTAAGTCTCATGCTAAGTGAAAATTATTAGATATGTTGTCGCATCATTTGGGTAAGGACTCCTACTGCTTGCATGTGTGGAGATCCTCATTTCTGTTGTGTGCAGGCCCTATTGGCTATGTGCACAGGTTGTGTTTGGACTGTACTGGGTTTTTGGATGCTAATATATGCAGATATAGTATCTCTGTGTTATCTGATATAGTGTGTTACTATTGATGTGAACCTTTTGGGATGTGTTATAACTGCGAATATAGTTATGTTATCTTTTTATGTTATGAATTTGTTTGTGTTATGGTATGTTCGTAATCTGTTAATGACACGTTATGATATTGTGTGCTGATAACTCCTGATATGCACGTGGATAAGAAGGTATTGACTAGATCTATGCATGGTAATAGATTTATTGTACTATGGATGGTACTATTAATAAACCTGTGAATCTGATAGGCTGCGAACGTGGATCTGCTTGAATTACCTACTTTCTATCAGGGTGAAGAAACCTCATTCCAACACCCTTCCATACTGCTCCGGGTGAGACTTTGACCTGTGCAAGCAGGTCACTGCTGAAAGGGCGAGTAGTATAGGGGTTTGTTGGCAAACATTAACCTCTAAATGTGGGTTAGGACCCCTCGAGCCAACAAATGGTTCCATTTCCAGGACTAGGAGCATTTTGAGAGAGGGATCGAGTAATGCCAAGAGAAAATTGGAGACCTGAGAAGAAATAAATCAAAGAGTGGTTTCAAAATAGGTTAGGTAATTTGCTGTGAAAGAGAATTGCAACACAGAAGTGGAAGAATAAGTATATTTTCACTAAATTTTACAAAATCTTCCTTGTAAAATTTGTGAATGAGGTTTAGGAGTGGCTGGCATGGCTCATAGAGTTCTAGACATGCTAGAAGGATGAGCGGGTCACACAGTGGACTCCGAAGTTGATCCAAAAGTTAGAAAGAAATGATAATACCATCACTTGTACTGTAGATCACTGGGTGGATAGTGTGTTGGGAGGATTTGTGATGAAATTCATAGTTGATCATTTCATGCCCTGTTCAGAAGTAGAGAAGAGGTTCTTCAAAGGTTTCCAAGGTAAGTTCTTGAAAGCACTACCCTTATTAATCAAAATTTTTCTATGCGAAAAAAGCATTTTGTGTAGCCATAAAAATTGAATGAGCTCCAATGAGAGTGAGGGTACAACATGAAGTGGTAAATACTATAGAACTAATTAAGAAGGAGATAGATCTATCTACAACCCATTAAGAGATCCGGTTGCGCATAGCCCTACAACTACACCACCTTCAAGCTAGCATAGAGGTAAGAACTCTCCTGTACCTCCACCTCCATCAAAAGATGAAATGGCCTCGTACATGAAGCTACCTACCTTCAAGGGCACAGGGGATGAAGAGATGGATCAGTTATGGTTCGTTGCAAAGTTGATATAGACTGTGTAGAATGTGACTAGTGATGCTGTGAAAGGGTGCAGTTGTCCCTTGCCTTTGAAGTAACATCCCTGGACTGGTATATGGGATACATAGCTCAGCATGCGAATGCAACCATTCCAAAGCTTAAGAATACCCTAAAACAACAGTTTCGGAAGCCTAAATCCCACTCTCGGATAGTGAATGACCTAAAATATTTTAAACAAGGGCCCTCTAAATCAGTATGGGAGGCTGACCAGTGGCTAAAAAAGGTAATCACGGAAGGGGAATTTTTGTGTGATTACATACAACACAAGGAATTGTTCATTGCTATGTTACTACCTCACCTGCACATAACTATCGTCTAGAAATCGATTGAATCGTGGGAAAAAGCCTTGGCTAATGCTATGAAATTGGAAATTTCGCGAAGAGATGATACCCACTTGGGAGAACAAAAAGTATAAGGGCATCTAGAGACGATGCACATGGATATCTAGAACCTACGAAAGGACCAAGGGAAAGAAGTTATCCCAAACGTATGTTTCATACGATGTAAGGTATCAAGGTATACCAAGTATCAGTGGCCACTGCTGGCAGACTACCTGCAAGTGGGGGAACTCAGTCTGTTGCACCTAGGACCAAGTGGACCAGATTTTGGTGTGATGATTATCGCATAGCTAGCCTGCATGATACTAACCACTGACCCATTTGGGTACGTATGTCCCAGAACTGAAGCAACAATGGTGAAGGTTTTGTTGATTAGTAGGACATGATGAGCAGAAACGTCAAACTTATGACCTAATGATAGACCAGGAAAACCTATATATTTTACAACCAGACCCCTCTTTACCAAGATCCCCTGCAGGCATAGGCGGTTGCCCAGCCAGGGGTAGGGGAGGGGGCTAAGGTGGAAGCACAGGTAGGGGAAGAGGACAACAGATCTGCTATAACAACAGAGAGGTAGGGTAATTTGCAAGGGATTTCCCAAACCCTGAAAGGCAATCCTATAGATATTGTAGACAGTTGGACCATGTGATTGAGGACTGCCCAATTCTTATAGCCAAACTGTGGGAAAAGAAGCAGAAACCTATGCAGAATGTACACAGGGTTAAGGAAGAACCTCAAGATGAAGGACCAAGCATTAATTTCATAACACACAATGACATGACCACTGGGGGAGGTGAAGATAAATTTGTAGCTGAGCCTCCTATCTGGAAAGTAGCCATCAAACAAGAAGGTTCGGACCTGCAAAAGGAAAAGGAAACCTTTGTCTTAGCTCACCAATACTTTGTTAAGACTGAGGCATCTACTTCTCAAATCCCCGCAAACCTCAATGTAGATGATGAGGTCAAAGCATTTTTGCAAGCATGTATGAAGTTGTTGCGCAACCAACAGGCCATAGAAAAACTCCAAGCCTTAATGGACAGCCTCGTAGAAAGAACTAATCCACCCGTGGAATTTGAGGATGTGCACAAACTTTACAAGCATAAGAAACACACTTGTAGGGAAATGAGGCTAACAACGCAAATTTGTGATTATGAAATGAATCAGGTTATTTTGGACCTACGACCAGATGTGAACGTACTACCCAAGAAAACTTGGCAGCGGATGGGAGAAACTAAGTTGGAATGGTCCACTATCCAGTTGTGCATGGCCAATTAACAGAAGATCATACCATTGGGAAGATTGTCAAAGATCATGGTAGATATTATAGGAGTTAAGTTTTAGGACAACTTTGAGGTAATTCATATTGTAGAGTATGCAGACCCCTATCCTGCGCTTCTAAGGTTGGACTAGGCCATAGATATGGGATGTATTATCAATTTGAAGAAAAGATTCATGGTGTTTGAAAATGAAGGTACGCGGGTGATAGTACCATTATACCCCGTGGAAGGAGAATGGTACATGGAGCCATTGTACGAAGAAGAGGATGTGGATCATATTTATAATTTAACTGCGTGGGGCAAAGATTGAATCAATCCCATGACTGATGGATTACTTTGCTAGGAAAAGGGTAGCGAATGTTTCTCTGACTCCGACAAAGATATGGAAAATTGGCTGAACCAGTTACATGAAGTATATGTGCTGCGATGTCTTAGGATCACAAAGGACTTCTGATACATCTCCTTAGAGGTAAGATAATTGCCCTACTTTGATGGTTATAGTATTTTTAAGGAGTTTTTATGAACATTTGAAGTTGAGGTTCCAGGAGAGCGAAGGCTATGGGCCCTTAATCTAACCATGCGTGCAACACTTCCGAGGTGGTGGGACACACATAAGGGGGCATTCCAGGAGTGGGAAGAGTGTCGGGATATGATGATCTTGCAGTTAAAACCTCCAGCCCACTTGCACGTAAAGACATTCCTTGGCTGACGAGACCTGTGTGAGCATTTGTTCGCTTGGATGGAAAAATGGTGTGACCAGACTACAGAAGAATGGCGTCACCTATTTATTCATGCCTTGGTACCAATTCCCACCACATGCTACTTATATGTAGAGCTACATCAACACACCTACCACTGGGAAACATTAAAGGATGAATTTGTAGGAACATTTGTGTTAGCAAGGGGAATGGAGGCGCTCAGTAAAGCTCTACAAGATATAGATACCTTCGTATTTGATGAATCATGCCCTTACGCAGCACCTGGGGCACCAACATGAGAAACACAGATGCCAGATATTTTCAACTGCTGCAATATAGCAATAGAAGAATGCGATGAACATTTTTGCAATGTATCCATCCCGGAATCAGAGGGGGAGCACCTAATTGCTGGACCCCCACTACAAAATATTGATGTTATGAGGCCTCTAAAGCTACGAGAAGTCAACATTGGGATAGAAGAGCAGCCTAAGTTGGCTAAAATTGGGGATTACTGAGATGATGATATAGTAGTAAAGTTGTATAACTGCTCACAAAATATCAGGACTTATTCTTGACGAAGTTTTTGAATCTGAAGGGGATCACAGGGGGCCTAGGGGTCATGAACATCATGTTAAAATAAAATTTGAGCCCTGTGAAGAAGCTTCCTTATCGGATGAATCCTAAGTATAAAAAAAAGGTTAAGGAGGAAATCGATAAAATTCTCACCATAGGTATTATCAAACTAGTCGAACAGTCGCAGTGGGTAATTCTGTTGGTGGTTTAGGAGAAAAAGATGAAGGGGGAAATAATAATCTGTGTGGACTTGCGCAAATTGAATGATTCCTACATGCATGATCCCTTTCTCACACTGTTCTCAGATGAAATCCTTGATAGCAAAGGAGGGCAGGAAATGTACTCCTTTATTGACGGGTTCTCAGGCTACCATCAGATTAGAATCACACCTGAAGGTCATAGAAAAACTATGTTTGCTACTGAATGGGGATCCTTTTAGTATACAGTCATGCCATTTGGGCTCAACAATTCCCCTGCCATAATTTCACGAGTAGTAGTCGCAGTGTTTAAAGAGTTCATACACAAATTTTTGGAGGTTTATTTTTATGATTGGATTGGCTTTAGCTTAGTAGAGAAGCATGCTTCAAACCTGCGCATGATGTTGGATGCCTGTAGAAAACACCAGATTTCCCTGAATATCAAGAAGAGCATATTCTGTGTAGCCTTCGAAATCTTGCTTGGACATATATTTTTCCGACAGGGATTGATGGTTGACCCTCCGAAAGTCATAGTTACCATAAATCTGGAAGTACCTACAACTAAAAAACAACTACGTTCGATCCTTGGACATACAGGCTACTACAGGAAGTTTATTCAAGGATACACATTGATCACATTGCCTATGGAAAATCTTCTTAAGAAGGATGTTTCATTTTTTTGGGATAAATAATGTCAAAAAAAATCCAACTGCTCAAGGAGAAGATGGTCTCTGCGCCTATTCTCATCTTTCTTGATTGGGAAAAGGTATTCCATGTTCACAAAGATGCATCGGGAATCGCCCAGGGAGCAGTCCTTATGCAGCCTGGAGGCAAAAACATTGATCACCTGATTGCATTTTCTTGTAGGAAACTCTCTGGTGTAGAGCACAACTACTCCACTATAGAGTGGGAGGGATTGGCCATGGTCTATCAATTACAGAACTATTGGCACTATCTATTAAGAAGAAACTTCGAAATGTTTACAGATCATTCGACCTTGAAGTACCTGGTGAATAAGCCTATGATGGGAGGGGAAATATTCTAATGGATTCTTCTGCTTTAGGAATACGACTTCGAGATCATTTCAAAGCCGGGGAAGTTGAATGTTGGGCTGAATCACTTGTCCCGAATTGAGAGTGGTGAAGAACTGACCAACCTGGAAGAAGGAGTTTTAGATGCACAATTGTTTGTGATTAAGGTATTTGATGAGTACCTCATTGAAATCATTCAGTTCATGACTACAGGCATGGCACCTGTAGGGTATTTGGTAAAATAGAAGAAAGAGCTAGTAACCCACGTTGTATATTTTACCATCATCGCAGGTCATCTATATAATATGGGAGCTGATGAACTGCTATGAAGGTATGTTTTGGAGCATGAACAACATGCTATCTTAGTAGAATCCCATGACTGGGTAGCAGAAGGTCACTACTATGGTGGACTATGGTGGCCTACCTTGCATAATTACTC
This sequence comes from Pinus albicaulis, assembly GCA_034641835.2. NCBI lineage: Eukaryota > Viridiplantae > Streptophyta > Pinopsida > Pinales > Pinaceae > Pinus > Pinus albicaulis. The sequence goes on along the minus strand of JAXQQM020084315.1, from coordinate 84,201 downwards.
TCATGACTATTGTAAAGCTTGTGATACATGCCAACGAATAGGACGACTATCATGCACAGATGAAATTCCCTTGCAACTAAAAATGGCCCTGTAAGCATTTGAAAATGGGTCATCGATTTTGTAGTAGCTATCAACCCACCCGGAAAGAAGACAGGTGCGAGTTACATTATAACTGCCACTGATTATGTAACCAGGTGGGCCGAAGCACAAGCGGTGAAAGATTGCACTATAGACACCATTGCGCACTTCATATTTGAGAAGATTTTGACCAGATTTGGATGTCCAAAAATCTTAATGAGAAATAGAGGTACGCATTTTGTTAATGAAACAATACGGGCCTTAACAGAGGAATTTTTGATCCATCATGCGAAAAGTACTCCATATCATCCCCAGGAATACGAAGCGGTTGAAGATTTTAATAAATTCTTGGATCACGCACTGACTAAGGTCTGTAACACCGATCACAACAACTAGGACGTGCACATCCCGTATGTTCTTTGGGCCTACCGAACCACCTATAAGAATTTGATAGCGAAAACACTATTTAGGATGGTCTATGTAAAGGAGGCCATTATTCCCATGGAATATATTTTTCCTAGCCTACGCATCACAGCCTTTACAAATATGGAGGAGCCTGATATCATGGAGGAGAATTTAATGCAACTTGTGGCTTTGTATGAACACTGTTTCATTGCTAATTTCTATCAGTAGGTTCAAAATGCATAGGATAAGGCATGGCATGATCGATATAGTTGTCAAAATACCTTTTCAGAGGGTGAATTAGTCCTACTATATGATAGCCATTTTTCGAAACACTCGAGGAAGTTGCAATAGCACTGGCTAGGGCCCTATGACTTTAAAGAAATCATGGATGGCGGAGCTGTTTGGTTAGCCACCCTGCACGATGATATGCTACATGGCTATGTCAATGGCAGTCAGCTCAAACCATATCAGGTCAAATGAATATATGGCCAGAGTAGCTATATGATGTGGGGTATGCCCACCAAGGAAGGCAATCATAGAAGGTGCCATGGTACGTGCAGGAATCGTCTATAGAATTGGAAGCTTGGAGGGGTGTGGTGGAGGCGCATGCATATGTTTCGAACACAGTAGGTGTGCTCACGATGTAAAATTGCGTTTGGTGCATAGGATTTTTGTTGTGATTGCAAAAGTGTGCTGGATGCACAGGAGGTGTGAAAACTAGTCGTTGGAATAGTAAAATTGGGTAAAATGAAAAAGTTACCATTGAAAGGAGTGGGCGACTGACATTTAATCAGGTAATTTCCAAATATTTTTTACTATTTACTTGATGGTAAGTTCCAAGTGAGGTCCACCCAGACGTTGATTGATCCCTGCAACTATAAATGAATAAGGATAGATCGGACAATTGTTCCATTTCGCTTAAATAGTTTATACTTGGCGTGTTTGTCCTTGCCAAGTTTGTGCTGTAAGAGTTTCTATGCCCATTGCGTCCCTTTCATGTTTAATCAACCCACACCCTCTGACAGTAGCAACTCGGAGTTCATATTCCACACCATAATGATGACCACTAATCTTGCTGAAGCCTCAGAACTGGTGACCTCAACAGAACAAGAATCTCAGGAAGTAGTAGAAATCGAGCTAGAAGCCGATGAAGTTATATCTATGCTGAGCCAAGCAAAGAATAAGGGGAAAGAAAAATTCTAGGGGCTGGGGAAATTCACAAAAAGGGTTGGGGTGAAGCCCTGTACGTCCCCATGAAATGTAAAGTCCTTGCGAGTGGCACCCCAAGCATGGTCGCCTAACCCAGCAAAGCGACCTCAGTCTATTCAGGAAGAGGCCTAAGTAGCCGAAGCAATCAATTGTCTACCACACTTTGTTTGGCCCCGCAAGACCTCCACAAGCATGTCGAAGAGTATTAATGGCTAGCGCACCTACCTACAGATGCCGCTTACCCCGGGTGAGGTCCTCGTTATTGGCAAGCCCTTTGGCAGGCTCCATGAGGTGAAATTTAATGGTCATGACTTGGCCAATTTGGAGGCCTTCCTTGAGTTGGCACCCAAATTATATATTGATAGAATACAAGAATATGATAGGATAAAGATTTTCCCCATGAGTGGGGTATGCGGATTGGTAGGGTTCGGGCTCTTAAACCTACTAAGGATGCCGCACTTCGGCCACTACAATATCACGAACTGTTTGGTACGTCAGTTGCTCGCCTTGGTCAACGATTTCTGCTTCTGGATCTGGGATCAAATCCCCATCGATGTTGCACTCATTCATCGAATTACTGGTCTTCCAATTTAAGTTTCGTACCCCCTTCAGTGTGTTGGTAAGAAGTATAAGGGGTGATCGCTAAACATGTGCATAAAACATACCATACGTAGCGGAACACTCGAGGCTTCATGATCAAATCCATCTGTGACTCAGGTACATAGTTGGGTACTATGTTATTGGCATGCAAGATGATGTGAAAATTCCAGGTGGCTTCCCTCCCCGCTTATGTAATTTAGTTGGAAGGTCGGTGCGAGAAAGGGATCTGCTTCAATTGGTCCCAGTACTTTTGCAACGAGTTTTTGGCCAATGTCCGTGAATCCCAGGAGTAGGGATGAGCATTTTGTTATTCCTAGTTGTTGCTTCTCATTAATTTGGTCGCCTGGGAACCACCTGAGGAATCAGTCCTCCCTAAACTCACCCTAGAAATGTGTGAGGGGGCTTGATATACAAAATTGTGGGACTCTAAGGATGCACAGCACATCGAGGACAGCCAAGTCTTCTAGGTATTGTTTCAAAGTGGGCTCGTAGCAGCTATCAACTTAGGGCCACATCTGTTGCTAGCCATCTATGATAAGTATAAAAGCATCGCTGCATTCCAGGTGACTATGCATAACATACAAAGCCAAGGCTGCAAGGATCTTGTGTGGGTTTCTCTCCCCTATATGGCTACTAATGAAGAGATTGACCGTTTAATTGTGTTAGAAAATTATATATAATAGAGCAATTAAACACATAAAATATGCAGAAAACACAAGCACACAAAAAACATAAAACGAGAGAAACATAGATATACATGGTTCACCCATTTTGGGCTATGTCCACCTTGAACAGCCAGTCCTTCCTTTCTATTATCCAACAAAATGAAGAGACACAAACTACAACAGATCCACTGTAATATCCGCTATTCTCTCTCAGAGTCTCCCTATCTGTTTCTCACTCTAAGAAATACTCATACCATACACAACTGCAATACAATACCCTCATACAAGCGAGGGGTTTACTTCTAGGGAAAAAAACCCTAAACTAAACATAACTTCTTCCATCAGATCATCTGCTTAATGAATGGCCCAGATTGACTAGAAATTACTATACTTTTACAAGGCAATTTTACATCTGTTTTTAGCTTCATGGGTGCTTCCCCCGAAACCCCCCGCCAGGGGGGGCTCCGTAAAGTCGTAGCCGCCCACCTGGACCCCCCAGGTAGCATTAAATTATGGGCAGCATTGCCACCCAATTAAGGTACATGATTCCAGTTTTGTGATACAAAATAAACAAGAATATTAGGCTCCACAGCCAACAAATTGCACGATGGCCTCCTCAATGGAATCTTGGCTTAAAAACAAGTTCAAAGGGCATTGAATGAACAAGCACCATGATGGTTACCCCGCCTACCATCACTAAAGACACTAGATTAACGAGCAAGACCATGGGGAAGAGCATCGAATTTGCATCATAGAGGGGTTCGCAGCCCGATAAGAGTACAGGGAAGGGCATGGAAGCAACAACACATAAGGATGCACAACAGGACGTCGGTACCAAAGGTCAGGAGGTTGGAGGTGCTGACTCCCCTCAGGGAACAAAGCGAATGGGTGAGCTTGTGAAAGGGCCAGGGAAGAAGCAAGGCTCCTAATGACCAGAATGTGATGAAGAAGTTATACTGACTGAAGGGGACCTTGACCAATTGCAGATGCGGTTACATACCAGAAAGCCACGGTCGACACACTTCAGGCTGAGCTCTATGATCTGCAGCTGAATATGGACATGCTACAAAAAAATATGATTAAGGTATGAATGGCCTCAGCAACTAGTAGCGCAAAAATTGTTACAGCGTAAAGCAGCCTCTGTTCCCTGCCAGGCGCAGCTGTTGTGATAAGTCCACCTGACTTAGGATCGTAAGTCCAATCTTGTGTAGAGGTACATCTAAATCTAGCTTGGTTGCCACATGAATCATTTTAGGTTCTCCACACCTCCTTTCTTGAATAAATTCAACATCGGGACCATCGAGTGCACCAACAGCTTAATTTAGCTGAGCAGACAGTTGAGGAAAAAAATGTTGAAGTTTCCCAAGTACATGATGCATTTACCCTCGTTACCACGCAACAAAGGAGCTAGAAAATCTCATTATTAGGCTCTGTACAGATGTCTCTGAAGATATCCTAGCTTTTTCCACTCCCCAGGCCAAGATTGAGGGGTTGGTCGCAACATTATGAGCCTCAAGGACTGAGATCCAGGTGGTCAAAATGGAGATAGAGCAACAGATTGCAGACTTGCAGGCCAGGTTGCAGCCACAAACACCACCGGAGGTACAGGTCTAGCATGTTGTGCTAGTTACAGCGGCCACAAATGTGATTATAGGATAGATTGCACATGGTTCCCAATTACTGGACACAACTATGCAGTTATGGACAAAGGTGCAGCACGACCCTCTCCTGCATGAAATCAAACAAGACCTGTGATAGAAGGAAGAAGCATACGAGCAACTGGAAGCCACTATGCCCACTTTGATTCCTGTTGAAAGGTTGGCATGAATACAAACCAGCCATGCCCATCGATATGATATTGAAGGACCCCTCCAGAAGAAGAATACCTTCAACAACCGTCGTAAGCCTTGGGTTGAGGAAACCCTCAAGCTCTCTCAGGATATTCATGTCATTGTTAAACAATTGAACCAGACTCTGGAGAGCGTCATAGTTGTGACAGAAGGACCAACCTCACATACGTTGGTGGATATTGCTCAGAATGTTTCTGCCTAGAGTGAAGGAGTGCTACCCCCACTGGTTAATACAATCAGGCTGCTGCAGGCGCAGGTGGAGACCCCACAACCACAGTGACTTGGGACGAGTCACAAGATTGTGTTGGGGGAATATTGGAACAGGGTCCCCTCAAGTTGCGAATTTTGTACAATTTTGTATATTTTTGGTATTATTTAGTCTAACGTAGGGGCCTTGGGGTGGATTAAAGCCCCGAATGCATTGTAATCGGTCAAGGGTAGACGAAGAGTTCGCAAACCATGGTTTGCGAACCATTGGAAGCATAGGCTAAGTTGATATAAATAGATGAAAATTTTCATTCTTAAGATAGGAAAGAATTAAGTTTGATGCTAAGTGTGAATTATTAGATCTATTGTTGGGTCATTTTAGTAAGGACTCCTGCTAACTGTGTGCGTGGAGATCCTCACTCCTGCTATGTGCGGACCCTGCTAGCTATGTGCATAGGCTAGGTTTGGATTGTACTGGGTTTTTGTATGCTAATATATGCGGATATAGTATCTCTGTGTTATCTGATCTAGTGTGTTACTATTAATGGGAACCTTTGGGATATATTATAGCTACGAATACAGTTGTGTTATCTGTTTATGTTGTGAATCAGTCTGTGTTATGGTATATTTGTAAACTCTTAATGTAATATCCCAAAATTGGGATGTAGCAATAGATGAACATAAAAATAGAAATATAGGTGTAAATCAACTCGTAAACATTGGAGGCAAATATGGAGACATAAAATCATGCATTATATTAGAAAATCAATACATAATAGTGAGGCATGAATCATATATAATGAAGGAACAAGCCTCCCATATGAAATCACTCTACAAATGAGCTACTGTCATAGTACAAGAATGTTGGAGATCGCTACAATGTAGTTATAAACACACTACTACAGAAAAATAGTGTATAGAATATGTAGGGTTGTTATATGCCTCAAAATATATGCCCAATACAGATAAAGGCTCAATACAAACTCCTACAAAGAACCCGGAAAGGGTTTTCAGAAATACACCCTATACAAGATGGGATCCAAAGCCCAATTGTTGCATATTCACTAAAAACTGAAGAAAAAGAGTGTAGAAGGCTGAAATATAACAGATCTGATGCAGATCCCCTAAAAGGCATCCTCCTATGAAAGGATAAACCCCTCAATCACAAGAAAACACTGCAAAGGTACGATAAGATCTTCCACTGAAGATGCTCTCCAAAATAACGCAATTCCTAGCTGGAAAAGTGCTGGAAATGATGGGAAATATATGGAATGGTGCCAAACATTTGAAATATTCTCAAGAACTCTCCAAACAGATCTCCCAAGAGAAGGGAAACTTCCTCTTATGAGAATCCAACTCAGAAAGTGGGATTCTAACTGCAACACAATGTAATAACTTGTAGTAACTATGTTGATGAAGAAAGATGTAGTTTGGCCTAAAAACCTGAATTTGGAAATGAATACAATACTCTTCCAAGAGGCCCCACAAGGAAAGATGTTGGATTCCCACTCAGTAACACCCAGTAGTAAACATCACAGCTTCCCTACTAAACAGAAAGAGGAAGCAAATTCTAAGCAGGCCAATAACAAAATGATAAACTAAAACATAACCCCGTATGGTTACCATCCTCTTCCTTAAATAGAATATGAGCTTTCTTGCCCTTGTCCCCACTCAATTAGGTCATTTCCTTCGTGAGATCCATCTCCCTCCAAAACTGTGTTATTCCTTAATTAATCTCCACTCCTCCATAATAGTGTTGTTCACTTGGTCAAATTTGACTAAATCAACATGATCCAACCCTGTTTATACTTGGAGCTACTTTATTTAGTTGCTTAAAATGGTCCCCTTTCATACATGAATTTTTTTTTGTTGCTACTAAGGAGACCTATGGGCCTTCCCACCCACTTATTCACCTACCTAGTGATAAAACAACTATAATATTCCATTTAGCTTGAAGGCTAAATTTTTGGAATATTACAGTCCTCCCCTTCGAAATGTTGCTTGTCCTTAAGCAATTGTAAAGGGAGAGAAAAATTTCCTCCCCTCCTCCTATTGTGGCCTCCTCATCAATAGTTCCCACCACTTCTCAAGATAATCTACAATATATCTACCCTCCAATGTTTCTTCCCAAGCATGCAAAACGAAATTGTTCACATCATGAAAAGGTGGAAGGTATAAGTGGAAACCTCCTTGCTGTCCCATGGTCTCCTCAAGGTAGGAGTTATGAAAACCATAGGGGATCTCATGCCCAATGAGAGACTCCAAAACCCATGCTATCATCCAAATGAAATGAGTCATTCCAGGTAGCTCATCAAAATAATCCTCAACCCTAGTTTTATGCAATGAATTGGGGCTGCATGGAGAGATTATATTTTTCCACCCAAGTTGTTTCTCTCTCCATTTATGGTAGGTATGGGGCTGCTGCTGATCTTGGGATGAAATGGCATGGCCTCCCAGAACGGCCCAATTTACCCCACTAAACAAATCATCCATGAAGTGCCTCCCCCAAGAACTCAAGTTCTCCAAATGGCTCCTCCCACATGAAGAAAATAGATGTAGTATGGAAATCATGGGTTTCCCATTGTTTCTCCTGAAACATACAACATGTAAAGTAGAGACAATAATACTCTTAATGGGCACCTCCAACTCTTGTCCCACTCTCCAAACAGAGCTCCCCATGAACATAAGAATATAAGCGATATATCGAAGTAAAAACCAATGAAAACAAGTTGTCATATGACAACATGAAAGTGGATGATAGTTACACACATGGAACCAACATAGTGCATCCCTTGCCTTCCTCACAACAAAGAATAAAAAGTTCCCTTCCAACCACTTTTTTTCTGCCACAATCATCCCATAAGATGGAATCATGAATGTAAAATGTGGTGTCAATGGTTCACACCAAGAATCATATGGCTTCCCACACAAACCACTGATAGAATGGCCAACATCAATGTTGAAAATGGCCTCAAGTACATGAAAATACAATATAGAAGAAGGAAGGATCCTCCTTGGTACAATATGCTTCTTATATAAAGTAAAGAAGTGCAAATCGTAATGCAAAAATGTACCTCCTCTACTATGTACTTTTGTCATTGAGCTAAAATGGCTCAACTGAAAGTTCTCCCTCACTCTCCATGAGTAGGGAAGTGGTTGTGAAAACCTATCCATCACCATCGAGGATATGAATCTCTCCATATGCTTATATAAATCGTGTTGGATGCCCTCCCAAGAGAACTCCTCCATCAAAAAATGATATGCATCAAAGTGCATAGAAAGGAAGTCCTCATGCACTGCATGTAGCAGCTTCTCCTTGAGCTCAGAAGCTGTAGTCAAGAAGACTCTGCCATAAGAATAGATGACCTCATCATCCACCATGTATCTATCATCTCCCTTTGGGTCATCAAGAATCATGCAAGCATCAAGATCCTTGGATTACTCCACCAAAAGTTGAGACCTGCAATATGGATCAATCCTCCTAAGAGACAGCATTGAAGATCTGAAATGTGAAGCTCCCCACATCCTGTTTTCTTCTCCTTTGACATACCTCATGCCAAATTCATCCTCCAAAGTGCTATCATACGCAACATGTAGCTGCTCATGCTCAAATATAAGTGGTGACCTTTCGAAGTTGGCCTCTCATGAGAAGCTATCCTTCAAAAATAGCCTCCTGATCTTGGCCAATGTAAGCATGAGTGGCCTCCATCTACTCCAATGTATGGAGGATTCCTTCCTCAAATTAATTACCCTATGTTTCTCCAAATCCATGGAGCAGCTCCCTTGCACCATGAAGGTGCCATCCTCCATCCCTGTGGCAACTCTTGTCAGCGCAGAATATGTAGTGAGAGTGGGTGATGTTGAAAATGGGAGGATGTCTCCCTCCTCCTTGAGTCTACCCCAGACTCTCTGCGCTATACTAGACTGCTCCAAGTTCTTCCCTCCTCCGGAATCTAAGAATGGTGAACCAAGTGGCAAGATGTCTCTCACCAAATCCAGATCTGGTGGCCTCCCAGGTGGAATGCCTCCATGTAATGAGACATCAATGTCAAGAGTAGATTGTACATATGGATGGACAAATTTTTCCTTGCCCTCATAGCGCAAATAATTCTGCCTCTTATTTTCATTAACTCTCTAAAATATATATGGGTGTGTGCTCCTCATCATGTGATGCTGACCTTACTCCCTACCTTCTCCTTCCATCTGCAATGTTTTACAATCATGTTGTTCATTGATTGTGCCTTGACCTCCATATATGAAATCCTGGGGAATTTATTACAATGATACAAGAATCCCTCTTGTAGGAGCAAGTTCTCCATCTACCTTTGCATGAGGTACTAGATGTGCTCTAGATATGACAATGTTGTTGCCCTCAACCTTCTCTTCCTCCTTAGTATGAATGGGCAACCTTTCAATAACATGATCCTCTTTTAGAAAAGGAATCTCCATTCCCTCTTGCCCAAGAATATGAGACAAATATCTTGCCTCCCCAAAAGTCTTCTGAGATGGATTTAAGTTTATAGGTTCCTCCAACACATGCAAATCATTGGTTTGTTTTGGATTTTTTAGTTCCACCAGTGATGTTTCAGACTATTTTCCATCAAACATTTCCACTAATCTCTTAGTGAAATTCTCACAAGAAGAACTATTTTCATTTCTTAATGAAAAAGACTCAAATATCCACCAAGCATGGGCCTTACCTTAAAAATGCAATGCTGTAACTTTGATGGCTTCATCTACAGAAATTTGGTGCTGCTGAAAATATGTGTGTAACTCCTCCACCCAAGCTTTAGCTGAACATGTTGGTGATCCATCAAAAGTGGATAGGGAAAATTTTCTCATGTCATGCTGTTTGCTCCTCTCCACCTCGATCTTGCAAAACTCTTGGAAAGTGATATGATCTCTAAACTTGTCATTTTGAGATTCATATTCTTGTAGAAGATCACTCAGAGTTTCCCTCCTAGGTATTTCCTCTTCTTTCAACTGTCTCATAGTAGATCTAGGCACTTTACTACAGTGTGCATAATAGTGTGTAGCTGCATGCTCACACTTATCATGTGCATATCTATATTTGGCTCTAGATCGAAACTCCTTTGGATATTCTCTCTCCCTTTTCGTCTTCTTGAGTTCTCCTTTGATGCTTTGTATAGATTGAAAAATAAGCTTTAAGAGCCTCTCCTCCTTCCTACCCCCACCTAATGGAGTCTTCTCTCTGTATTTTATGTACATCACTCCTTCTTCTTATTCTCCTAGTAGCATAATGGCTGAGATCAACAGGCTGAGCCAAGGTTATGCTCTGATACCACTGTAATATCTCAAAATGGGGATGCAGCAATACATGAACACAAAACTTGAAAAAGAAGTGTAAATAAACTCATAAACATTGGATGCCAATATGAAGACATAAAATCATATATTATATCAGCAAATCAATACATAATAGTGAGGCATGAATCATATACAATGAAGGAACAAGCCTCCCATAAGAAATCACTCCACAAATGAGCTTCTATCATAAAAAAAGAATTCCAAAGACTGCTACAGTGCAGTTATAAACACATTAATACAAAAAAATAATGTACAAAATATGTAGGGATTTTATATGCCTCAAAATATATGCCCAATACAGATCAAGGCTCAATACAAACTCCTACAAAGAACCAAAAAGAGTTTTCAGAAATACACCCTATACAAGATGGGCTCTAAATCCCAATGGCTGGAGATTCACTGAAAACTGAAGAACCAGAGTGTAGAAGGGTGAAATATAAAATATCTGATGCAGATACCTTAAAAGGTCTCCTCCCATGAAAGGATAAACCCCTCAATCAAAAGAAAACACTACAAAGGTACCACAAGATCTTCCACTGAAGCTGCCCTCCAAAATAACACAATCCCAAGCTAGAACAATGCTGGAAATGATGGGAAATATATCGCATGGTGCGAAAGATCTGAAATATTCTCAATAACTCTCCAAATAGGTCTCTGAAGAGAAGGAAACCTTCCTCCTATGAGAAACTAGCTTAGAAAGTGGGATTCTAACCCCTTCACTGTTGTACCCTGCAACACAACACAATAACCTACAGTAACTGCATTGATGAAGAAATATGTAGATTGGCCTAAAACCATAAATGTGTAAATGAATGCAATACTCTTCCAAGAGGCCCCTAAAGGAAAGAGGTGGGATTCTCGCTGAGGAACATCATTGCTAAACAACATAGCTACCATGCTAAACAACAAGAGGAAGCAAAGTCTAAGCAGACCAATATCAAAATGATAAACTAAAAAATAACCCCATTTGGCTGCCATCCTCTTCCTTAAATAGAATATGAGCCTACTTGCCCTTGTCCCCACTCAATTAGATCATTTCGTTCATGAGATCCATCTCCCTCCAAAACTGCATTATTCCTTAATTAATCTTCACACCTCCATAACAACACTGTTGACTTGGTCAAATTTTACTGAAACAACGTGATCCAACCTTGTTCATACTTGGAGGCAATTTATTTAGCTTCTTAAAATGTTCCCCTTTCACACATGAAGTGTTTTGATTTCTAATAAGGAGAATTATGGGCCTTCCAACCCACTTATTCACATACCTAGTGATAAAACAACTAAAATATTGCATTTACCTTGAAGGCTAAATTTTTGGAATATTACCATTAATTATATGTTATGATATTTTGTGATGATAACTATTGATATGCATGTGGATGTGAAGGTATTGACTAGATTTTTGCATGGTAATAGCTCTATTGTATTATGGATGGTACTATTAAAAAAAATGCGAACCCGATAGGCTGCGAATGTGGATCTGCTTGACTTACCTACTCTCTCTCTGGGTGCAGAAACCCAGTTCCAACACCCTCCCACACTGCTTCGGGTGATACTTTGACTTGCGAAAGCAGGTCACTGCCGAAGGGCCAGTAGTATAGGGGTTTGTTGGCAAACCTAAACCTTCGAACATGGCTCAGGACCCCTTGAGCCAACACTAGATATTATTAAAATTTCATCCAGGGTTATGTGCTAATAATTGCACCTATGGATAATATTATCAACAAGGATGTGAAATTATGCTGGGATGAGGAATGAAAAAAGAGTTTTGAATTTTTGAAGGAAACGATGGTCACTGCGTCCATACTAGTCTTCAAAAATTGGTCAAAGGTGTTTCATGTGCATGATGATGCCTCTCGTATCACGCTCGGAGATATTTTAGCACAAACAGGAGCTGGAGAGATTGATCACCCGATTTCCTATGCCAATAAAAAGCTCTCAAGCATAGAACAAAATTATTTGACCACAGAAAGGTAGGGATTAGAAATGGTGTATGTGATGCAAAAATTATGCCACTACCTATTAGGAGGACATTTCAAGATGTTTTCTAGATCATTCTACTTTAAAGTGCCTCATCAATAAGCATGTGTTGGGGAAAATATCAGTAGGTGGATATTTCTATTCTAGGACTATTACTTTCAGATCATTGTGAAACTGGGAAGACTAAATGTTGGGCTGGACCATCTATCGCGTATTGAGACTAGTGAAGAACCTATGAACTTGGAGGATGGATTACCAGATGTGCAGTTGTTTTTTATCAAGGTAGTTGATGAAAATTTCCTTGATATTATTCAGTTATTGACTACTGTACGCGTGCTAAAGGATATATAGTTCAACAGAAGAAAGATCTCGTAGTGCGTGCATCAGAATTGACTATTATTGTTGGATAATTATACAATATGGGTGCATATGAAGTTATATGCAGATATGTTTTGGAATATGAAAGGTGTGAAATATTACATGAAGCTCATGGAGGGGTTGTCGGTGTTCATTATGCAGATAAGGGAACCACACAGAAGATTTTGCGAGTTGAGTTATGGTGGCACACATTTCACAATGATTCCTATGTGCATTGTTGTGCATGTGATGTACACCAAAGGAATAGAAAGTTGTCACACAGAGATGAGATGCACTTGCATCTGTATATGGCACTGCAAGCATTTGAGAATTGGGTTATAGACTTTTTTGGACCTATCCATCCTCTGGGAAAGAAGAGTTATGCACGTTACATAATCACTACGACTGACTATGTATCCATATGGGCTAAAACTAAGCCTGTGAAGGATTGTATTACAGATATAGTTGCACAGTTCATATTTGAGAATATTGTGAATTGATTTGGATGTCCTAATTTTCTAACAAGCGACTGGGGTACATATTTTGTGAATGAAACAATTGAAGAATTGGCTAATGAATTTTGGATGCATCATCAGAAGAGCTCTCCTTATCATCCACAGGTGCATGGTGTGGTAGAAGTGTTCAATAATATATAGGAGACTGCACTTACCAAGATGTGCAATGCTAATTGAAATGATTGGGATGCGCCTATACCTACAGTTCTCTGGGAAAATAGAACCACATGTAAGAATTTGACTTGGAGGAAAAATTTCAGTATGATATATGGGCAAGAAGCTTTGTTGCCGATGGAGTTCATTGTCCCTAGTCTACACATTAGAAGATTCATAAATATTGCAAAACCAGATGCTATGGAGGAATGATTGTCACACTTGGTCGCACTTGAAGAAGATCACTTTATTTCCAATTATCATAAGCAAGTTTAGAAGGTGCATGAAAAGGCCTAACATTATAGGCATATCAATTAAAAGGTTTTTAAGGAATATTAGTTGGTCTTGTTGTATGGCACGAAGTTTGTGTGCCACCCAGGGAAGTTGAAGATGCATTGGCTAGGGCAATATATTGTTAACGAGATCACTAATGGAGGTGTACTGCACCTACCCACACTAAGCGGAGCATATATTCCTGGGTATGTCAATGGAAGACGATTGAAGTCATATAGGGATGATCTTGTGTGCACCAAATGACTATATCGTGGGAGTATTGAATCTATGCAGAAGAGAGGGTAGATGCACAGAAAGGTGTGACATGCACATGGTAACTGCGCGACGAGGTTGAATGGGTCACACAAGTGCCAAAATCTAGTTGTTGGAACATTAAATCTAGAAAACACAGTTGTATTACCGTTTATGAGAGCATCTAAGTTGCATTTAATGAGGGTATTTTTCCATATTTGGGTCTGTTTTGTCATTTAAGGAGACACATTAATGCATAAGGAACCAATAAAGATGTGAAAAAAGTATAAATATGACCCATGGTGTCACAATAGTTCACTTCGGTTTCTGAGTGAATTTTGTTCCTTGAGCTCTTTGATTTCTACAAAATATTCATTTTCTATGTCTCATTTGGATACAGGATTCGATGATGAATTACATCGTAGCGGTCCCCTAGGGTACACTCTTGGATATATTTTTGTATAATTTTTGCATAAGCACATTGCGTGGGAAGGTCAAGGGGCTTTGGGGTGGGTTAGAGTCCCCTTTTATGTAAAATGGTTTTAAGGGTAAACTATGGGCCTCAAACCATGTTCTGAGACCATAGTATATGTGCACTAGATTCGATATAAATAGATAGATCAAGTCCAAGTAATGGGTAACTTAATTGAATCTGATGTTTTTATCTAACTTGTTTGGCATGTATGATACTTTAGTAAGGTTTTTAGTCTGGGTTTGGTAGAAATTTTCTTGTTGGTTGTGTGCATGGATACCAAGGACTGGCTATGTGCAGACTCTGCTAGTTGTGTGTGTGGGAGGGTAAGGGAAAGTATGATGTACTAAATTTCTTTGAATCTAATACAATATTTTTTTGGCAAAACAACTATGTTATGCATTGTGTTATCTATTTATTGGTTCTTTTTTGAGGTTGATTTACTTTTTTTATGCTTAATTATATCTACGCAAGTACATATATTATTTATGCATGAATTTATATTGATGGTTGAATATGTGGAAGAATCTGCTTAAGTGATTACATATTACATAGATTTGGTTATGTTGTTATACATCCACGATGAAGAGATCTGTCATCTATCTATTTATGCATTATCTCCGTTTGCAACTATCTGATGTGATAAGTTTTTTTGTGTATTTGGGCACAAATGTTTCCGATATGTCTAATTTCTACAATCGATCTAGTTAGGGACACTACATTATTTTATTCCTCAGGGTGTGCAAACCTAGTTCCAGGCCCCCCCCCCCATACTGCTCTGGGTAAGATTTTGATCTACACAAGCAGGTCATTGCTGAAAGGGCCAGTAGTTGGAGTGTTTCGTAGTTCCGCGATAAAATATGAACCTGGTTCAAGACCCCTCAAGCCAACAAATGGTTCCATTTTCAGGACCTGGGTCATTACGAGAGATGTTTGATGTTGTGGAACCCTTTGTTGAACCCCAAAGATGTCCTTTCCTTTCACCAAACTTCGCTTCATTCCATTTTTCCTTTATTATTTATAGGCTTAAAATATCAATAGGAATGATTAAAGTTACTTTAAGAATGCATGCAATAACTGACTTACTAAACTTTTGTGGTTTTGTTGCCATAGTGATTTTTTATCAGACTTAGCTATAGAATGCAGCCATTATGTAGCTAGTCGCATATTCTGCAACCATATTTATGTTCACATAGGTTACAGGTGTCATTTCAAGGAAAAATTCATATGGTTAAATTCTAGAACTCTCCTACATCATTCCTTTCCCTCTACGAAGTCTGATCAAAAATCTGCAAGTGGTTATGCACTCGGAGGAAGCCAAAATTAAGAAGTAGAATTCTACAAGGACAAGGACTCTGCAGATGTATTCAGCAAAGTACGAGTCCTCAACAGGAGTCCTAATTCAATTTTTATTGAAAAATACACCTATTCCTATTTCTACTCAATATTAGTTATATATTTTGCTTATAAAAATAACTTGGTGAACCGAGAGACAGTTAGCTAGTTGATGTTTTTTTGTTAATTCTTGAAAGACTGTGATTCTCTGTTTCTGAGCGTTTTTCCTTTAATGAAAGAAGTAAAACTTTGACGCATGATCTGAGGCAATGTTAAGGAGTTAAGGATTTGTGTGCTAATTTGATGGTAGAGGGCCCCTACTGTCTGAGAGGCATTGTGCATATTTTCTAGATAAGTGATTTTTAACTCTATTTATTCTTAATTTACGTAATTTTCTGAGCATCATGTTTTATGTTTACTTACATCAAATATTACAGTCAATCTTGTTCTCATGAACTATTCCAATATATCACTAACACGTTAATGATATAGAGCTATAGTACTTCGGAGGTTAATTGCATTTTAGTTCAGTTCTGTTCATTCTATTTCAAGTTTTATTAGTTAATTGCATTCTAGTCCTGTTCAGTTCTGTTCATTGTATTTCAAGTTTTTCTTAGTTAATTGCATTCTATTCCTATTAATTAGATTTAAAAGACCCTCATTATTTTACAAGCTGCTCTGGTTCTTAATCTCTTCTAACACATCATTATCATATGGACAAGAATTAGTTATCTCATTTTGGGTTCTTGACTTTTCTACAATTTCTCATAATTTTACAAACAACCTTTTTCCAAAGCTATTCCAAGAGATCTCTAACCATTGAATGAGGCTTAATAGTAACATTTTGAGTGGCAGAATGGGTTAATTTTAGTGTCACAAGTCATTTTAGCATAGGGTTCCTTACTATGTTGCAGATAATCTTTTCTCAAAATGTTCCAACAAATTCCTAACTATGGATGAGATTTTCTCTGTGATATTGTAAGTTGTTATTTACTATAGAGAACTTCATTACATAAAACTTATCCTTTTCTGAAGTTGTTCCAACATACCTCTAATGAAATGAATTGTACTGAGTTTAATGTTATGAGTTATTTTTCTTGTCAAGCTTTACAATCTGTGGATTAGCATTTTTTGCTCTGAAGTGCCATACATAGTTTAAAGTAGGTTATGTTATGTTTTTGTGTGATCAATAACTTCTCTTTGCCAACAATTTAGTTCTTTTCCTCTTAGCATAAAAACACAAAACGAAAAACACTAAAAAACACTAAACACAATGAAGAAGGAAGAAGATACCTAGGCACAAATAGTGCACTTCACTTCAATAGTTTACTAGCCCTGGTTCACAATTTATGACATCAATTTAGGAACATTAAGTTGAGAAGACACCCTTCACAGAACAAATATCAAATTTGGTTAGATAGAAAGATCCTTGAGTTCGCAATCCAAGAGAGTATAAGCTCTAAGATATCTGCTGAAACGTTCATAAATAAGTACATCTATACAAAATTTTAGGACATATTATTTTTCTCCTTTGGAATTGAGTTGCAAGGGTGGTTTTTGAAATTAACTAAATTCAATACTTGTGCGGAGGATGACAGAGTCACTGAGTGGACTCCTGAATTCATTCAGCAATTAGAGAAGCTAAAAAATAATATCACCCACATGATAGATCATTGGATCAATCATCTCTTAGGAGGATTTATGACTGAATTTTTCATTTATCAGTTTGTGTCATATTGTGAGGTAGAAAGAATATTTTTGAAGGGTCCTAGAGGTAAGTTCCTACGCTTATTGAAGTTGTTGCTGAATATGTTATTGTGTGAACAGGGCTCCCTCTCTTTATTTATTGCATGATGTGGTTAAATTTTTAATGTAAAACCGTCAGAATCGAAGAAGTCTACTCTGGAAAGGTTGATCCACGCAGAAATTTGGCTAGATGGAATCGGGTATGGGACGTAGAACCAGGACCTCAATGGGTACACACGTTCATTCATACCTTAATTAAGGTACATACTAATTGGTATTTGGAGACAAAGTTGTGTTGAGGTACTAGTGAATGGTATACATTGACGGAGAGCTTCATTATGGCATTCATCTTGGAGAGTATGTCTGATAAGGTTGGAAAAGAATTTCATAATATTCAAGAATTTATATTTGATACAACAAAACCAAAAATCAAGTGCTTTCCATGAGAATGGGATGTGCAGATGAATGATATTGTGCATTACAGAATCCTAATGGTTGAAGAGAGTGAATAAAATCAAAGGATTATCCTCATTATGGAATTCGAGGGACATCGTACAATGGCTGGACCCTCTATCAGTTCGCTACATGTCAGAAAACCCATACAGATGCCAGAGGTGAATATTGGGTCCAAAGAGCAACCAAATATGGGAAATATTGGAAAATATTGGGATGATGACACCGTAAGAAAGGTCGTTGAGTTTCTGACAGAGTACCACTACTTATTCCCTACAAATTTCTCAGAATTGAAAGAAATAATTATAGAACTTGGAGTTATGAAGATTAATTTGAAACCTGATGCGCACCTAGTAAAGCAACACCCATACAGGTTGAATCCAATATATAATCAGAAAGTGAAGGAAGAGTTGGATAATATGGTTTTTGTAGGAATCATATATCCTATAGAAGAATCTGATTGGGTAAGCCCCATGGTAGTACAAGCATACCAAAGGAGAAATCAGAATTTGTGTAGATCTATGCAAATTGAATGATGCTTGTTTGCATGATCCATTCCAAACGCCATTCTCTGATGAAATCATGGATAATTTTGAAGGAAAAGAAGCTTATTCATTCATATATGGGTTTTCAGGGTATCATCAGATCTAGATTGCGCCAGAGGATCGCAGTAATACTACCTTTGCAACTGAATTTTGACCTTCCCAAAATACATTCATGCACTTTGGCTTGAAGAATTCACCTGACATCTTCTAGCGCATAGTAATAGCTTGCATCAAAGAGTTTATCCATAATTTATTCGAAGTATAATTTGATGATTAGACCGTTTTTGTGTTGTTTAAGAATCATGTTTCAAATATGTGCTTAATTCAGGATACCTGTAGAAAATACCAGATCACATTGAACTTGAAGAAATGTATATTATTTGTGCCATTTGGGATATTTCTGGGACACATTGTTTGCCAACAAGGTTAATGGTGGATCCTGTGAAGATCTTAGTGATTGTTAATCTGGAAATACTTGAGAATGTGAAACGATTGCGTTGAATATTGGGGCACACTTACTCTTATCAGAGGTTCATTCAGGGTTATGCACTGATAACGACACCCATGGAGATGCAGCTTAAGAAGGATGCAACGTTCTACTAAGATGAGGAAAGTTGTAAGTGTTTTTAATGTTGAAGGAAAATATGGTCACTATGCCCATACTGGTCTTTCAAAATTGGTGTAAGGTGCTTCATGTACATGTTGGTGTTCGAATCACAATTTTCGTTAGACCAAAACCCATAGGCATTAGTCTCCACTACAATCACTAGAGTTAGGATCCATGGGAGGCAATTAGTCCATGTTGCGAAACACAAGGGGAGAATTGAACCCAATGTACAACAATCTCCCCCCCAATGTCAGCCGAGTGAGTTTCTAACTTGAGACCTATCGCTCTGATAGCACTTGTTGGAATCACGATTTCCATTAGACCAAAACTCTCAGGCATTTGTCTCCACCGCAATCGCCAGAGTTAGGATCCACAAGAGGCGGTTAGTCCATATCTCAAAACACACGAGGAGTTTTGAACCCAATTTCAAATAGTTTATGCCTCTTGCATCATGCTCAGAGCTATTTTAGCGCAGTCAGGAGCTACAAAAATTTATGACCCTATTTCATATGCCAGTCAAAAACTGTCAAGCGCAGAATAGAATTATTCAACCAAATAAAGAGAGGGATCAAAAATGGTGTATGTGCTGCATAAATTACATCGCTACCTATTAGGAAGACATTTTAAGATGTTTACTGATAATTCTTCTTTAAAGTACCTAGTTAATAAGCCTGCCTTTGGGGGAAATATCTGCAGGTTTTTTTTCCTATTCTAGGATTATGACTTTGAGATCATTATGAAGCTAGGAAGACTAAATTTTGAGTTGGACCATCTATCGTGCATTGATACTAGTGAAGAAATTACGAACTTGGAGGATGGACTACCAGATGCGCAATTTTTTGCAATCAAGGCAGTTGATGAAAATTTCCCTGATATTATTCAGTTTCTTACCACTAGATGTGTGCCTTAAGAGTATATATTTCTATAGAAGAAAGAGCTTGTGGTGTGAGAAAAAGACTTCACTATTATTGTTGGACATTTGTACAATATTTGTGCAAATGAAGTTCTATGGAGATATGTTTTTGAATATGAAAGGTGTGAAATATTAGATGAAGCTCATGGAGGGGTTTCTGATGGTCATTATGTAGGTAAGGAAACCTTAGAAAAGTTTTTGGGAGTTGGGTTATGGTGCCCCACATTTCACAATGATGCCTACACCCATTGTTTTGCATGTGATGTATGCTAGAGGACTGGAAAGGCGTCATGAACTTAAGATGTTAGTGTGAATCATAATCTCAAGCGTACAAAAAAATATCACTTTAGCTGTGGATAACAAAAAACACTAATATCAAATGTGACTGTCAATTTCCTTAGAGCTGCAGTTAGTGATCAGAATAAATGCTACAAAAAATTGAGATCTATGCAGTTAAAGACATTAAATAGCAAAAATAAGCAAGAGTTTCTCCATGCATCCAATGGAAAAGACAAGAATTTAAAAAAAAAAATTTGTATTATAACACCTTGGAAGGGAACATAGAAAGGTGTTACCAGTACCCCTCAATGGGATGGGTTATTGTATGTCCTGAGTGCTTCTGATCTAAGATCTCTCTCTCTTGATGGTGCAGAAAACCCAGACAAAAATGGAACTGAAAGGGAGCTCACAAGAAAAACTAAAAAATATGACAATGATGGAGTATCAAAGTCAAAACAAAAGTGTAGATCAAAAGGTGATCTCATGGCAACAAAAGGTAGTGAATGAATGGAAATCCCTTCTATTTATAATAGAATATTGAGTTAGTCTAGATATTTTTGCATAGTTAAAATATTATTAACCAAATCTAGATCCAAATTTTATGGAATATTTTAATATTTTTGTTGGACGGAAAAGGAATTTAAATTTGGTAAAATCCATTTATTTAGGAATAATAAATAATTAAATTATTTGTTTATTATTTTAAGAATGTGGTTAAGGGATAGTTAAATAAATAATGATTTATTCAATTATTTATAAATAATTTAGTCAAATTTAACAAGGAATATTATTAAATAATGATTTAAATAATTATTCCTAGAAAATAATAAGATAAATAATGATTTATATAATTAATTTTCCTATTTTTTGTTAAATATGAACAGGAATATTAATTAAAAAAAGTTTTATTTAATTATCCCTAGAGGAAAATCAAACAAATAAGGATTTATTTAATTATTCCTCATGGGGTTTCCTGTTTAGACCAGAAACAACTTAATAAACTATGGGCTATTAAGTTATTTCTCATATTAAAAGTGATTTTACTGTGGTAAAATTGATCTTACGTGGTGTACTTTAGTCCATCTAATAGTAACAGGTTACATGACCAAAAATTAGTGTAACATATTGCCCCTCAACGTGGAAGCGTTAGCAGCTAATCATATGACTGAAGTACATTGTAAGAATAAAATCACTAGAAAATGAAGGGGAGTCAGGGAGAGAGAAATGTATGATGGACTGAAGTGAGAGAGAACAACACCCTAAGGAGGTGAGACTTACAGGTGCGACAAGTCTCTTTTATGATTGAGTACCTGATCTGAATGACCCAGGGGAGGCATACCTATGCCCACTAACATAACAAAGTACAAATAATAATGATGCATCCAACAAACATGGGAGTGAGCTATATAGTACATGATGGCATAAACATGGGCTAGATAAAAACATAATGGATCCGACATGCAGACTATGCCTAAGAAAACAACCAGGACTTATATAACAATATCCGAGTACATGACATATAATTACAACCAAAGAGGCCCTGCAAAACAGGAAAGGGATAGGAAAATATGAATGATACATGCAAACTAAAAAGGAGTTGCAAGAGGCTGAGGCCAGAAACATAAAATCTGTAGAGTTTCACCCTAGGCTATAAGAAAGAGTTCATCTGGCCATGTGGGGGGCTACCTGAAGGGCCACCCTCTCATGAGGTCTGAAAAAATCTCACACACACCCGAGAATTGCTGGTACAATTTGCTGCATCATTGAACCATCAATTATAGGAATATTTATCATTCCATAAGGAGTTGGAACTGAGAAAAAATCAATTAAAAGGGAGATAAAGGGCCCCTTTTCCTGATCTGTGGCACCCAACAAGAATGGAAACTGAAGCCAAGGTATACCACCCTCTACTCCTATCTTCTGGAATGAATAAGCTGATGTTGATAGAAGTAGGTTTGCCATAGGTGAGGCAATAAGGAATACTCAACTTAAGCACAAGGGATAAAATAGAGCAACTGATAGACTGACACCATGAATGATGGTGGAATGGGTGGTACTGAGTAGCGGGTAGATACTGACTCGACTCCGGAAGGGATAGGGGATAGTATAACTCAGGGCAAAAATTTGCAACATGAGAGAGGTACAAATCAATATTGTGATGGGAAACAAAGGGAACTCGGGATAGACTCCGTGGATGCAATGATGACTCAACTCAGATGCTCTAAAAAAGGGTGACTTGATCATGCTTCCACACTTAAGTGACCTGGTGGGGACCATAAAAGCATGAGTACAAGATGGTTACTCATGAAAAAAACCAAGACGAGCGTTGAAAATTATGAAGGCAAAGTGGTGCCACAGTTACAAGTATATCAAGTGAAGAAATTCGATTTTGAGAAGCAGTGAAGTGACCCTTCTTGGAAAAAATGTGTTCGGTGAAGTATCAAAAAACGAAAAATGAAGGAATACCCATTTGAGTGCTTGGTGTGTAATATTACCAAATTTTCACATGACATTTGGAATATTAGATTTATTAATTTTCTTAATTAATTAAGAAAATAAAAGGGTGGAGGGACCCATAATCCTCATGATGAATAAATATCCACTTTTTATGTGTGAATGTGGATTAATTAAGACTAGATCTACATAATGAGGTAGTGGAGAAACTACTAATTTGAATGGATTGGAGATCATGTATCATTAATGAGATAAATATGAAGACGATAAATCCAGTTATTCATTTTCCTAAATAGGTAAAATTTTTGCAGAAGTGATAGGTTGATGACATGGTATTTGAGTTGGAAAATTATAAAAATATTTTTGTATTATTCTTTAGTTTCACTCAATGACAATGTGACACGTGTTACTGTAGGATTTTCCAGTTTGGTATGAAGGTGAAAATTTTCTATATTTTTCTCCTAAGGTTGAATCAGAAATCTTTTATATATACTTTTGGATAGCCCAACCAGAGGCTGACATGTGGTGCAGACAAGGGCCACCACATGCACCCTCTAGTGGAACCTATCGTAGGTCAAGTTTCATTTCATATATGCCAAACTCCGAAATATGGATTTTATGCTATGGGCCAAATGTGATATATTTTCCAAAGTCCATGTTATTATATTGTTGGGAGAATTTTTATCATATATGAAAATTCCAATTTGTATTTATATGAAAAAGGTTCACAAAACATTATTGGTGGAAAAATTTATATGGTGGAAGGGTGGAGGTCGGGGCTCGACCCCGAAACCTCCCCCAAACAATGCGCACCTCTTATCACTCTACCACAACCATTAGTTATTAACATCTATGTTTGTGACATATGTTTAAACTCATGTGTTTGAACTGACGGGGGTTGGGTGGAGGCCAGCCCCAAAGGGCCAACCCCTCACCCATGTAACGATAAGGCAGAAGACCATTGTCGATTCTATGAATAATGTGTGGGGTTAGTGTTAATACAAGTTTATTTAAACCCTTAATCCATTTACTAATACATTAATCTTCGTCTTAATTCATGGTTTGTCAAAACACGCTTATACCACTAAAATATTACTTATCCATAAGTTAAACCATGTTTACACTTAATTAAAATCGAATTTAAAATGACAAAAATTTTTAGTGGTTTCACCAATTTTGGCACTGCCCACAAATTTATTGGGCTTAACTAGAGTCTTCTATAGTTTTGGAGGCGATTTACTAGGAAAATTTGTTTTTGCCATATATTTTGCAAATTTATGACCAAATGGATAAAAATAAGAGTCATTTTTTATAGATTTGGACATTATGGACACATTGAAGCATTTTTGTGGAGCTGAAGGTGACTTTAAACATCAATTTTTTCACTTTTGAGCTAATATGGAGGCCCAATCCATGGAAGCTAGACCAAGGAGATGTATCCTATGAGGGGTGAACTCCTTTATCAAAACACTATGCTGATGGATCAATTGTGATGGTTTGTTGTACTTGTTATTATTGTTTTCGAAAATTTGTTTTTCATGCATAATTCTCTTCAATTTACCTTAAGAACTATGTTGATTTAGTTATTTTACACTCAAAAACACCAAGAAAACCTATGCACATAAAGAACAAGATCATAAAATAAAATTTCAATCTGAAGATAAAAATGGCATAACAAAAATAACATTCAAATTTAGATCAGTTCACAGAAGGGTAAAATGTAAGGGAAACTCTGATGTGCTGAATTGCTTTGAATCTAATCCAAGATTGTTTTAGCGAAGCAACTGTGTTATGCATTGTGTTATTTATTTATTTCTTTTGTTTTGAGATAACTTTACTTTTTTTATGGTTAATTATATTCGCACAGGTACATCTGTTATTTATGCATGAATTTATATTGATGGTTGAATATGTGGAAGAATCTGTGTAATTGATTACGTATTACATAGATCTGGTTCTGTTATTATACATCAGCAAAAAAGATATCTAAGATCTATCTGAATGTGCATTATCTATGTATACAACTATCTGATCTGATAAGTATTGTTGTGTATTTTAACACATATGTTTCTAATCAGTATAAGTTATGAAATCGATATGTTTATGGCCACTACATTATTTTATTCCTCAGGGTGCGAAAAATTGGTTGCAGCACCCTCGCATATTGTTTTGGGTGAGAATTTGATCTGCACAAGAAGGTCATTGAAAAAAGGGCCAGTAGTTGGTGGGCTTTTTAGTTGCGCGATAAACTCTGAACCTAGGTAAAGACCCCTCAAGCCACCAAATGGTTCCATCGCTAGGACCGAGATCATTTTGAGGGAGATTTGATGTTGTGGTACCCTTCACAGAATGAATTGCAAGATTGGTTGGATAGAAATATCCTTGAGTTTGTGATCCAAGAGAACAAAAGCTATAAGATATTTGTTGAAAAGTGGGTATAGCAGTACATCTATAAAGAATTTCATGGGATATTATTTTTTCTACTTTGCAATTGAGATGCATTAGTGGTTATTACAATTGAACGAATTCAATACCTGCATGAAGGACCATGCAGTCATTGAGTGGAATCCTGAACTGATTCAACGATTAGAGAAGGTATACAATTATATCATTCAGGCGATAAATCATTGGATCGATCATATATTGGGAGGATTTGTGACTTAATTTGAGATTGATCAGTTTCTGCATATTATGAAGTGGAAAGAATATTTTTCAAGGGTCATAGAGGTAAGTTCTTGCACTCTTTGAAGTTGTTGTTGAAGATGCTATTGGGTGAACATGGCTCCCTATGTCAAAAAAATTCTTGAATGTCCCAAAGAGGTTAAACTATGCTGAGTGGAATATTTTACCATGAATACCCAGACAAAGGATCTATTTATAGTCCTCTAAAGCATAGATGTGATAGTGACAATGAACCAAAAATTAGTAGCTCTAGTGAATCTGTGCACTCTGAAGAAGAAGAATTTTATAGAGAAAAAGTTTCATCAAACAAGAAAAATCAAAGGGCCTTAACCCTCTTTCAGATCCCATCCACTACACTTCCAAAATCACTTGTCAAAGTTCCCACTCCACCATGCAGTCCATCTCCACACCCACCTCCACCTCCCCCAGGCACAAATATGGCTGCACCAATGAAGCTACCTACTTTGAAAGGTATTGGAAATGAATATACTGAGTACTTTTGGTTTGTTACTAATGTTGTATGAACATCTCAGCAGGTTACTAATGATGATATTAGGAAAGCATAGTTAGGCACTGCTTTCCAAAATGACGCATTATATTGGTCTATCAAATATGTCCAAGAAAACTCTAATGTAACTCTGGATGAAGTGAAGGCTTCACTAAAATAAAAATTCAATAAGCCTAAATCATATGCGTAGTTGGTTACAAAAATGGAAGAGATTCATCAGGATGTTAATGAATTGGTGTGGGAGGAAAATCAGAGGCTGAAGTGCACTATTAGAGATGTTGGATTTAATATTGATTATACCCAACACAAGGATTGGTTTATTGCTATGCTACTCCCACATCTGCGCCAACCCTTAGGTCAACAGAATATTTCCACGCAGGCTAAGGTTGTGGAGATTGGGATCAATTTAGAATCTACCAAAACACATTATGTGCTGGGAACTCAACAAATTCAGAATTAGTTGGAAGCAGTGCATTTGGATATTCATAATCTATGCAAAGATAAGGGCAATGAGGTATGCGCAGAGGTATGGTGATTAAAATGTAAAGTTGGTGGGCATCATAAGGATCAATGTGTCATCATCAATAATTATTTGAACGCTAGAGGAACTTTCCCTCTAAATAGAGTAGTATGGTGTATAAGATGTGAATTTGCGGGATTTCATGAAACATATTTTTGTCCAAGGGTCGGAAAATTTCAGTGTGAGCTAAAGTAGTTGTTTTGCAAATTTTTTTCGTCACTAGGACATGATGAAAAAAATATCAAACTTATTATATGATGTTAGACAAAGTTGAAATATATAGAATGCAGGTCAAACCTACCTCACTAGCATCCCCCTCTAGGCGTGGTGGATTTTAGGGAAGAGGAAAAGGAAGAGGAGGTGGACCAACTAGTTGAGGAAGGAGGTAGGTCATTTTCTAAAACTATGGATATGTTGGTTACTATTAATGCAATTTTCAAAATGCAGTGTGACAATCATGTAGGTATTGTAGACAGTTTGAGCACGTGATAGAATATTGTGCTAATTTGATTGCTAAAATAAAGTATAAAGTGACGCAGTATCTAACACAAAATATTCAGATGATTAGTGCAGAAATGAGCGAAGAATATCCTAGCATGAATGTTGTCATTAGGAGAAGTGTAGCCACTAATGAAGATAATGGAAAGAAATGGTATACTGAACATTAGATTTGTAAGGCACCTAAAAGAAAAAAGGGATTTTATTTATAGCGAGCAAAGGGGACTTTTGTTGAAGCGTGAAAGGAGTTTGCAGAAGGAAGTGTTTCAACATCAGGTAGACCCATGAAGGAGGTAGGGGTATATGATGAAATAAAAACATTTTTACAAGCTTTCATTAAGTTAATGCACAACAAAAAGGTAGTATAAAACCTTGAGGCTTGGATAGATAATTGCACATAGAAGGAACAACCAATGGTAGAACAACAAGTTGTTAACAAAATTTATAAGAATAAGAAGAGGAAAGGGAGGGAGATGTGTATTACTGCTATCAGTGCTTATGAGACGGATTAGGTTATTTTAGATCTGGGGTCTAACGCAAATGTTCTACCTAAGAAAATTTAGCAACACATGGGAGAACCCATGTTGGAATGGTCTGCCATCCACCTGTGCATGGCACATCAAGAGAAAATCATTCCATTTGGAAGGATATCACGGGTCGTAGTCAGTATTGAAGGTGGTAAGGTACTCACAGATTTTGAAGCTATCCAAATTGTAGGTGATACAAATCCTTATCTTGCACTACTAAGGTTGGACTGGGCTATTGATATGGATGGTATCATCAACCTAAAGAAGCGAAGAATAGAGTTTGAAAGTAATGGAACCAGAGTCATAATTACCCTAGACCCCATAAAGGACAAAGATATAGAGAAAATGTGCGAGGTGTTGATGATATTGACCTGATCTATAAGCTAAATTTGCATGAGGAATATTGGATCAATCCAACGAAGGATGGAAATTTGAATTGGTAAAAGGACAACTCCTATTTCTCATATTCTGATGAAGAATTGGAAAAATTGGTTTCATGAAGTATTTGCATTGCGATGTAATTATTTTCCTAGATCTCTTGATGTATAACATCTGAGGTACGTGAATTACCGCATTATGATGGTTTAACTAATGTAAACATGTTTCTAGGAGAGCTTGAAATAAGTGTTCCAGAAAGATAGATATTCCATGCCTTGGATCTCGGATTGTGCACTACTCCAACACGATGGTGGGATAATCATAAGGAAAATATGGTAAATTGGGGAAAAATGTGTGCGCATGATGAGGTTAGGCTTTCAATGTCCAACAATCAGAATGGAACAAGTCTAAATTGGAAAGAATGATCTGCAAAAACATTTGGATAGATGGAATTAGGTATAGGGAGTAGAACCAAGGCTTGAATGGGTTCACATGTTCATTCACACATTGGGGAAGGTACCTACTAATTGGTATTTGGAGACAGAGCTACGCCGAGGTACTTGCTAATAGTCTATGCATATGGAGAGTTTCATTCTAAAATTCATCTTTGAGAGTGGGTTTGAGAAGATTGGAAAGGAATTGCATAATATTCCAGAAGTTATGTTTGATACAAAAAAACCAACAATCAAGTGCGTGACACCAACATCGGATGTGCAGATGAAGGATATTGTGAATTGCAGAAACCTAACAGTTGAAGAAAGTGAGGAAAATCCAAGGAATATCATGATTCTGGAATCTAAGGGACAACATGCAGTGATTCTATCCTCAATCACTTTGTTATATGTGATAAAACCCATAAATATCCAACATGTGAATATTGGGTTAGAAGAGTAACCAAATTTAGCAAATATTGGAGACTATTTTGATGATGACACAGTAGGAATGGTTGTTGAGTTGCTGACAGAGTATTAAGACTTATTCCCAACAAATTTCTTTGAATTGAAAGAAATACTTGGAGAAATTGGAGTTATGAAGATCACTTTGAAACCTGATGTGCACCCGGTGAAGCAACTCCCATATAGGCCAAATCTAAGATATTAGTAGGAGGTGAATCAAGAGTTGGATAAGATGGTTGTTGCAGGCGTCATAGATCCAATAGAAGAATCTTATTCGGTAAGCCCCATGGTATTACAAGACAAGAATACCAAAGGAGAAATCATAGTGTGTGTAGATTTGCGCAAATTTAATGATTCTTTTGTGCCTGAGCCATTCCCAACTCCATTCTCTGTTGAAATCTTGGATAATGTTGGAGGAAAAGAAGCTTATTCATTCAAATATGGGTTCTCAGAGTATCATCATATTAGAATTATGCTAGAGGATCATAGTAAGACTATGTTTGCAACTGAATGGGGATCTTTCCAATATACAGACCTGTGCTTTGGCTTGAAGAATGAGCCTGTCATATTCTCACGCGTAGTAGTATATTCCTTCTAAGAGTTTATCCATAACTTCTCGCATGTATAATTTGATGATTGGACTATTTTTGGGTTGTTGAATAAGCATGTTTCAAATCTTAGCTTAATGTTGGATACTTGTAGAAAATACCATATCTCATTCAACTTGAAGAAATGAAAATTCTTTGTGCCATTTCGGATCTTGTTGGTACACATTGTCTAGCAGAAATGGTTGATGGTATATCCTACCAATATCGCATTGATTTTAATCTGGTGACACCTAAGAATGTCAAACAATTACACTCAATATTGGGGCACACTGGCTGTTGGACTAGGGTCCCCTAAAACTGCGAATTTTATATATTTTTGGTATTATTTAGTCTAACATAGGGGTTTTGGGGTGGGTCAAAGCCCTGAATACATTGTAATGGGTCAAGGGTAGACCAAGAGTCTATAAACCACAGTTTGTAGACCATTGGAAGAGTAGGCTAAGTCAATATAAATAGATGACCATTTTGAGTCTTAAGATAGGAAAGAATTAAGTTTGATGCTAAGTGCCAATTATTAGATCTGTTGTTGGGTCATTTGGTTAACAACTCTTGCTGGCTGCATGCACAGAGATCCTCTGTCCTGTTATGTGCGGACGTTGTTGGCTGTGTGCGCAGGCTGTGTTTGGATTGTACTAGGTTTTTGGATGCTAATATATGCGGATATAGTATCTATGTGTTATCTGATCTAGTGTGTTACTGTTGATGCGAACCTTTGGGATCTGTTATAGCTACGAATATAGTTATGTTATTTGTTTATGTTGTGAATCTGGTGTTATGGTATATCTGTAATCTATTAATGATGTGCTATGATATTGTGTGCCAATAACTACCGATACGCACATGGATAAGAAGGTATTGACTAGATCTGTGCATGGTAATAGATCTATTGTACTGTGGATGATACTATTAATAAGTCTATGAACCCGATAGGTTGTGAAGGTGGATCTGTTTGACTTACCAACTCTCTATCACGGTGTAGAAACCTCATTCCAGCACCCTTCCATACTGCTTCGGGTGAGACTTTGACCTGCGCAAGCAGGTCACTGCCAAAAGGGCCAGTAGTATAGGGGTTTGTTGGAAAACAATAACCTATGAACTTGGGTCAGGACCCCTTAGGCCAACAAATGATTCAATTTTTGGGACTGGGAGAATTTTGAGACAGGGATTGGGTAATGCCAAGAGAACATTGGAGACCTAAGAAGAAATAAATCGAAGAGTGGTTTGAAAACATGTTCAGTAATTTGCTGTGAAAGAGAATTGTAGCACAAAAGTGGAAGAATAAGTATATTTTCATTGAATTTTACAAAATCTTCTTTGTAACATTTTTGAACGAGCTTTAGGAGTGGTTGGCAAGGCTCGTAGAGTTCCAGACATGCTGGAAGGATGAGCGGATCACACAGTGGAATCCAAAGTTGATCCAACAGTTAGAAAGAACTGATAATACCATCACTCATACCGTAGATCATTGGGTGGATAGTGTGTTGGGAGGATTTGTGACAGAATTCACAGTTGATCATTTCGTGCCCTATTCGGAAGTAGAGTGGAGCTTCTTCAAAGGGTTCCAAGGTAAGTTCTTGAAAGCACTACCTTTATTAATGAAAATTTTTTTGTGCGAAAAAAGCATTTTGTGCAGCCATACAGATTGAATGAGCTCTGATGAGAGTGAGGGTACAACATGAAGTGGTAAATACTACAGAACTAATTAAGAAGGAGATAGATCTATCTACAACCCAGTAAGAGATTCGGTTGTGCATAGCCCTCTAACTGCACCACCTTCAAGCCAGCATAGGGGTAAGAACTCTCATGTACCTTCACCTCCATCAAAAGATGAAATGACCTCGCACATGAAGCTACCTACCTTCAAGGGTGTAGGGGATGAATATAGGGATCGGTTCTAGTTCGTTGCGAAGTCGATATGGACTACATAGAATGTGACCAGTGATGTTGTGGAAAGGGTGTAGCTATCACTTGCCTTTGAAGGAAGAGCCCTAGACTGGTATATGGGATACATAGCTCAACATGCGAATGCAACCATTCCAAAGCTTAAGAATACCCTAAAATAGCAATTTTGGAAGCCTAAATCTTATTCTCAGATAGTGAATGACCTAAAATATTTTAAACAAGGGCCTTCTAAATCAATATGCGAGGCTAACCAGTGGCTAAAAAAGGTAATCAGGGAAGGGGAATTTTTGTATGATGACATAAACACAAGGAATGGTTCATTGCTATGTTACTGCCTCACCTGTGCAAAACTATGGGTCAACAAGCCATTGAATCGTGGGAAAAATCCTTGGAGATTTCTATGAAATTAGAAGTTTCGTGAAGAGATGATACCCAGTTGGGAGTACAAAAAATCCAAGGGCATCTAGAGGCAATGCACATGGAGATCTAGAACCTACGAAAGGACCAAGGGAAATAAGCTGACCCAAACGTATGGTTCATATGATGTAAGGTATCAGGGCATACTAAAGATCAGTTCCCACTGCTGGCAAACTACCTACAGGTGGAGGGACTCAGTTTGTTGCACCCAGGACCAAGTGGACCAGTGTTATGGTGTGATGATTATCATGTAGCCAGCTTGCATGATACTAACCACTGCCCCTGTTTGGGTGCGTATGTCTTAGAACTGAAGCAACAATGGTGAAGGTTTTTCCAATAAGTAAGACATGATGAGCATAACTATCAAACGTATGACCTAATGATAGATCGAGGAAACCTATATAGGGTACAATCAGACCCTTCTTCACCAAGATCCCCCTCAGGCATAGACGGCTGCCCAGCCAGGGGCAGGAGAGGGGGCCAAGGTGGAAGCACCGGTAGGGGAAGAGGACAACTGATCTACTATAAAAACAAAGAGGTAGGGCACTTTGCAAGGTACTGAACGAACCCTAAAAGGAAATCCTACAGATATTGTAGACAGTTGGACCATGTGATTGAAGACTGCCCAATTCTTATAGCCAAATAGCAGGAAAAGCGACAGACACCTACGCAAAATGTATAGAGGCTTAAGGCAGAACCTTGAGATGAAGGATCAAGAATTAATGTCATAACACACAATGACATGACCAATGGGGGAGGTGAAGAGAAATCTACGGCTGAGCCTCTTATCTGGAAGGTAGCCATCAAACAAGAAGGCGTGGACTTGCAAAAGGAAAAGTAAACCTTTGTCTTGGCTTGCCAAGACTTTTCTAAGACTGAGGCATCTACTTCTCAAACCCCCGCAAACCTCAACGCAGATGATGAGGTCAAAATATTTTTGCAAGCATGTATGAAGCTTCTGCGCAACCAACGGGCCACAAAAAACCTCTAAGCCTTAATAGACAACTATGTAGAAAGAACTAATCCACCCTTGGATGTTAAGGATGTGCACAAAGTGTAGAACCATAAGAAACGCACTGGTAGGGAAATGCGGCTAACAGCGCAAATTGGTGATTATGAAATGAATCAAGCTATTTTGGATCGAGGACTAGATGTGAACATACTACGCAAGAAAAATTGGCAGCAGATGGGAGAACCTAAGTTGGAATGGTCCACTATCCATTTGGGCATGGAAAATCAACAGAATATCATACTATTGGGAAGATTATCAAATATTGTGGTAGATATCACAAGAGTTAAGGTCTGGGCTGACTTTGAGGTGATTCATATTGTAGAATATGTGGACCCCTATTTTATGCTTCTAAGGTTGGACTAAGCCATAGATATGGGAGGTATTATCAATTTGAAGAAAAGAAGCACAGTGTTTGGAAATGAAGGTATGCGGGTGATAGTACCATTAGACCCTACGAAAGGAGAATGGTACACGGAGCTGGTGTGTGAAGAAGAGGATTTTGATCATATTTATAATTTAACAGCATGGGGCGAAGATCGGATCAATCCCATGATTGATGGATTAATTTGCTACGAAATGGGTAGCGAATGTTTCTTTGACTCCGATGGAGATATGGAAAATTGGCAGAACCAGTTACATGATGTATATGTGCTACAATGTCTTAGGGTCACAAAGGAATTTTGATGCATCTCCTCAGAGGTAAGATAAATTCCCTACTTTGATAGTTCTAGTGGTATTAAAGAGTTTTTGTGAACATTTGAAGCTGAGGTCCCAAGAGAGAAAAGTCTATGGGCCCTTAATATAACCATGTGTGCAACACCTGAGAGGTGGTGGGACACACATAAGGGGCCATTCCAAGATTGGGAAAAGTGTCGGGATATGATGACCTTGTGATTCGCGTAAAGAAATTCCTTGGTGCAGGAGACCTACGTGAGCATTTGTTCACTTGGATGGAAAAATGGTGTGACCAAAATCCAGAAGAATGCGTTCACCTATTTATTCATGCCTGGGGACCAATTCCCACTGCATGGTACTTAGATGTAGAGCTACATCAGCGCACCTACCATTGGGAAACATTAAAGTATGAATTTTTAGGAACATTTGCGTTAGTAGGGGGAACATAGGTGCTTGACGAAGCTCTACAGGATATAGATACCTTCATATTTGATGAATCATGCCCTTACGCAGCACTTGGGGCTCTAACATGGGAAACGCAGATGTCAGATATTTTCAATTACTGCAATATAGCAATAGAAGAATGTGATGAAAATCTGCGCAATGTATCCATCCCGAAATCGGAGGGGAAGCACACAATTGCTAGACCCCCACTACAAACTATTGATGTTACAAAGCATCTGAAGCTGCAAGAAGTCAAAATTGGCACAGAAGAGTAGCCTAAGTTGGCTAAAATTGTGAATTAATGGGATGATGATATAGTAGGAAAATGTGTAGAACTGCTCACAGAATATCAAGACTTATTCCTGACGAAGTTTTCGAAGCTCAAGGGGACCACAAGGGGCCTAGGGGTCATGAAAATCACATTAAAACCAAATGTGCACCCTGTGAAGTAGCATCCTTATCGGCTGAATCCTAAGTATAAGAAAAAGGTTAAGGAAGAAATTGATAAAATGCTCACCACAGGTATTATCAAACTAGTCGAACAGTCGGACTGGGTAAGTCTATTGGTGGTTCAGGAGAAAAATATGAAGGGGGGAATACAAATCTGTGTGGAATTGTGCAAATTGAATGATTTCTACATGCATTATCCCTTTCCCACACCATCCTCAGATGAAATCCTTGATAGCGTAGGAAGGAAGGAAGTGTACTCATTTATTGATAGGTTCTCAGGCTACCATCAAATCAGAATCACACCTGAAGATCACAGCAAAACTATGTTTGGTAATAAATGGGGATCCTTTAAGTATACAATCATGTCGTTTGGGCTCAACAATGCCCCTGCCATCTTTTCACGAGTAGTAGTCGCAGTGTTCAAATATTTCATACAAAAATGTTTGGAGGTTTATTTCGATGACTAGACTGTCTTCAGCTTAGTAAAGAAGCATGTTTCGAACCTGCGCCAGATTTCCCTAAATATCAAGAAGAGCATATTCTGTGTATCCTTCGAAATCTTTCTTGGACATATAGTTTGCTGACAGGGATTGATGATGACCCTCCGAAATTCGTAGTTATCGTAAATCTGGTAGTACCTACAACTGAGAAACAACTACGTTCGATCCTCGGACATACAAGCTAATACAGGAAGTTTATTCAAGGATATGCATTGATTACATCACCTATGGAAAAGTTTCTTAAGAAGGATGTTTCATTTTTTGGGATGAAGAATGTCAAAAAAACATCTAGCTACTCAAGCAGAAGATGGCCTTTGCGCCTATTCTCATCTTTCCTGATTGGGAAGAGGTATTCCATGTTCACGTAGATGCATCAGGAATCACCCAGGGAGAAGTTATTATGCAGCCTGGAGATGGAGACATTGATCACATGGTTGCATTTGCTAGTAGGAAACTCTCTAGTGCAGAGCGCAACTAGTCCACCACGGAGCGGGAGGGATTGGCCATCATCTATGAATTACAAAACTATCAACACTATCTATTAAGAGGAAACTTCAAAATGTTTATAGAACATTAGACCTTGAAGTACCTGGTGTTACACCATTTTTTGGTCATCTAACCTACTATCATTAGATGGACCCAAGTACACCATGTAAGACCGTTTTTACCCTAAGTAAAATTGCCTTCACTATGTAAAATAACTTAATAAAACACATTTATTAGGTTGTTTATGGTCTAAACAAGAAACCCCAAAAGGAAATACTAAACAAACCTATATTTTTTTGATTTTTTTGGTCATGTTTAACCCAAAACAAAGAAATTAATTAGATAAATCTTTATTTATCTTATTATTTTCTAGGAATAATTATTTAAACCTTATTTAAATAATATTCCTTGTTAAATATGACTAAATCACCCATAAATAATTAAATAAATCATTATTTATTTGATTATCTTTTAACCACCTCCTTAAAATGAAAAATAAATCATGTCTTATTCACAAATAAAGGGTTTTGACCCAAGTCAAATACTTTTTCCCTCCAACAAATATAATAAAATATTCCATAAAAGGTGGATCTAGATTCGGTTAATGTTATTTTAATCATGCACCAAGATCTAGAATGACCCAATATTTTGTTATAAATAGGAGGGTTTTTCCTACCACTCTTCACCTTTTTTTGCCTATTAGATCACTCTGGATCTAAACTCTTGGTCTGACTTTGAGCCATTATCATTGTCATATTTTCCATTATTTGTTGTGTGAGCTCCCTTTGAGTTCTATCTTTGTCTGGGTTTTCTACACCAACAGGAGAGAGAAATGTTAGATCTGAAGTGCTGAGGACTTCCAAGAACCCATCCCATTGAGGAGAATTGGAAACATCTTCTTGTTTTCCTCCCAGGTGCCCTTAATACAAAAAAATTCTTTCAAAAATTGTTCTTGTCTTGTCCAATACAGATGCTGCCTGGAGCAAAACCTTCTTTTCTTGTGTCTTTTTATGCATAGATGCGGGTTTGCTACTGGATTGTCTGATCAACTTCTTCTGACAGGTCTGAAGATATTGGCAGCCATATTTGATGTTAGGGCTATTAGTTATGCGTAGCTAAAGTGGTATTTTCGTACACTTGGACAAAAGAAGGCTTCATACTAACAAATGACGACTCCACACGGGTTTTTACTTACGACCGCTGTCGTTTTTCATATTCTTGCATATCCAGCTACTTCAGACCCTAGGGTTTCTTTTCAGCTGTTTATTTTTCATATTTTTATGTTGTTTTTCCCACATAAAAACCTAAAACATTAAAATTTCTAACCATGTTACCGGCTATTACTTGCGGTGACATACATCGGTCGCACACCGAGGCTGACTTTGGAAATCTGCCGCCGGGACACCTGGAGCTTCAGGTCACACTTTTCAGCCCAGAAACTGCGACCTGGACTCTAGGTCACATTTTTTAGCCCATTAACTGCGACCTGGGAAGCGGGAAACAACCCAAAAACTGCTACCTGAGCGAAAAACGAATTGACGCAACTTTCAGGCTATTAGGAATTTTTGCGAAAATTTTAAGGTTTTGTACGAACCTCGTCGAGGTTTCCGGCCTCAGTCTCCACCCATTGTCCCTATTCTTGTATGTTTTACTCATCTAAGTGGGACTCTAGCCCCCTAGGGCCTCAATACCCTCCACTTTTTTTGGAAGAGTTTTAGCTGCTGTAAGTGTCTAAATTTTCAGAGATTTCAGCCATTTCTTTTTCAGATCTGATCCCTCCTTTTCAGATCCCTTTAAATCAACTCCTCTCCCTTTCAAATCACCTCCTGAAGTTTTTTTTGGATCTACCTTTAGGGCCTCCTCCTTGTCCCTTCTGTTTTTTGCTGATTTCCTCCTTTTTTACAGCCACCTTGCCTCTGCCTCTTGGCTGTGTTCTGCACCTCTTTTCAACCATTTTCCCCTTTAGATCCCTGTCCCTCTCGACATTAGATCTATTGGCCACTTTTTCGTGTGTTTTGAATAGATTTTTTCCCTATTTTAGATTAGTTTTGAGAGACCCGCCTTCTTGGGTTAGATCGATGCATTAATCGCTGTTAATTTTATGTTATTTCAACATTATATACTGTTTTCTGCAGAATTATTTTCAGTTATGCAACACACTTTTTCTTTTTCTCTCAAAACGACAAGGGTTTAAAAATTAAAATTAATGCACACCACACACTCACCCTAAGTGAAGAAGAGCCTGGTTAACACCGCCAGGCAAAGACTTTAAAATCAATTGACACTACACCTATCTGCCCTTGTTTCGACATTGTAATCTCTTGGTTTGCACCTCCCTACCTTTGTTGGTCATTCTTCTTCCCCTTGTGCTGTGTTTGTGTTGTCATCATTGCGCCCCCAAGGCACACATCCCGAAGACTTCTTGGCCTTCACCCTCAGTTTCCGGTCGGTCGACCTACTCCTTCCCGCCGTCGTCGAGTTAGTCCTCCTCCGATTCCGCACTCCGACTCCTCTTCTGGTTCATTGGGTTCTCCTTTTACTTCTAGTTCTCCCCCTGTCACCTTCACTATGTCTAGTCCAGGGCCTAATGCTAGCGGTAATCTCGGCCCTAATGCCGGGACTGCTACTAGTAGAACCGCCATAGGAACTACCTCGGCTGCGCCCTTGCTCCCCTTCACAGGCGGCCTGAAGCCCTCCACGGAATTTGGACATCTGACAAATGACCTATACACCATGACGCTATTTGGGCTGCTATGGTAACAAAACTCCCTTCGACATCCCCAAGTTTGAAGGCCTTCTTGAGAGAAAGATCCTTCAAATCATGTCCAGATCTTTCCACACACACATGTGGTGTTCATCTACCTCCATTACGGATGTGACTCTCCGAGTCTTCGGTTGTTCCATCGAACGCTTACGAACATGTTAGCTTCTAAGTGGTATGTTGATCAGGCCCCTTCCTCTCATACCACCTTTGCGACTCTTGCCCGGGCTTTTTTATCTTACTTCCAGCTTCCCCTTCGTTATGACACTGGTATCGAACTTTTGACTTCTTTCTGTCAATCATCTGCGACCCGCCTATCCGATCATGTCTAGGAATGGCAGAGAAGAAAGAGCCTATGTCAATCCCCTACTTTTGAAGACCGTGTCTACATGGACTGGTTCCTTAGATCTCTCTTGCCTCCTATCGGGAAAGATGTCGCATCGCATTTTCCCCAAACCGAAGAAGCCGCCCTCCAACTAGCGTTAAAATATGACTTGATCTACGCTCAGATAGGTTATGTTTATACCGTTCTACCTGATCTCCCCAGACCCGGTGGTGTCAATGCACAGGGGGCACCTCATGCCGCCGACGGTATCGTTGGAGCTCTCTCTCATCCATATGCCCAACCTCCCATGGGTTATGGTTTTCCTGGGGGAGGGGGCAGCACCTCCCGCACTTGTCCCCCTCCTGGTAGCACGTATCCAGGATATAACATACCTCCTCTTTTGGCCCAACCTCCTGGTCACCATACTGTTACCCAACCCCCTTATTATTCGTATCCGCAGTTTAGTGCTCTAGCTCCTCCAGCATCCGCACCTCCGCCTCCCTGGCCTTCTCAACCCCTGCAACAGCAGTCACCGCCCCCTCAAGAGCAGGTGGATGCACGGCAGGGATTCATGGCTACCCAACCACCTGACAGACAGGTGGCCACTCAACCTTCCCCTTCTGGTTCCTCCAATTACCAGATTCTCATGATGAAATCTTCTCCACCTCCAACCGTCGACCTTAACCTTCAAACTCGGTCCCATCAGTACCCCAAGCCTCCCACTCTGTCTGTCCCTGAGTCACCTTCTTTAGGGTCTACAGATCCTCTTTCGACATCCAATGGTCCCTTGCATATCCCTCACCCCAAATTTGAGGTTGATACCAAGATTCCTCAGGGACCATTACGCCGAAATGCTGCTTCTGGTCGAGCTGCTCATTCATATAGCATCGTAGATGATTTGGCACAATCTCCTGCTGTCATTTCAACAAGGGAACTCCTCCAGTCATGCCCTTCTCAAAAGAAGGCTCTACTATCTACCATGGGTGCTGTAGATCCTGCTGATGACCAAATGATTGTTTTCGATGCCCATCAATCAGAACATCCTGCACTTCCTGCTTCCGTCGCCTTCCAAATCACAGTAAAAATCTGGAACGCTAACGTTTCTCGGTGTATAATTGATGAGGGGGCATCCACCTGTGTGATGTCCGCCTCATTTTGGAAGCAACTCGGATCTCTTGAGCTGGCCCCTTCCACAATCACCCTTCGAGTGTGGGACGGCCACGCCTCCCAGCCCATTGGCCTCTTCCGTAATTGTCCTATCACTCTTGCGGGCAAGACTGTTTGCGTTGACGTCGAAGTCATCAACGCCCCTCTAGATTACAAAATTATCTTGGGGCAGAGCTACAACTATGCCATGTCTGTTATCCCATCCACAGTTTTCCGCAAGATGTATTTCCCTCATAATGGAAAGATAGTCACCATTGACTAGTTGACATATCATGAGCCAAAATCTCAGACCTCCCCTAAGACGACCATCTCTTTTGTAGCCAATCAACAAA
This sequence comes from Pinus albicaulis, assembly GCA_034641835.2. Classification (NCBI taxonomy): domain Eukaryota; kingdom Viridiplantae; phylum Streptophyta; class Pinopsida; order Pinales; family Pinaceae; genus Pinus; species Pinus albicaulis. The sequence continues at coordinate 44,434 of JAXQQM020084315.1, read as the reverse complement.
CTGTCGATTTTTTGACCAGTGTCTCTCCCGGCGTCTACAAATACTCCTCTTTGCTTGGAACCTTCCCTGGTCTTCCTCCTCCTCCTGTCTTTGACCCCAGCTCATCGAATGTTTGCATAATGCAATCGTCTCAGGCTGCTCTCAAGCAACCTGCTTCGGCTAGTCAGCAACCGCTCTCTCCACAACCTGCCCCTAGCCCTTCACCTGCAGCTGGTAGTCATAAGCCTCTTTATCCTCCTGGAACAGTTCCTCCAAGCATTAGCCATTTAAGAGCCGTCCCACCTGGCCATTACCCCTCTGGTCAGATACCGTTCCTAGCTCCCCAACCAGGAGTGTACACAATACCTGTCATGGCCACCCTCTCTCTTCCTAACCTGACCCTCGGCATACCCGTCTGGTACCTTGATCCTCCAGCCCCAACCTTTCTTGTTCAACCTAAACCTTATCTTGCTTTGACCCTGGTTCAACAGATCCCCAAGACTTCTCCCGCTGCAACAGTGCCTCAGTCACCTCAACAGGAACCACCTCATATTGTAATCGCTTCGAGTAAGAAGGGAAAAGCTCGCAAGGGGGCATCAAAGGACAAGGCTGCCCCAACAAACCCTGCCCCTCCTCAGCCTCCAAAGCATACCATCCAGTGTTCTTTGTGTGATGTTGTCGGTCACACCACCCATTCCTGTCCTGACTTGCCTCATCTCAAGCCCATGGTTAATGTCATGTTCCCTGAGTCCACGGTCCCAGAAGCCTCTATTCCTTCCGTGACCACAATCAAGAACCCCAAGACTATTCACACCAATCACCCCTATGCTTTGTGTGATCTCCATGGCCATTACACCCATGTTTGTCCCTGCCTCGAGGACTTCCGCACCTCTCTAGCCGCGGTCCACCAATTCAAGGCCAAGCACAATGAGTCCACCTCTCCCCTATTTGCGCGTTTTTATTCGGAAAAAATACTAGACATGACTACTCCCATTGACATTCCCCCTCCTGATGTTGATATGACAGAGCTTTCGTCCAGCATTTTCTACTTATCATCATCCATGAGGCCCTCGGGGAACATTCCATCTGAATCCTCCCCTATTGTTTCGCTTGACCTTCCTTCAGCGAACCCCTTGGGCTCCACATCGGTAGATTCTTTATCTACTTACTCTTCTGTCACCCCTTGTGACGATGCGCATGTGAACCTCTCTTCTCATGATGATGATTCAGGTAGCTTTGCCATGTCAGGTGGTCTTTCTTCCACTAGTCACCCCATCTTCTATCACGATGACGACATTATGGAAAAAATCCCCACCCCTGACTTTATCTATTCCCCCTTACATCGAACCCATGCGTTCACACCACATACACCATGTGGCCATTACATTGAAACCCAATGTTTGGGTAAGGGGGCACCCACATTTGAGAGACCAAGAGAAGCAATTCTCCACAACTCTCCTAGTGTATCTGGTCATGTTGACTTTAGTACCATTATTCTTCCACATTTAGAAGAACCTCTAGAGTCCCATATCACTTCAGATCACTCTAGGGATGATACCCCTTATCGTTCCCTCATCTTCCATCAGCAACCCAATCTCTTAGACATTGTTGTTGACCAACCTATGGGTTTTCTAGGAGAGCATCAGTTCATTATCTCCAAATCCTCTCTTTGGGATAGTGACACCAGGTATGCCAACCCGGAAACTTAAAGTCCATTTGATTCCTATATGCAGTACCAAAAGAGATTGGTAATCCTCCATTCCCTTTCTCAAATTACATAACCATAACGAAAACAAATGGCACACCACATCATTACAATGTGTTTAGATCCCCCTTTTTCTAAATACATTTTGGCATGACCACACCATGCTTGGGGGCACCTATGCCCCTCAACCATAACCCTCCTCACAATCAAATTTCTTCACTTGCAACACTTGTACTTGGGGCATCACTTTGCCTCCGTACTTGTCTTTGTTCGTGTCGATTTTCGTCATGAGATACCATCTTGTACTCATGTTTTTATGGTCCCCCATGGGACATTTTCTGTGTGGCAGCACCATCGAGTCACCCTTTTTTAGAGCATCCAAGTTGAGTCATCATCGCATTCATGGAGTCTATCCCGAGTCCCTTTGTACCCCACTATAGTCCTCCATCCTTCATTGCTTGGTCTCTCTCTTGTGTCGCACATTCTGGCCGTCAATCCCACTGTCCCTATCCCTTATGATACTGTGTCAGTCCCTGCCATGTCATTCATGTCCTTTATGCTCTATCAAGGGAAGTCGTCCATTTTCTACTCAGTCCCCTCCATTCCATCATCATCATTGGTATTCGTCTGTCAGTCGCTCTACTATTTTCCCTCATGCCTTAGTTGAGGATATCTCATTGCCTCACCTATGGCGGACCTCCTTCTGTCGACATCAACTCCTTCATTACAGAAGACAGGTCTAGAGGGCGGTGTACCTTGGTTCCAGCTTCCACTCTTGTTCGGTGCCTCGGATCAGGCAAAGGCATCTCTCATTTCCCTTTGACTTGATTTTTTCTCCACTCCAGCTCCTTTCAGCATGATCGATATCCGTATACTTGATGGTTCAGTGATGCAGCAGTAGCTCTTGGTGATTCCCGGGTGTGTGTGAGATGTCTCAGCCCTCATGAGGGGGTGGCCCTGCAGGTATCCCCCCACATGCCTGAATGACCTCTTCATTACAGCCTTTGATGCAGCTCCATATATTTGATGATGTTGGCCTTAGCCGCTTGCAATGCCTCTTTGATTTGCATGTATCAGCCAGATTTTGCGAGCCCTTCCCCATATTCAAGGGGCATTTGGGTTGTATTTGTATCTCATGTACTCAGATATTATTGTATAAGTCCTGGCTGTTATCCGAGGCATAGCATGTATGTGGGATCCCTCATTGTATTTCTATCTAGCTCATGTTTATGCCAGTTTTACTTTATGGTTCGGTCCCTTGTTTACTGGACACACTATTCTTTTGTACTTTGTCTCAGCGGGCATAGGTATGCCTCCCCCGCCGCCTTTAGCACAGGTACCCTCCCATAAAAAGAGACTTGTTGCACCTGTAAGTCTTGTCTCCTCAAGGTCTATTTCTTTAGCACATTAGTCTACCTTACATTTCTCTCTCTAACTTCCCTTTTGATGTCTGGTGATTGAGCTCTTACAATGTACTTCGGTCATACAATTTTCTCCTAACACTTGCACGCTGGGGGGCAATCTGTTACACAATTTTTTGGTCATCTAACCTACTATCATTAGATGGACCCAAGTACACCATGTAAGACAAATTTTACCCTAAGTAAAATTGCCTTCACTATGTAAAATAACTTAATAAAACACATTTATTAGGTTGTTTATGGTCTAAACAGGAAACCTCAAAAGGAAATATTAAACAAACCTATATTTGTTTGATTTTCCTGGTCATGTTTAACCCAAAACAAAGAAATTAATTAGATAAATCTTTATTTATCTTATTATTTTCTAGAAATAATTATTTAAACCTTATTTAAATAATATTCCTTGTTAAATATGACTAAATCACCCATAAATGATTAAATAAATCATTATTTATTCGATTATCTTTTAACCACCTCCTTAAAATGATAAATAAATCATTTATTATTCACAAATAAAGGGATTTGACCCAAGTCAAATAATTTTTCCCTCCAACAAATATAATAAAATATTCCATAAAAGGTGGATCTAGATTTGGTTAATGTTATTTTAATCATGCACCAAGATCTAGAATGACCCAATATTTTGTTATAAATAGGAGGGTTTCTCCTACCACTCTTCACCTTTTTTTTCCTATTAGATCACTCTGGATCTATACTCTTGGTCTGACTTTGAGCCATTATCATTGTCATATTTTCCATTATTTTCTGTGTGAGCTCCCTTTGAGTTGTATCTTTGTCTGGGTTTTCTACACCAACAGGAGAGAGAAATGCTAGATCTAAAGTGCTGAGGACTTCCAAGAACCCATCCCATTGAGGAGAATTGGAAACACCTTCTTGTTTTCCTCCCAGGTGCCCTTAATACAAAAAATTCTTTCAAAAATTGTTCTTGTCTTGTCTATTGGATATATGGAGAAAAACCTTCTTTTTACTGCTTAATGTCTTTCTATGCATAGATCTGGTTTTTGCAGCTCTTGTCTTGATCAACTAACTGTAGATCTGAAGATATTGGCAGCCATATTTGATGTTAAGGCTATTATTTATGCGTAGCTAAAGTGGTATTTTTTCATACACTTCGACAAAGGATTCATACTAACACCTGGTGAATAAGCCTGTGATGGAAGGGAAATCTTCTGATGGCTTCTACTGCTTCAGGAATACGACTTTGAGATCATTGCCAAGCCAGGGAAGTTGAATGTTGGGCCGAATCACTTGTCCCGAATTGACAGTGGTGAGGAATCGACCAACTTGGAAGAAGGATTTCCTAACGCAGAACTTTTTGCAATTAAGGTAGTTGATGAGAACCTCACCGACATCATTCAGTTCCTGACTACATGCATGGCACCTGTAGAGTATTCGGTAAAATAGAAGAAAGAGATAGTAACCCGCGCTATAGATTTTACCATCATCATAGGTCATCTATATAATATGGCAGCTGATGAAGTGCTACGAAGGTATTTTTTGGAGCATGAACAAAATTCTATCTTGGTAGAAGCCCATGACTTGGTAGCAGGAGGTCACTACGCAGGGAAACAAATGCACAAAATATCTTAAGAGCTGGACTATGGTGGCCTACCCTACATAATGACTCTCACGACTATTGTAAAGCCTGTGATACATGCCAACTAATAGGATGACTGTCATGTAGAGATGAAATTCCCCTGCAACTTCAAATGGCCCTGTAAGCAATTGAAAAATGGGCCATTGATTTTGTAGGAGCTATCTACCCACCCAAAAAGAAGATAGGTGTGCATTACATTATAACTTCCACTGATTATGTAAGCAGGTGGGCCGAAGCACAAGTGGTGAAGGATTTCACTATAGACACCGCTGTAAACATCATATTTGAAAATATTCTGACCAAATTTGGATGTCCAAAAATCTTGATGAGTGATAGAGGTATGCATTTTGTTAATGAAACAATACAGGCGTTAACGGAAAAATTTCAGATCCGTCATGTGAAAAGTACTCAGTATCATCCCTAAGAAAATGAAGTGGTCGAAGTTTTTAATAAAGTCTTGGAGCACACACTGGCTAAGGTTTGTAATGCCAATCACAGTGACTGGGACGTGCACATCCCGTATGTTCTTTGGGCCTACCAAACCACCTATAATAAGTTTACATGGAAAACACTGTTTAGGATGGTCTATGGCAAGGAGGCCATTATACCCATGGAATATATTTCTCCTAGCCTGTGCATCATAGCCTTTACGAATATGGAGGAGCCTAATATCATGAAGGAGCCTTTAAGGCATCTTGTGGCTTTGTATGAAGACTTTTTCATTGCTAATTTCCATCAGCAGGTTCAAAAGGCATAGGATAAGGCATGGCATGGTCGATATAGTTGTCAAAAGACCTTTGTGGAGGGTGAATTAGTCCTAGTATATGATAGCCAGTTTGTGAAACACCCGGAGAAGTTCCAATAGCACTCACTAGGGCCCTATGCCTTTAAAGAAATCGCAGATGGCAGAGTTGTTCGGTTAGCCACCCTGCACGGGGATATGCTACCTAGCTATTTCAATGGGAGTCGGCTCAAACTGTATCAGATCAAATGACTATACGGTCAGAGTAGTTGTATGAAGTGGGGTATGCCCACCAAGGAAGTTAAGCACAGAAGGTGCCATGGTACATGCAGGAAGCAGCTGCAGAATTGAAATCTCAAAGGGGTGCGCTGGAGGCGGAGGTGTATGCATCAAACATAACAGGTGCGTTGGCCATAAAAAAGTGCGTTGGGAACACAGGAGTTCCACTGTGATTGTAAGGGTGTGTTGGATGCACAGGAGGTGTGAAAACTAGTCATTGGAATACTAAAATTAGGTAAAAGGAAAAAGTTATCATTGAAAGGAGGGGGCGGCTGACATTTAATCAGGAAATTTCCGAAGATTTTTTATGATTTACTTCATGGTAAGTTCCAAGTGAGGTTCACCCAACCATTGATCAATCCCTGCAAATATAAAAGAAGAAGGATAGATCAGACAAGGGTTCCATATCGCTTGAATAATTTATAATTGGAATTTTTATCCTTTCCAAGTTTGTGTTGTAAGAGTTTCTATGCCCATGGTGTCCCTTTCATGTCTGAGCATCCCACACCCTCTAACAGTAGCAACGCAGAGTTCATCCTCCATTCCATAATGATAACCACTAATCCTGCTAAAGCCTCAAGACCGGTGACCTCGACGGAACAAGAATTCGAGGAAGTTGTAGAAATCAAGCCAGAAGCCGATGAAGTTATATCTACACTGAGCCAAGCAAAGAAGAAGGGGAAATAAAAATTGCAGGGGTCGGGGAAACCTACAAAAGGGGTTGGGGTTAAGTCCTGTACTTCCCCATGAAATGTAAAGTGCTTGTAGGCGGTGCCCCACGCACGATTGCCCAACTCGGCAAAGCAACCTCAGTCTCCTCAGGAAGAGGCCCGGGTAGCCAAACCAATAAATTGGATATGACACTTTTTTTGGCCTTGTAGTACTTCAACAGGCATGCCAAAGAGTCTTGATGGCCAGCACACCTACCTATAGATGCTGGTTAACCCAGTTGAGGTCCCCGTAATTGGAAAACCCCTTGGAAGGCTCCATGATGTGAAATTTGATTATCATGACTTGGCCAATTTGGAGGCCTTACCTGAGTTGGCACATGAATTATATGTTGACAAAATACAGGAAGATGATAGGATAAATATTGTCCCCATGCGTGGGGTACATGGATTGGTAGGGTCTAGGCTCTTAAACCTGCTAAGGATGCCGCACTTCGTCCAATACAATATCACGAACCGTTTGGTACGTCAGTTGCTTGCCCTGGTCCATGATGGATGCTTATGGATCTAAGATCGAATCCCCATCGATGCTGCACTCATTCATCAAATTACTAGTCTTCCCATGGAAGGTCATACCCTATGTAGTGCATTGGTAAGAAGTATTAGGGGGAGATCATTGAACACGTGGGAAAAACCTACCATGTGGAGTGGAACACTCAAGGCTTCATGATCAAATCCATCAGCAACCCAGGTACACAGTTGGGTACTCTATTATTGGCATGCAAGATGATGTGAAAATTCTAGGTGGCTTCCTTCCCTGCATATGTATGGTAGGTCGGTGCGAGGAAGGGGTCTAATTCAATTGGTCCCAGTACTTGTGCAACAATTTTTTGGCCAATATCCATGAATCCCACGAGTAGGGACGAGCATTTTGTTATTCCTAGTTGTTGCTTCTCATTGCATTGGTTTCTTGGGAAGCACCTGAGGAATCATTCCTCCCTAAACTCACCCCAGAAATGTGTGAGGGGGCTTGATATACAAAATTGTGAGACTTTAAGGATGCACAATGCATCAAGGACAACCAAGTCTTCTAGGTATTGTTTCAGAGTGGTCTCGTAGCAGTTATGAACTTAGGGCCACGTCTGTCGCCAACCATCCATGATAAGTATAAAAACATCGCTGCATTCTAGGTGACTATTCATACCATCCAAATCTAAGGCCGCAAGGATACTGTGTGGGTTTTGATCCCATATATGGCTTCCGATGAAGAGATTGACCGTTTAATTGTGTTAGAAAATTATATATAACAGAGCAATGAAATACATAAAATATGTGGAAAACACAAGCACACAAAACACATAAAGCCAGAGAGACAAAAATATATGTGTTTCACCTAGTTTGGGCTACGTCCACCTCGAACAACCAGTCCTTCCTTTCTATTATCTAGTAAAATGAAGAGACACAACCTACAACAGATCCACTATAATATCCTCTATTCTCTCTCACAGTCTCCCTATCTATTTCTCGCTCTGATAAATACTCATACCATACACAGCCACAATAAAATACCCTCATACAAGTGAGGGGTTTCCTTCTAGGGAAAAAAACCCAAAATAAACATAAATTCTACCGTCAGATCATCCGCCTAATGAACGGCCCAGATTGACTAGAAATTACTATACTTTTACAAGGCAATTTTACATTTTTTTTTAACTTCGGGAGTGCTGCCCCCAAAATCCCCTGCCAAAGGGGCTCCATAAAGTCACAGCCACCCCCCCTAGACACCCCAGGCAACTTTTAATTATGGGTGGCCTTTCTACCCCATTAAGGTACAGAGGTCCAATGCTGTGATACAAAATAAACAAGATAATCAGGCTCCGCACCCAGCAAATTCCACAATGGTCTCCTCACTGGAATATTAGCTTCAAAAAAAGTTCAAAGGGCACTGAAGGAACATGCACCATGAATTTTACCCCACCTACCATCACCAAAGACACTAGAATGCCGAGAAAGACCATGGGGAAGGGTGTCGACGCTGCATCACAAAAGGTTGACAGCTCGATAAGAGTACGAGGAAAGGCCCGGACGCAGTAGCACATAAGGATGCAGAATAGGATGTCGGTACCAAAGTTCAGGAGGTGGGAGGTTCTGACTCCCCTTGGGGAAAAAAGTGAATGGGTGAGCCTGTGAAAGGGCCATGGAAGAAGCAACGCTGCCAATGACTAGAATGTGATGAAGTGGTTATACTGACCGAAGGGGACCTCGACCAAATCGCAGATGTGGTTATATTCCAGAAAGCCACGGTCAACACACTTCAGGCCGAGCTATGTGCTCTGCATATGAAGATGAACATGGTACAAATAAATATGATTTAGGTATGAACGACCTTAGAAAATAGCAGCACAGCACTTGTTACAGCGTAAAGCTACCTCTATTCGCTGCCAGGCACAACCCTCGTGATAAGTACACCAGACTTAGGAGCGTAAGTCCGAGCTTATGTAGAGGTACAACTGGATCTAGCCTGGTTGCCACATGAATCATTGCAGGTTCTCCAAACCTCCTTTTTCAAAGAAATTCAACACCAGGACCATCGAGTGCACCAGCAGTTTAGTGTAGCTGAGCAGAAAATTGAGGAAAACAATGTTGAAGTTTCCCAATTACAGGCTCTGTGCGAACATCTCCAAAGATATCCCAGCTTTTGACACACCCTGGGAAAATATTGAGGGGCTGGTCACAACATTACGAGCCTCAAGGACCGAGGTCCAGGAGGTCAAAATGGAGATGGAGCAACAGATCATAGACTTGCAGGCCAAGTTGTAGCCACGGACACCACCGGAGGTACGGGTCCAGCATACTGCACTAGTTACAGCAGCCATGAATGTCATTATAGGACAAATTGCTCAGGGTGCCCAATTAATGGACACAGCTATGCAGTTATGGACCAAGGTGTAGCGTGACCCTCTCCTACGTGAAATCAACCAGGACCTATGACAGAAGGAAGAAGCATTTGAGCAGTTGGAAGCCACTATGCCCACTTTGATTCCTTCTCAAATATTGGCACGACTATGAACCAGCCATGCCCTTCGGGATGAAATTGAAGAACCTCGCTAGAAGAAGAAGACCCTCAACAACCCCCTTAAGCCTTGGGTTGAGGAATCCCTCAAGCTCTCTCCGGATATTGATGTAGTTGTTAAAAAATTGAACCCGACTCTGGAGAGTGTCATAGCTGCAACAGAAGGACCAACCTCGCAGAAGTTGGTGGATATTGCTCAGAATGCTTCTGCCTAGAGTGAAGGAGTGCTACCCCCACTAGTTAAGGTGATCATGCTAATGTAGGTGGAGGTGGAGACCCCATGACCACAGTGACTCACGACGACTCACAATATTGTGTTGGGGGACTGTCGGAACAGGGTCCCCTAAAGCTGCGAATTTTGTACAATTTTGTATATTTTTGGTATTATTTCATCTAACGTTGGGGTTTTGGGGTGGGTCAAAGCCCTAAATGAATTTTAATCGGTCAAGGGTAGACCAAGAGTCCGAAAACCACAGTTTGTGGACCATTCAAAGCATATGCTAAGTCAATATAAATAGATAAACATTTTGAGTCTTAAGATAGGAAAGAATTAAGTCTGATGCTAAGCGTGAATTATTAGATTTGTTTTTGTGTCATTTGGGTAAGGACTCCTGCTGGCTGTGTTAATCCTCAGTCCTGCTGTGTGCGAACCCTGCTGGCTGTGTGCATAGGCTAGGTTTGGATTTTACTGTGTTTTTGGATGCTAATATATGCGGATATAGTATCTCTATGTTATCTGATCTAGTATGTTACTATTGATGCGAACCTTTTGGATCTGTTATAGCTACGAGTACAGTTGCATTATCTTTTTATGTTGTGAATCGGTCTTTGTTATGGTATATTCGTAATATGTTAATGTAATAACCCAAAATTGGGATCCAGCAATAGATGAACAAAAAACTAGAAATATCAGTGTAAATTAACTCATAAACATTGGAGGCCAATATGGAGACATAAAATCATGTATTATATTAGCAAACCAATACATAATAGTGAGGCGTGAATCATATACAATGAAGGAACAAGCCTCCCATATGAAATCACTCCACAAATGAGCTACTGTCAAAATACAAGAATATTGGAGACTGCTACAGTGCAGTTATAAACACACTACTATAGAAAAATAGTGTACAAAATATGTAGGGTTTTTATATGCCTCAAAATATATTCCCAATAGAGATCAAGGCTCAATACAAACTCCTACAAAGAACTCGGAATGGGTTTTCAGAAATACACCCTATACAAGACGGGATATAAAGACCAATGGATGAAGATTCACTATAAACTGAAGAACAAGAGTTTAGAATGCTGAAATATAACAGTTCTAATGTAGATCCCCTCAAAGGTCTCCTCCCATGAAAGGATAAACCCCTCAATCAGAAGAAAACACTACAAAGGTAACATAAGATCTTCCACTAAAGCTTCCCTCCAAAATAATGCAATTCCTAGCTGGAAAAACACTGGAATTAATGGGAAATATATGGCCTAGTGCCAAATATCTAAAATATTCTCAATAAATCTAAAAACAGATCTTCCAAGAGAAGGAAACCTTCCTCCTATGGGAAACTAGCTCAGAAAATGGGATTCTAACCCCTCCATTGCTGCACCGTACAACACAACACAATAACCTACAGTAACTGCGTTGATGAAGAAATTTGTAGCTTGGCCTAAAAACCTGAATGTGTAAATGAATAGAATAATCTTCCAAGAGGCCCCTCAAGGAAAGAGGTTGGATTCCCACTCAGGAACACCCAGTGCTAAACAACACAGCTACCCTGCTAAATAGCAAGAGGAAGAAAATTCTAAGCAGACCAATATCAAGATGATAAACTAAAACATAACCCCATATGTCTACCATCCTCTTCCTTAAATATAATATGAGATTTCTTGCCCTTGGCCCCACTCAATTAGGTCATTTCCTTCATGAGATCCATCTCCCTCCAAAACTGCATTATTCATTAATTAATCTCCACTCCTCCATAACAGCATTATTGACTTGGTCAAAGTTGACTGAATCAACATGATCCAACCCTATTCATACGTGGAGGTGCTTTATTTAGCTACTTACACTTAAATTATTTTTATTGCTACTAAGAAGACTTATGGGCCTTCCCACCCACTTATTCACCTACCTAGTGATAAAACAACTATAATATTCCATTTAGCTTGAAGGATAATTTTTTTGAATATTATAGCCCTCGCCTTCAAAATTTTGCTTGTCCTCAAGCAACTATAAAGGGAGAGAAAAATTTCCTCCTATCCTCCTCTTATGGCCTCCTCATCAATAGTTCCCACCACTACTCAAGATAATCTACAATAGATCTGCCCTTCAATGTTTCTTCCCAAGCTTGAAAAACCAAATGATTCACATCATGAAAAGGTGGAAGGTATAAGTGGAAACATCCTTGTTGTCCCATGGCCTCCTCAACGTAGGATTTATGACAAGAATAGTGGATCTCATGCCCAATGAGAGACTCCCAAACCCATACTGTCATCCAAATGAAATGAGCCATTCTAGGTAGCTCATCAAAAGAATCCTCAAACCCATTTTATGCAATTAATTGGGGCTGCATGGAGAGATTATATTTTTCCACCCAAGTTGTTTCTCTCTCAATTTATGGTGAGTATGGGGCTTCTTCTAATCTTGGGATGAAATGGCATGGCCTCCTAGAATGGCCCAAGTTATCCCACTAAACAAATCAGCCATGAAGTGCATCCCCCAAGAATTCAAGTTCTCCAAATGGCTCCTCCCACATGAAGAAAAGAGATGTAGTATGGAAATCAGAGGTTTCCCATTGTTTCTCCTAAAACATACAACATTTAAATTAGAGAGAATCATACTCCTAATGGGAACCTCCAACTCTAGTCCCACTCTCCAAACAAAGCTCCCCATGAACATAAGAATATCAACGATATATGGAAGCAAAAACCAATGAAAACAAGTTTTCATATGACAATAGGAAAGTGGATCACAGTTCCACACAAGGAAACATCACAATGCATCCCTTGCCTACCTCAAAACAAAGAATAACAAGTGCCTATCCAGCCACTTGTTTGCTTCCAGAATCATCCCATAAGATGGAATCATGAATGTAAAATGTGGTGTCAATGGTGCACACCAAGAATCCCGTGGCTTCCCCCACAAACCACTGATAGAATGGCCAACATCAATGATGAAAATGGCCTCAAGTACATGAAAATACAATATACAAGAAGGAAGGATCCTCCTTGGTACAATATGCTGCTCATATAAAGTAAAGAAGTGCAAATCATAATACAAAAATGTACCTCATCTACTATGTACTTTGGACATTAAGCTAAAATGGCTCAACTGAAAGTTCTCCCTCACTCTCCATGAGTAGGTAAGTGGCTGTGAAAACCTTTCCATCACCATCGAGGATGTGCATCTCTCCATATGCTGATATATATCCTGTTGGATTCCCTCCCAAGTGAACTCCTCCATCAAAGAATTATATGCATCAAAGTGCATAGAAAGGAAGTCCTCATGTCCTACATGTAGCAGCTTCTCCTTCAGCTCAGAAGCTCTAGTCAAGAAGACTCTGCCATAATAATAGATGACCTCATCATCCACCAGGTATCTATCATCTCCCTCCGGGTCATCAAGAATCAGGCAAGCATCAAGATCCTTGGAGTACTCTACCAAAAGTTGAGACCTCCAATAGGGATCAATCCTCCTAAGAGACAGCACTGAAGAGCTGAAATGTGAAGCTCCCCACATGTCGTTGTCTTCTCCTTTGACATACCTCATGCCAAATTCATCCTCCAAAGTGCTACCATGCCCAACATGTAGCTTCTCATGCTCAAATAGAAGTGGTGACCTTTCGAAGTTGGCCTCTCATGAGAAGCTATCCTCCAAAAAGAACCTCCTGATCTTGGCCAATGTAAACATGAGTGGCCTCCATCTACTCCAATTTATGGAGGATTCCTTCCTCAAAGGAGGTACCCACTATTTCTTCAAATCCATGGAGAAGCTCCCTTGCACCATGAAGGTTTCGTCCTCCATCACTGCAGGAACTTCCGTCGGCGCATAATATGTAGTGAGAGTGTGTGATGCTGAAAATGGGAGGATGTCTCCCTCCTCCTTGAGTCTACCCGAGACTCTCTGTGCTATACTAGACTCCTCCATGTTCTTCAATCCTCCTTAATCTAAGAGTGGTGAACCAAGTGGCAAGATGTCTCTCACCAAGTCTAGATCTTGTTGCCTCCCAGGTGGAATGCCTCCATGTAATGAGACATCAATGTCGAGAGTAGACTGTATATATGGATGGACAACTTTGTCCTTTCCCTCACAGTGAAAATCATTCTTCCTCTTCTTTTCATTGACTCTCTAAAATAGATAGGGGTGTGTGCTCCTCATCAAGTGATGTTGACCTTCCTCCCTACCTTCTCCTTCCATATGCAATGTTTCACAATCATTTTATTCATTGATTGTTCCTTGAACGCCATATATTAAATCTTTAGGAATTTCTTGCAATGATACAAGAATCCCTCTTGTTGGAGCAAGTGCTCCATCTACCTCTACATGAGGTACTAGATGTGCTCTATGTATGACAACGTTGTTTCCCTCAACCTTATCTTCCTCCTTAGTATGAATGGACAAACTTTCAATAACTTGATCCTCTTTTAAAAAAGGAATCCCCATTCCCTCTTTCCCAAGAATATGAGACAAAGATCTTGCCTCCCCAATAGTTTTCTGAAATGGATTTGAGTTTATAGGTTCCTCCAATAAATGCAAAGGGTTGGTTTGTTTTGGTTTGTTTAGTTCCACCAATGATGTTTCAGACTGTTTTCCATCAAACCTTTCCACTAATTTCTTAGTGAACTTTGCATAAGAAGAAGTATTTTCATTTCTTAATGAAAAAGACTCAAATATGCACCAAGCATGGGCCTTACCTTAAAAATGCAGCGTTGTAACTTTGATGGCTTCATCTTCAGAAATTTGGTGTTGCTACAAATAGGTGTGTAACTCCTCCACCCAATATTTAGCTAAACATGTTGGTGATCCATCAAAAATGGATAGGAAAAATCTACTCATGTCATGCTATTTTCTCCTCTCCACCTCGATCTTGAAAAACTCTTGGAAAGTGATATGATCTCTAAGCTTCTCAGTTTGAGATTCATACTCTTGTAGAAGATCACTAAGAGTTTCCCTCCTAGGTATTTCCTCTTCTTTCATCTCTCTCATAGTAGATCTAGGCATTTGACTATGCCGTGCATCATAGTGTGTAGTTGCATGCTCACACTTATCATGTGCAAATCTATATTTGTCTCTAGATCCAAATTCCTTTGGATATTCTCTCTCCCTTCTCGTCTTCTTGAGTTCTCCTTTGATGCAATGTATAGATTGAAAAATCAGCTTTGAGAGCCTCTCCTCCTTCCTACCTCCACCTAATGGAGTATTCTTTGTATTTTATTTACATCTCTCCTTCTTCTTATTCTCCTAGTATCATAAGGGATGAGATCCATAGGCTGAGCCAAGATTATGCTCTGATACCACTATAATATCCCAAAATGGGGATGCAACAATACATGAACACAAAACTGGAAATATCAGCGTAAATCAACTCATAAACATTGGATGCCAATATGGAGACATAAAATCATGTATTATATCAACAAATCAATACATAATAGTGAGGCTTGAATCATATACAATGAAGAAACAAACCTCCCATAGGAAATCACTCCATAAATGAGCTACTATCATAATAAAGAATGCTAGAGACTTCTACAGCATAGTTATAAACACACTGATACAAAAAGAGAATGTAAAAAATATGTATGGTTGTTATATACCTCAAAATATATGCCAAATACAGATCAAGGCTCAATACAAACTCCTATAAAGAACCAGGAAACGGTTTTCAGAAATACACCCTATAGAAGATTGGATCTAAAGCCCAATGGCTGAAGATTTACTACAAACTAAAGAACAAGACTGTATAAGGGTGAAATATAACATATCTGATGCAGATCCCCTAAAATATCTCCTCCCATGAAAGGATAAACCCCTCAATCACAAGAAAACACTACAAAGGTACCACAAGATCTTCCAGTGAAGCTGCCCTCCAAAATAGCGCAATCCTGAGCTGGAATAATGTTGTAATGATGGGAAATATATGGCCTGGTGCCAAAGAACTGAAATATGCTCAAGAAATGTCCAAATAGGTCTCCCAAGAGAAGGAACCCTTCCTCCTATGAGAAACTAGCTCAGAAAGTGGGATTGTAACCCCTCCACTGCGGCACCCTGCAACACAACATAATAACCTGTAGTAACTATGTTGATGAATAAATATGTAGCTTGGCCTAAAACCATAAATGTGTAAATGAATAAAATACTCTTCCAAGAGGCCCCTCAAGGAAAGAGGTGGGATTCTCTCTCATGAACACCCAGTGCTAAACAACATAGCTACCCTGCTAAACAACAAGAGGAAGCAAAGTCTAAGCAGACCAATATCAAAATGATAAACTAAAACATAACCCCATATGGCTGCCATCCTCTTCCTTAAATAGAATATGATATTTATTGCCCTTGGCCCCACTCAATTAGATCATTTCCTTCGTGAGATCCATCTCCCTCCAAAACTGCATTATTCCTTAATTAATCTCCACTCCTCCATAACAGCACTGTTGACTTGGTCAAAGTTGACTCAATCAACATGATCCAACCCTGTTCATACTTGGAGGTGATTTATTTAGCTTCTTAAAATGGTACCCTTTCACACTTGAAGTGTTTTGATTGCTGCTAAGGAGAATTATGGGCCTTCCAACCCACTTATTCACATACCTAGAGATAAAACGACTATAATAGTCCATTTAGCTTGAGGGCTAAATTTTTGGAATATTACTGTTAATGATGCGTTATGATATTGTGTGCTGATAACTGTTGATATGCACGTGGATGTGAAGGTATTGACTAGATCCGTGCATGGTAATAGATCTATTGTACTATGGATGGTATTGATAAAAAACCTACGAACCTGATAGGCTGCGAACGTCGATCTGCTTGACACACCTATTCTCTCTCAGGGTGCAGAAACCTGGTTCCAGCACACTCCCATACTAATTCGAGTGAGACTTTGACTTGCTCAAGTAGGTCACTTCTGAAAGGGCCAGTAGTACATAGGTTTGATGGAAAACCTTAACCTCCGAACGTGGGTCAGGATCCCTTGAGCCAACACTGGATATTATCGAAATTTCATCCAAGGTTATGCGTTGAGAATTGCACCTATGGATAATATTCCCAACAAGGATGTGAAATTATGCTTGGATGAGGAATGACAAAATATTTTTGAATTGTTGAAGGAAACGATGGTGACTGCGTCCATACTAGTCTTCGAAAATTGGTCAAAGGTGTTTCATGTGCATGTTTATGCCTCTCGTATCATGTTTGGAGCTATTTTAGTGCAACTAGGAGTTGGAGATATTGATCACCCTATTACCTATGCCAACAAAAAACTCTCAAGAATAGAACAAAATTATTCGACCACAAAAAGACAGGGATTAGAAATGGTGTATGCGACGCAAAAATTATTCCCCTACCTATTAGGAGGAAATTTCAAGATGTTTTCTAGATCATTCTGCTTTAAAGTGCCTCATCAATAAGCATGTGTCAGGTAAAAATATCTACAGGTGGTTATTTCTATTTCAGGACTATTAATTTTATATCATTGTGAAAATGGGAAGACTAAATGTTGGGCCGGACCATCTATCACATATTGAGACTGGTGAAGAACCTATGAACTTGGAGGATGGAATACCAGATGTGTGGTTGTTTGTGATCAAGGTAGCTGATGAACATTTCCTTGATATTATTCAGTTCCTGACTACTGGACATGTGCTAAAGGATATATAGTTCAACAAAAGAAAGATATCATAGTGCGCGCATCAGAATTGACTATTATTGTTGGACAATTATACAAGATGGGTGCATATGAAGTTCTATGCAGATATGTTTTGGAATATGAAAGGCATGAAATATTACATGAGGCTCATGGAGGGGTTTTCGGTGTTCATTATGCAGATAAGGGAACCACATAGAAGATTTTATGAGTTGGGTTATGGTGGTGCACATTTCACAATGATTCCTATGTGAATTGTTGTGCATGTGATGTACACCAGAGGACTAGAAAGTTGTCGTATAGAGATGAGATGCACTTGCATCTGTAGATGGCACTACAAGCATTTGAGAATTGGGTTATATAATTTTTTGGATCTATCCATCCTCTGGGAAAGAAGAGTTATGCACGTTATATAATCACTACAACTGACTATGTAGCCATATGGGCTAAAGATAAGCCTATGAAGGATTGTATTGCAGATATAGCTGTGCAGTTCATATTTGAGAATATTGTGACTTTCTTTGGATGTCCTAATTTTCTAATAAGAAACCAGGGTACGTATTTTGTGAATGAAACCATTGAAGCGTTGGAAAATGAATTCCAGATGCATCATGAGAAGAGCTCTCCTTATAATCTACCAAGGTGTGCAATGCTAACCGAAATGACTGGGATGAGCCTATACCTACAGTAATCTGGGAAAATCGAACCGCATGTAAGAAGTTGATTGGGAGGAAAAATTTCAGTATGGTATATGGGAAAGAAGCTTTGTTTCCGATGGAGTTCATTGTTCCTAGTCTACACATTAGAATATTCATAAATATTGCAAACCCATATGCTATTGAGGAACAATTGTTGCACTTGGTCTCACTCGAAGAAGATCACTTTATTTCCAATTATCATAAGCAAGTTTAGAATTTTCATGAAAAGGCATGGCATGATAGGCACATCAGTTAAAAGGTTTTTAAGGAAGATTAGTTGGTCTTGTTGCATGGCACGAAGTTTGCGTGCCACCCAGGGATGTTGAAGATGCATTGGCTAGGGCAATATATTGTTAACGAGATCACTAATGGAGGTGTAGTGCAACTACCCACACTAAGCAGAGCATATCTCCATGGGTATGTCAATGGAATATGATTGAATCCGTACAGGGATGATCTTGTGTGCACTAAATGACTATATGGTGGGAGTATTGGCTTTGTGTAGAAGAGATGGAAAATGCGCAGAAAGGTGTGACACGCACGTGGTAACTGCGTGACGAGGTTGAATAGGTCGCATAGGTGCCAAAATCTATCCACTAGAATAGTAAATCTAAAAATAACAGTTGTATTACTGTTTATGATAGCATCTAATTTGCATTTAATGAGGGTATTTTTCCAGATTTAGGCCTGTTTTGTCATTTATGGAGACACATTAATGCATAAGGAACCGTTGAAGACGTGAAAAAAGTATAAATATGACCTATGGTGTCACAATAGTTCGCTTTGATTTCTGACTGTATTTTGTTCTCTGATCTCTTTGATTTCTACAAAATCTTCATTTTCTATGTATCATTTGGATACAGGATTCGAGGATGAATTGCATCGTAGTGGTCCCCTAGGGTACACTCTTGGATATATTTTTGTATAATTTTTTCATAAGCACGCTACTTGGAAAGGTCAAGGGGCTTTGGGGTGGGTCAGAATCCATCTTTTATGTAAAATGGTTTTAAGGGTAAACTGTGGGGCTTACACCATGTTTTGAGACCATAGTATATGTGTGATAGATTGGATATAAATAGATAGATCAAGTCTAAGTAATGTGTAACTTAATTGAATGTGATATTTTGATCTAGCTGGTTGGGCGTCTATGATAATTTTGTAAGGTTTTCAGGCTGGGTTTGGTAGAAATTTTCCTGTTGGTTGTGTGCATGGATACCTAGTCCTGGATGTGTGCGGACTGTGCTCGTTGTGTGCGTGGGAGGGTAGATTGTAAGGGAAAGTATGATGTAATAAATTTATTTGAATCTAATACAAGTTTTTTTGGGCAAAACAGTTGTGTTATGCATTTTTTTATCTATTTATTGGTTCTATTTTGAGATCGATTTACTTTTTTTTATGCTTAATTATATTTGCACAAGTATGTATATTATTTATGCATGAATTTATATTGACGGTTCAATATGTGGAAGAATCTGCTTAAGTGACTACGTATTACATAGATTTGGTTCTATTGTTATACATCCACGATGAAGAGATCTATTATCTATCTGTTTATGCATTATCTGTGTTTGCAACTATCTGATGTGATAAGTTTTGTTGTGTATCTATGTGCATATGTTTCCGATATGTCTAAGTTCTACAATCAATCTATTTAGGGCCACTACATTATTTTATTCCTAAGGGTATGCAAACCTAGTTCCAGGAACCCCCCCATACTACTCTAGGTAAGATTTTGATCTCCGCAAGAAGGTCATTGCCGAAAGGGCCAGTAGTTGGAGGGTTTCTTGGTTCTGTGATAAACTCTGAACCTGGGTCAGGACCCCTCAAGCCAAAAATTGGTTTCGTTTCAGGACATAGGTCATTACGAGAGAGGTTTTATGTGGTGGAACCCTTCACGGAACAAATATCAAATTTGGTTGGATAGAGAGATCCTTGAGTTCATGATCCAAGAGAATAGAAGCTCTAAGATATCTGCTGAAACGTTCGTACATAAGTACGTCTATACAAAAGTTTAGGACATATTATTTTTCTCCTTTGGAATTGAGTTGGATGGGTGGTTTTCGCGATTGACTAAATTCAATACCTGTGTAGAGGACGACGGAGTCACTGAGTGGACTCCTGAATTGATTCAACCATTAGAGAAGCTAAACAATAATATCAACCACACGATAGATCATTGGATCAGTCATCTCTTAGGATGATTTGTGACTGAATTTGTCATTTATCAGTTTGTGTCATATTGTGAGGAAGAAAGAATATTTTTGAAAGGTCCTAGAGGTAAGTTACTGTGCTCGTTGAAGTTTTTGCTGAATATGTTATTGTATGAACAGGGCTCCCTCTATTGATATATTGCATGATGTGGTTACATTTTGAATGTAAAATTGTCAGAATCGAAGAAGACTACTCTGGAAAGGTTGATCCACGTAGAAATTTGGCTAGATGGAATTGGGTATGGGACGTAGAACCAAGACCTCAATGGGTACACATGTTCATTCATACATTAATTAAGGTACATACCAATTGGTATTTCGAGATAAATTTGTGTCGAGGTACTAGTGAATGGTCTTCACTAACAGATAGCTTCATTCTGACATTCATCTTGGAGAGTATGTCTAATAATATTAGAAAATAATTACATAATATTCAAGAAGTTATCTTTGGTACAACAAACCAACGATCGAGTGCTTTCCACGAGAATGGGATGTAAAGATGAATAATATTGTGAATTACAAAAGCTAACGGTTGAAGAGAGTGAATAAATTCCAAGGAATATCCTCACTATGGAATTTGAGGGACATCATGCAATGGCTGGACCCTCTATCACTTCGCTATATTTCAGAAAACCCACAAAGATGCCAGAGGTGAATATTGGGTCTGAAAAGAAACCAAATATGCGAAATATTGGAAACTATTGAGATGATGACATCGTAGGAAAGGTTGTTGAGTTTCTGACAGAGTATCACTACTCATTCCCTACAAAGTTCTTAGAATTGAAAGGAATAATTATATAACTTGGAGTTATGAAGATTAATTTGAAACCTGATGCGGACCCAGTGAAGCAGCACCCATATAGGTTGAATCCAATATATAATTAGAAAGTGAAGGAAGAGTTGGATAAGATGGTTGTTTTAGGAATCATATATCCTATAGAAGAATCTGATTGGGTAAGCCCCATGGTAGTACAGGTATACCAAAGGAGAAATCAGAATTTGTATAGATCTAAGCAAATTGAATGATGCTTGTGTGCATGATCCATTCCAAACTCCATTCTCTGATGAAATCATGGATAATGTTGAAGGAAAAGAAGCTTATTCATTCATAGATGGGTTTTTATGGTATCATCAAATCTGGATTGTGATAGAGGATAGCAGTAAGACTACCTTTGTAAATGAATGTTGACCTTCCCAAAATACAGTCATGCACTTTGGCTTGAAGAATTCACCTGCCATCTTCTAGCGCGTAGTAGTAGCTTGCATCAAAGATTTTATCCGTAAGTTATTTGAAGTGTATTTTGATTATTAGACCGTTTTTGTGCTGTTGAAGAATCATGTTTCAAATATGTGCTTAATTCAAGATACCTGTAGAAAATACCATATCACATTGAACTTAAAGAAATGTATATTATGTGTGCCATTTGGGATATTTCTGGGACACATTGTCTTCCAGCAGGGGCGATGGAGGAAAACTTCTTCTAAAACAAAAAAAATGAAAATTTTCACTTTTCATAAGGAAAATCCCCTTTTTCTTTAGAAAGGGCGGAAGGTTTTATGGTGGGACCGGGGAATCACAATCGCAAATCGGAAGGGGAGCAGATGTAACACATGGCAGAGGGATAGCATGATGCAATGAGTGACATGCGATCCATTGCATCGATGGGTCGGGAGCGAATGTTGCGGAGAATGTCTGCGATGCGATGGTGCAATCAGATCGAAGGTAGTGTGATCACATCAAAGTTTTTTAATCAGAGAAGGGTCAATCGAGAGCCGATGAACTATTATGATGCGATGTGATCGGATCGGAGGAATGGGATTTCAATGATGCGATTGGACTTGCGATGGAATGCGATCGCATCGAAGGTTTGTCGAAGACGGAAATACAAAGGGACTTTTGTGATGAAGATCTTTTAAAATCATATGAAAAAGTAGAAATTATAAAGTTTAAAGGATCTAATGGGAAAGAAGGGTAAGTTTAATCTTTTCGGGGCTTTCATCCACTTAGGCATATCTTCCAATCCAGAAGTCAATTTGGGGAGCATGATATATCATTTGAAAGCTCTTTCTAGGAGCTTTCTGATGGACATATTTAAAATGTGATTTACACTTAAAATCCTATGGAGAAAACCTTTGGAATACAGGCAAAGAAAAATCCCCTTTGGCTTTATGGAGATAGCAACTTCTAAATTTCAACTTATTACATATGGAGACATAAAATTACATAAAAGATGATAATAAAAAAAAAGTACCCTTTTTTCACCTTAAAACATGTTTTGAGGTGACAATTACATCCAGCTAAAAGAACAACATCCTTTTGAGTTTATCAGGCATCCTCATGTCCTTGCTGCTTTTATTGACACTTTTCTCATTAATTTGACTATGATGAGATCCTACAAGTCAATGAGACCAACCCTATGACCTAATAACATGAATTGCGGAGTGAAAGTGAATCATGACTGAAGACCATAGAGAGGACAGTCAGCAAGTTTTCACATGAGGGGAAACTAATGAAATACCACTACCATTAATGAATCCATGACCTAATGGAATGATGAAAATTTTATAATATGGGACTCCTGCTATGCAAATGCAAAAGAGTAAATTTGATCACTGATGGAAGTATGAAAAAACTAACATTAACACCAGGAAGACTAAATGTTGGGCTGGACCATCTATCATGCATTGAGACTGGTGAAGGACTTACGAACTTGGAGGATAGACTACCATATGCACAATTACTTGCGATCAAGGTAGTTGATGAAAATTTCCCTGATATTATTTAGTTACTGACTACTAGATGAGTTCCTAAAGAGTATATAGTTCTGCAGAAGAAAGAGCTCTTGGTGCATGCAAAAGACTTCACTATTATTGTTGGACATTTGTACAAGATTTGTGCAAATGAAGTTCTACAGAGATATGTTTTGGAATATGAAAGGTGTTCAATCTTAGATGAGGCTCATGGTGGGGTTTCTGGTGGTCATTATGTAGGTAAGGAAACCGTCGAAAATATTTTGGGAGCTGGGTTATGGTGCCCCACATTGCACAATGATGCCTACACCCATTTTTGTGCATGTGATGTATGCCAGAGGACTGGAAAGGTGTCAGGAACTTAAGATGTTAGTGTGAATTATAGTCGCAAGCGTTCGAAAAAATATCACTTTAGCTGTGGATAAAAAAAAAGCCTAATATCAAATGTGGCTGTCAATTTCCTTAGATCTGTAGTTAGTGATCATAATAAATGCTACAAAAAATTGAGATATATGCAGTTAAATACATTAAATAGCAGGAATAAGCAATATTTTCTCCATGTATCCAATGGAAAATACAATAATCTTTAAATAATTTTTTGTATTATGACACCTAGGAAGGGAACATAGAAATGTGTTACCAGTACCTCACAATGGGATGGGTTATTATATGTCCTGAGTGCTTCCGATATAAGATATCTCTCTCTTGATGGTGCATAAAACCCAGAAAAAAATGGAACTTAAAGGGAGCTCACAAGATGTAATGTTCCAAAATTTTAGCTTCCAAGCTAAATGGAACATTAGAGTTAGCAACAGCTATAGTCGGCAAATAAATGGGTAGAAAAGCCCATAAGTCTCCTAAGGAGGATAAAAACACTCCAAGTGTGAAAGGAAACACTCTTTCTAGCTAAATAAAACACCTCCATGTGTGAACAAAGACAAAATGAAGCTGCTTTGACCAAAGTCAATAGTGCAATTTTAGTGGAGGAGGAATCCTAGGTTGGAAAACGCAATTTTGGATGGAAAGGTAGCTTGGGTTAGAAGAAACCTAATTAAGTGGGGCCAAGGGAAAGAAAACTCACTTATGATATAAGGAAGAGGATGGCAGCGTTGTTCATTATGTTGTAGATTATTCTCATTCTTGGTTGCCAAGAATTGTAGCTCCTTGCTGTTTAGCAAGCTGCAGTGTTGTTTAGCACTGGGTGTTCCCGGGCAGGAATCCCACCTATTTCCTTTGAGTAGCTCATTGGGAGAGTTTGTATTCACCTTTCCACATCAGTTTTTTAGGCCAAACTTCAGCCATCTACATTAGCACAACTTTGTTGGAGATTGTGTAGTGTTGTTGGGTGCAGTAGTGGAAGGGATTGGAATTCCGGCTTCTGAGCTAGTTTCTCATTGGAGGAAAGTTTCATTCACTTGAGAGATCTATTTGGAGAGATCCAAAGCATATTTCAGATCTGTGGTATCAGACCAAACATTTATCTCACCCTCCCAGCGTTGTTTCTTCTAGGGAGTGCGTTTTTCAGGAGACAAAGTTTATTGCATGGTTTGGTGGCTCCATTGTTGAGTTTCCTTCTGATTGAGAGGATCATCCTTTCATGGGATGAATCCCTTAAGGGTTATACATATGATTTGACATAATTCAGCCTTTTACACTCATGTAATTCATTTTTGTAGTGATTATTCAGTTATTTTCTGAAGGTCACATTTGTATGCAGAGTGTTTGACAAGAAACGCTTGCCAGTTTCTTTTGTATTTGGTAAAGGGAGCTTAGATCTCCGTTCTTCAGCATTATTTTTCAATAAATGAGTAGATTTATTGTTCTATTATAATTTTATTTACAAGCACTCTCTTATATTGCGCAGTTCCTTGAGCAGCTGCTCCGGCATTTTGTAGTCTTGGGGTTTTTCACTTTTTTCAGCTACACTAGTGTGGGAGATCTGTTTAACCCACCTAGTTTCATTTATTGATGATATTATATTGTATTTATATGC
Organism: Pinus albicaulis; assembly: GCA_034641835.2. Lineage (NCBI taxonomy): Eukaryota > Viridiplantae > Streptophyta > Pinopsida > Pinales > Pinaceae > Pinus > Pinus albicaulis. The sequence goes on along the minus strand of JAXQQM020084315.1, from coordinate 19,435 downwards.
TATATGGATGTGTATATGGGATATAAGTGATTATTTCACTGTTTTATTACATATGTTGCTGGAATAGCGTTTTTCATGCATGTTTTATGAGCAACCCAAAGAAAGGAACATTACAGTGGTATCAAAGCATGATCTTTGGCTCAGCCTATGGCTTCAAGCCAAAGTATTGAATCCATGAAGGGGAATGTTTTGAGCTCTATAGACAGAGTCTGCAGAGGGCTAGGTAGCCTCTAGATCTCATCCTTTTTTCAAAGGTGACATATCTAGTAAATGCCCCTGCGGTCAATCTTTGGAATAGAATTTCGATATTCCTGAGAAAGGAAACATTCCAGTGCTATCAGAAGAAGGAGAGATGGAAAGAATCTAGAAAGCTTCAGTATGTGCAGAAAGGAAGGAAGACAAGCCCACATAGCTTCTTCCAAAGTCTATGAAGAGCTTTCAAGGAGAGCTGAAAAAGATGAGATTGGAGATGGTATCTCCAAAGGAGGTTAATTATAGAGCTGAATCTAGATTTTCACAGGGTGAGTGTGAGCATGCATCTGCACTCCATGATGCACAGCGCAGTCAAATACCCAGATCTATCTTGAGATGGATGGGAGGAGGAAGAATTCCTAAGAGAATGACTCTTAGTGATTTGTTGCGAGTATGAATCTCAAACTGAGAGGTTTAGAGATCTTACTGATTTCCAAGATTTTTTCAAGAACCAGATGGAGAAGAGCCAGCAACAGGATGAAGGTATATTTCTCCTATCTACTTTTATCAAATCACCTACATGTTCAGTTGGAGCTTGGGTGAAGGAGCTAAACTCCTATTTGCAGCTGCACCATATTTCTGAAGATGAAGCTGTCAGAGTTGCAACGCTGCATTTCAGAGGTAAAGCTCATGCATGGTGGATTTTTGAATCTTATTCCTTAAAGAATGCAAACACTCTCTCTTATGCAAGATTCATAAAAACACTGATTGAGAGGTTTGGTGAAAAACTTCTTGAGACACATGAGCAAGGAAAACTTGAGAAAACAAAACCCTTGCATGTGATGGAGGAAACTCCATTTTAGAAAACCATGATAGGATCTGATGTCTTGCATTACACATTTTTGGAAGTGTTGTACTATACAAAAGCCCTCCCTTTTTCTTAATTTTAGAATAAAATTCATTTAGAAATAGGGTCCCTTTTTCTTAATTTTAGAATAAAATTCATTTAGAAATAGGGTCCCTTTTTCTTTTTATATAAATAAAAGAATTAGAAATAATGATTCATTGTTTTGAAAAAGCTCATCTTTTTTTATATACAAACCAAATACAACATTCAAAACTTTCGATCCGATCAAATATAAAAGACCTTATCATAAAAAACAAGTCAAGTATAAAAGTCCAATGAATAACAATCGCAATCGAAGATCGGAGAAAACCCTTAGAGGAAATTTGACATAGAAACCCAAATCCTCCGATGCGATTACGTTCGATCGAAAAAATTCAATCACAAAGAGTCTAAGTTATCCATTCACATACTTCCGATGCGATGCAACCAGTCGCAATCGCATGATCAGGATACTTTTAAATAATTCTTTGCGGTCAATTTCAAATTCTCCGATGCGATGCGCGTTATTATAAAAAATACTTTTAAAAAAGAAAACAAACATTTGTTCGTTTAAATGAGAAAAACTTTTATATGGTAGACCCCACCATCGGAAATCGGAGAAAGCCATTAACAATTCTTTTCGATTGAATCTCTCCGATCTAATCGAAAATCGGAAAAGTTTGCAATCGCAATCGGCCAATCGAAGAAATCTGTATTATGATATTTACGCACCATTTGAAAAATTTCGATGCGATTGATACATGATATTTATTACGTTCGAAGAATTCAAGATAGGTAAATATTATAATATTTCACAAGGCGTCAAATCTCCAATTGTACGTTGGTATTCAATAGCAAATCAAATGAATATTGGTTGATGATTCGGTTTTAAATACATGAGTGTGACCCAAAGAGAACATTTACGCGCTATACGAGACCAATAAATAATGAATCATGCGTTCATAATCGTTCCTTTCAAGTTGCTTGTTTGTCACGATTGAAAGTTTATTGTCTTGCAGAATCAAGGAACGCTGAACCCTTTCGTTCACAGACAAAGGGAAATATTATCAAACACAAAAATGTCGAAAAGAGCGAGGAGAGCCAAGAATATTGTTCCTGTTAAGTTTGTTGAGACTCCTACAGTCTCAAAAGAGAAGCCAACAAAACTGAGATTAGTTACAGATACATCATGCCAAGGGCTCGGAAGAATGACGTGGGAAGGAGTTTATAATGTATTGGAGAAAGAAAACCCCAAAGTCACAGTGGAAAAGGCATCAGTTCCAGATGAAGATAGCTCAGATTCCGACTCTAAGATTACTGAAAAATCACTTGCACATTCATTTTTGCATCGAATTGCAGCCAGAGCACGCATCATGCCTTATTATGATGTAATTCGATGGGTCATCGATAGTGTGAAGATAAAGGACAGAACGTTTGTTTCAGCTTCTGGAGTGTCTTTTGGGTTGTTTAAAGCAGAATACATTAAGGTAATGTATCATCTTCCTGATCAGCAGAAGGTTTATAACAAAGAATTTATCAAAGAGTTTGCTGATAATAATAAAGTTCAATCTGATCCTATCAAAGATTGGAGGAAAAATCCTGAGAAGCACAGAAATGAAGCATCCGGTATGTATTCTGTAGATTCCCTCTTACCTCAGTATTGCTATGCCGCTGCCATGATGTGTATATTATTTGGTAATGACAATTCTTTTAGGTTTTCTATAGAAATGGTCCCATTAATCTTAGCTGCTGTCAATTCCAACATTATGGACTGGGCTGTTATTCTCTCTGATAGAATGGCTAATAGAATACTCGAGTACAGACAAGATAAAACTGCTGGAAATTCCACTCCTTTTTTCTTGTGTGCCTATATTCTAGATGCTCTTTGTTTTAATTCTGAGTTTCCCTTGTTAGGATGGAAATGGACTCCCAAAGACCCTACCCCAATTCATATATATCATAAACTTCTTTGGAAAGTTCATTTCCAAGATAATGTATATATAATATGCCATGGTTTCCTTATCCTCGTCTTCCAAACCATTTTCAATTGCTTCCCTCCTATATTCTCCGAAAAAGCTAAAGCTGACTTATCCTCAATAGGAGATTGGTTTGGAGAGGAGAAATTCACATACATCAGGATTTTTGGGAGTATTTTGGAACCCCATGTTCTTCCTCTTATTGTTCCAAACAAACATCTTGCCCAAGAAATCTCCTATCAATTAACAGTTGAAGGAATATCCAAAGCTTTAAACAATAGTAAGAAGAGAATGTGGCATCCATTCCCATTCAATTGTGGTCAGTTTACTTTAAATGACTTCAAACATGCAGAAAAGGAAGTCACCAAAATAAAGGGTTGTAAATTTGCAACCATTCCAGGGAGACAGTATGATCCACGACAGATAGCTTTTAATGTTACTGCTTCAGTTTCAATTGCTCGATTTGAGCATGAACCAGATGAGTTTGATGATTTGTTTGTTTCGTTGAATGATTTTCCTCAAGTTTATGATTTAGCCAAGTCTAAATTCCAGAAAGAAGAAATGAATATTTTTTTTTTATTCAGAAGTCAAAGATTGTTGAGAGTTCCTCTAGACCAACTGAGAATTCCTATACAAGGGTCAGAGATAGAAGGTACATTTGGCAAAACGCCAGGATAAACATCTGCTGGTAAAGTCATTACACAATCCGTTATTAACCAGCCAACTGTACATACTGAAAAGGTGAGCACTGATGGCAAACCTGATGCTCAGAAAGGGAACACTGATGGCAAATCCGATCGAAATACTGATCAGCAGTCCACAGCTCAAACAACAGAAAAATGCACAAGTACCGATACTAATGTGCATAATCAAAAGGAAGGATCTAATAGCAAAACCATTGAGCAGGGAGCAAATACAGAGAAAGAAGATACACAATTGAAAGGAAAAGAAACTACTGAGAAGATTATAGACTCTGCTGATCTTAATGTTTCTTCTCAATTGTTGAAACAATACGATCAATTTGCTCAGCAATTAGGACTGCAGGATAAAGATAAAGAGCAAGTAGAGAAGGATGTCAAAATCATTCCTGAACATCCTACAGGGAAGATTGTATTGAAGATTGAGGATATCCCTCCTTTGGATGTATTTTATATCCCTAAACATAAGGTTGTTGTTAGAAAACAGAGAAAAAGAAGGAAGATAGATCAGGACATGTTTTCCACTCCACAGGAGGAATTCATGAGCATTGTCTACAAGAATACTAAAGTGAATCCATCTGAGGATCTCACTAAGTTGTCTCAATATGCAGGAGCATATAGTGCTGCAACAATAGATAAAGCTGCAGAAGTCTCTCAGTTGATGACACAAAAAGACCTCCATATAGCTTTTCTTGAAGAACAAGCCAATGAAAGTCAGCAAAAAATTGCTCAATTGGAACAACGATTATAGGATCAAGAACTCAGGTCTAAAGATTTAGAAGAACATCTTGCCACTGAAAAAAAGAAAGTTGATGAGCAAGTTTTAGGCAAACAACAACAATTGAATCAAGAAATTTCCAAGTTACAAGATTTCCTGCAAAATGAGAAGAATGCAAAGATTGTACAAGAAAAGAATTTCAATCAGCTTTAGATAGGTTCAAAGATTTCCCTAAATTAAGTGAATTCAAATCGGAAGCTCTTGAAGTTAATAAACTGTTGTCTCAGCAATTGAATGAATTTTGTGCAAAATTATCACAGGAAAAACCATTTTGTGATATTACCTCATCCTTGATCCAGAACATTATTACTCTCAGGAAAGAAATTGATGATGCTAATGAAAAGATTTCTGAATTTCTTACTTGGCAAGATACAGAAAAAGGAAGAGAAGCTAATCTTCCTAGGATAGAAGAAAGACATAAATAAATCTTGTTTACAGAATGGGAACATCAGATAATGAAAGCCGAGAGAGCAATATCAAGAGCTACGAGCATGATGAGTAATATCACGCAATTTATCAATGACAGCTTGTATTCAATCAATCTCATTTCAGACTGTGTTCCTGGCAGTTCGCCTAAAGTGAAAGAAACCGAAACAGATGGAAAGAAGAAATGATGAATAAAAGTCAACAAATCAACAAACTTCAAGCAATATCTTGGGAAAATATGTGGACTTATCTAATTAAGTCAAACAATCAACAAATGGCTATTAAATTCCTTTCAAATGCTGTCGATTCTTTAATTCCAGAATTTCCCGATGCCACCTACGCTAGACAGCTACATTCCGAGATGAGTCATCCACCGAGGCTCCAAGATATGCTGAAGATTTGCAACTTGGCTACATCAAGCGAGAAAGAAAATCAATGAATCAGTTTCATTTAAGATAGTATTTCTGTTTTTAATTTGATAGATTGTAGCAGTAGTAGTAGGATTCTGTTTATGTAATTTCTTAATTAAATCCCTCTCATGCATTTAGAGAGGGATCCGGAGTTGTAATATTTTTGGACTTGGAGCTTACATTTCTGTACTCCATTGCCTCTTATATTTTATAAAGGATCACATCTGGTGATTTTGTACTGAAATTATCTTTGAAGTGTTGCATTTTTGTACCTTTGGATTTGATTTTACATCAAAGTTACTGGATTAGGGTATCAGATTTCATTTGAAACTCTTCAAGATGAATGAGGTATTTCTATCTGTTCACTGTTGATTTCCTTTGTTATATGATACTCGTTTTAAAATTTTCTATCATTTATATATATTTGGTTTTCATAACGTTTCCTTTTATATATCATTTTTGAGTATAATTGAAATGTTATCTTTCATAAGCATATATAGATGGTATACAATGATGAATGCAATATGCTAATATAACTCTGTTTAATTTCTTAAACAGAGTTATCTTTATTCGTTTCTGCACATTTCAATTTAAATAATAATACATTTTCATGGTTATTGTTAAATTGGAACCATCTTAAGTTGTATTCACATATAATTACCTGGGTTAGTTTTAGAATTTCTTTATCAGCATTTAGTTTAATTAGATAGTTTTATTTCAGTCAATTTAGTCCCATTCCCATTCATCCAAATCAACCCATCACCAACCCATTTAGTTATAAGGAAACTGGTCCTTTAAATCTAGTCGGAGCCACCATACCAAACGGAAAAGGAGTTGTCCTAAGGTCCCGGCCGGGTGGTTTTCCCCAATGTTTGAAGCAGAGATTTTCTAGGCTTCAACAGGAAGCAACACTTCCAATTCATACTCTTGAGCAAGGGTGCATGGGGATCACTTTTGCACAAAGGGACCCATTGGTTGATATTTTGCCCACCCACATTGATAAAGAAGAGGGAAACAACACTGTCACATCTAGAGCATATCTAGTGCCTCATGCAGAGGAAGAAGGAACTTATGCTCCAACAGGAGGGATTCTTGTGCCTTTGCAAGAAGCTCTCCAGGATCTCATACATGGAGGTCCAAGCACAATCAGTGAGCAGCATGGTTGTGCAACATTGTAGCTGGAAGGAGAAGGAAGGGATGAAGAGCAGCATCATTTGATGAGGGGCACACACCCTTCTCTATTCCAGAGAGCCAGTGCAAGAAAGAGGCAGATTTTATTGTGCAGTGAAATCAAGGGAAAATTTGTCCAACCATATGAGCTATTTACTCTTGACATTGATGTCTCACTATATGGATGCATTCCACTGGGGAGGCCACCTGATCTTCAGTTGATGAGAGATGTCTTGTCTTTGGGTTCACCACTCTTGGATTTTGGAGAGGTGAAGAGTTTTAAGGAGAAATTTGGCATGGGGGATGTCAAAGTAGCAGGCAGCAACATGAGTGGAGCTTCACATGCCAGATCACCAGCACTGTCACTGAGGAGGATTGATCTGCATTCGAGGTGCCATCTTTTAGTAGAGTACTCCAAGGATCTTGGTGCATGAATGATTCTTGATGACCTGGATAGAGATGACAGATACATGGTAGGTGATGTGTTCATCTATTCCTATGGCAGGATATTCTTGACTAGATCTTCTAGTCTCAAGGAGAGGCTGCTACATGCAGCACATGAGCACTTCTCTTCTATGCACTTTGATGCATATTTCCAGTTGATGGAGGAGTTCACTTGGGAGGGCATCTAGCATGAAATATATCAGCATATGGAGAGATGCATATCCCGAATGGTGATAGAGAGGATGTCACAACTACCTTCCTACTCATTGGGAGTGAGGGAGAATTTCCAGTTGAGCCATTTCAGCTCAAGACCTCAAGTACATAATGGAGGAGGTATCATTTCATGTATTTTATTTTACTTCTTCCCTTTATTTGAGAAGCATGGTGCAACAAGAAGAAATATCTCTTCTTGCATATTATATGATGATGTACTTGCAGCGACTTGTAGCATTCATCTTAGCTATATTTTTGATGAGCTGTGGGGGAAGCCATATGTCTGTTGGTGTGCACCAATGACACCATATTTTAATTTCATGTTTTCATCTTATGAGATGACTATGGTGGCAAACAAGTGGCAGGTAAATCACTTTTTAATTCTTATTATGATGTAGGCCAAGGGTGCACTGCACTGGTTCCATGAGAGGGACCAAGTTTCACTCTCCGGTTGTCATTTGGCAACTAGTTTTTATTGTATCATGCTTCCATGTATTGCTAATGTGTTTTTGTTCAGAGGAAGCTTGTATGAGGGAGAGGTAAGGAAGCAAGAAGATTTTTTGTTGCTATGGTTTCACTTGGGAGAGTATGGGTAAAATTCTTCCCATACTTTTCATGATATTTCCAAAGAGAAGAAAGGCACATTCATGGTGCAAGGAGGCTACCCTTCAAGATTGAAGGATCATGAGAGATTTCCATGTTGGGAGGAGATTTTCTCACATAGAAGCATAATTTTGGATGGATTTTTCATGTGGAATGTCACAGGGAGAAGTCATGGAGCCTTATTACAAAGGCCTACAGCACTGTCACATAGGAGCATGTTCTTATGGATGAGATATCCCTTCTTCTTGCAGATTTTTATGAGTATTCTCATGGGAGGACCTATTGGAGGATCTCACTTTCATTCCACTCAATATGTATGATGGAGAATGCATTTAAGTACTTTTTTATTACTCTATTGAGTATTTGTACCTTCTCACCATGTTTGCACAGTGCATTTCTCCCAAAAAGAGCAAGAGTAATTTTGGGTTTCATGGTCACTTTAGGGCCAATGTTTATGATGATGGTAGCCCATATATACATGAAATTGGGTAGGTGTATTGTTATTTTTTATATGTAAAACTGATATACCTTTATGCTTACTTCCACATGTCGGGAGAACATACATATTCAGCTTGTAACTTGTTGCAAGAACACTTGCCATATGACATTCTCAAGCAGTAGTTGGGAGAACTGCGTAGTATCCACCAGAGAGACCATATGTATCATCCAAAATTTCACATAACCTTCAGCCATTTTATGATTTTGATGCCATCTAGTGATGATGTGCCATTCATCTTGAATGGAATGGTTTGGGTTGGCATGACTCATGATCTTGGAGGAAGAGTCTTTGGAGGCTCAATATTCTTCTTGTCATTGGAGGGAAATCATGTTTCAGCCCAATATCAGCATACCCTTTACACTTATCATAAGTGGAGATGAGGACAGTGTGGGATAGGCCCTCTTGCCTATCATGTTCACTTATTCATCCCACCTTAATTTCAGGAGCACAAGGTGGAAGAGACTTTTCATGAGTTACCATGTTGGAGGGTGACTCACTTCATTTGGATGATTGCATGGATGAGGGAGGCACTCATTCACCATGTTGACCATCACTCCTACATTTTGGAGGCCATGAGACATATAGCATGTTTCCATTCACACTTTCCACCTTTGATTGATGAAGACACTTTGGTTTTGCACCCTTGGGAGGAAGCATTGGATAACAATTTATTGGCATATTCTCTTGTTGTAGTGATGGAGGCCACATGAGGAGGAGGGGAGATATTTTTCTCCCCTTATGCATTTTCTTGAGTACAAGCAAATATTTTGGAGGGGAGGACTGTAATTTTCCATAATTTTAGCTTCCAAGCTAAATGGAAAATTAGAGTTAGCAGCAGCTATAGTCGGAAAATAAATGGGTAGAAAAGCCCATAAGTCTCCTAAGGAGGATAAAAAAACTCCAAGTGTGAAAGGATACACTCTTTATAGCTCAATAAAACACCTCCATGTGTGAACAAAGACAAAATGAAGCTGCGTTGACCAAAGTAAATATCGCAGTTTTAGTGGAAGAGGAATCCTAGGTTGGAAAACGTAATTTTGGAGGGAAAGGTAGCTTGGGTTAGAAGCAACCTAAGTAAGTGGGGCCAAGGGCAAGAAAACTCAATTATTATATAAGGAAGAGGATGGCCATGTTGTTCATTATGTTTTATATTATTCTCATTCTTGATTGCTAAGAATTGTAGTTGCTTGCTGCTTAGCAAGCTGCAGTGCTGTTTAGCACTGGGTGTTACCGGGCGGGAATCCCACCTCGTTCCTTTGAGTATCTCATTGGGATATTTTTTATTCATATTTCCACATCAGTTTTTCAGGCCAACTTTCAGCCATCTACATCATCACAACTTTTCCGGAGATTGTGAAGTGTTGTTGGGTGCAGCAATGGAAGGGATTGGAATCTCGGCTTCTGAGCTAGTTTCTCATTGGAGGAAAGTTTCCTTCACTTGACAGATCTGTTTGGAGATATATAGAGAATATTTAAGATATGTTGTATTATACCACACATTTCTCTCACCCTCCCAGCATTGTTTCTTCTAGGGAGTGTGTTTTTCAGGAGGCAGATTTTATTGCATGGTTTGGTGGCTCTATTGCTGAGTTTCCTTGTGATTGAGAGGATCATCCTTTGATGGGAGGAATTCCTTAAGGGTTATACATCATATTAGACATCATTCAGACTTTTACACTCATGTAATTCGTTGTTGTAGTGATTATTCAGTTATTTTCGGAAGGTCACATTTTTATGCAGAGTGTTTGACAAGAAACCCTTGTCGGTTTCTTTTGTATTTGGTAAAGGGAGAATAGATCTCTATTCCTCAGCATTATTTGTCAATACATGAGTAGATATATTTTTCTCTTGTCATTTTATGTACAAAACCCCTCTTAGACTGCGTAGTTCCTTGAGCAGTTGCTTCAGCATTTGGCAGTCTTCGGGTTTTTCACTTTTTTCAGCTACACTAGTGTGGGAGATCTGTTTAACCCACCTAATTTATTTATTTCTGATCTCCTCTTGTATTTATATTCTATATGGATGTGTCTATGGAATATAAGTGATGATTTAACTTTTTTATTACATATGTTGCTGGAAGAGCATTTTTCATGCATGTTTTATGAGCAATCCAGGGAAAGCAACATTACACAAGACAAAGTAAAAAATATGACAATGATGGAGGATCAAAGTCAGACCAAAAGTATAGATCAAAAGGTGATCTCATGGAGACAAAAGGTAGTGAATGAATGGTGTTGAGGAGGTAAATCCTTTCTGCGGACAGAGGCGATCCCTACTAGCCCAGCAGGGGTCTAGCAACAAACAAACAATGCTATGACGCAAGCTCCTACTTACGAATGAAAGAGCTAGAGATAGAAGCGGAATGTTGTCCTCATGGAAAGGGATGCAATGATGGTATTTGCAAGGCATGACACTACTTCTATTGGCCGATAAAAAAACCGTCCAATGGGCGATATGGGGATTGGGTGTGACTATGACAAATTATTGTGTAACACTAGATCTCTTTGTTTTCATAATCGTGAACATTTTCCTAGTCAAAAATTAATTCTCCAGATCGATTAGGGCGCAAAGGCGTGATGAAAAGAGGGTAAAGGTGTTTTTTTGGTGGTGTTTGGCCCTTTTGAGGGACCAATTCTACTCTAAATGACCTGAAAGTTTTGAGGGTGATGTCCTTGGCCTGAGGAACATGAATATTTAAAACTTTTTTCAATTGAGTGACTCGAAAAAGAGCGCATCGCCAATGGTGATGTATGTTTGGCCCTTTTTGTTGCTAGCAAAACAGTCAAAATCTCAAAATGTGCACCAAGTGCCAAAATTTGGATTTTTCTTTGCTGATCATGTTTGGGAGGCTTGGAGAGATACATTAGCAAGGATTTCAAGTTTCTCCTTCTCCTTTGCCTCATTTAGGGCTTGAATCATTGCAAGGGCTCTTTTGAGCTTGGCCCTTGAAATCTTGTTCCTCATGGCATGATGCGTTTCCATCTTCTTCTGTAGGGAAATGTCTCCTTTGGCTTCTCAAGTTGACCCTATAGGTGCACATTGGCTCTTTCTAGAAAATATTCTCTATCATAGTTGATTTCCATGGGAATCAACTCACTTGGACTGAACTACTCTGCCAACTCTGTCTCCTTCTCTCTTTCTTGGGCTAAGGCTTTTTTCAACCCAATTGTCCTTTGCCTCTTCCTAGGAAGTTATTCTTCCTCATCTTCATTGTCATCAAGAGTTCCTAAGGTCTTATCTAGCATAGCCTTGCCTTGTCCAGCCTCTTTATGAGCTCTGGCCTCACTGATGGCTTTCTCTGTATCTAACTACTGGTTTTCTACCTCAAGGAAGTTGATCACATTATTTTCCATGTCAAGATTGGTTCCTAGCTCCCTAATTTTGGCATCCTTGATTTTGAGCAACATGTTCGTGATCCTCTCCTCATCCTCATTCTCACTGTCAAGGTGAATTAGCTGAAACTCTTGCTCATTTTCATGCTTGTCTTCCTCCTCTTCAACAATGACCTTTTCCTTAACTTTGTCAAGTTATTTTTTTGATAATGAAGGCAGGGCCCCTTCCACAATCTGTGGAGAAAATACTTGCCTATGACCTCTTTGATAGGTCAAAGAAAAAGGCTCTATGTCAACCATCTCAGTTTCATCTGTCTCACTATCCTCATCATTATTTGATGCTTTGGTATCATGAGATGAGGGTGAAGGGCTGTGGGAAGGTGATGAAGGAGGATCATCATGAGGTGAGGGAATGTGAGTGGATGGTGATGTGGAAGGGTCATCATGGGGTGAATGAATGTGAGTGAGTGGAGATGTAGGAACAATAGGAAGTGGTGGAGAAGTAGGAATAGGAGGATGAGATGAGGAAGGTATATCTTGCTGATGATGGCCTTGTGGAGCACAAAAAACCTCATTGGCAATGAAGGTCTCCCATGGAATTCCTTTCTGATGTAGTTGGTGCATAATTATCATCTTGATAAGTGAGTGATGGAATAGGCTTTGCATTTTTTGAGGATAATCTCTTTTTTTCACTATATAGGAGATTTTTTCATTGCTCTGAAAGAGGTAATATGTTATATGCAACATCCTTACTCTGGTGAAATTCATAAGAAGCCAGATGTGATATGAGTAAAGACGGGAAAACCTTCCCTCACATGTGAGATACTTCATTATGATCCTCATCATAGGTGCATATCTATCAATAAAATGAGAAAATGGAAAGATGTACCTGTGGTGATCTTTATACCTGGGCTTAAGGTATGGCTCAAAGTAACTCATGTCAAGGCTAGCTTTCTTGAACCATTTCTCACCCACACTTGGTATCCCAGTAGTTGTAGAAATAACATCAGTGGACATCTCAAATGTCACCCCAACAAGGTTAACTTGTTTGTCATGCAAATTAATAATAAAAAGTCTTGTTAGCTCACGGTGGTTTTGCACTTGCTACACCTTCTCAAAAAATAAGAAAGCATCCCGTGTGTTTGAAATAGGAAACAGTAAGAGGAGATGCCATGAGATATTTTGTATTGAGGGGTTAAAATCTATTTATCTTCCCTCCCTTCTGATCATGCCTCCTTGGCATTTGGGTGTCACCACCACTTCCAATGTCCTCTCCCTCAGACATGTTGAAAAATCTGCTTTTATAAAAACCCTAGAGTGTAAATGGAAAAGAGATGAAGAAAAGGTAGCCTTGTAAATGAGGGAATGAGTGAGTGAGGGTATAGATGTATGAGAATGAGTGAGAGGCAAAAAAATTCAATGACAACCCTCCAGCTATGTAAATACCCTATCTATCATTGACACTTTGTCCAGGAAAATGAAATGAGGTTTAAATAGTGATCCCCAACTTGAAACTTAGGGTTTTATTAGGGTTTCATTCCATTCAATAAATAATGACCAAAATAGCTTGAAGATGAGCTCATGCCATGTACTTACCTCTTCCCAGTGCCTTAGAAAAATTTGGAGGAAATTTGAAAGTGTTTTGAAGTGGTTTGAATGGTTAGAGGGCTTAAAAACCCTTCCTGTGCAAGGGCGCAACACCAAAGATGAGGGAACAACGCCGAAGCTAAGGGTGCAGCGATAATATAAAATTGCACTGGGTGTGTCGGGCAAGAGTGCAATGCTCCTCCAGGTGCACAACGCCTTCAGAAATTTCATGGAAGGAAAATTCCAAGGGCACAACTCCCAATTCTAGGCACATAGCACCAAGCAAATTTGGCCAAATTTCGCTTGAAAACTCACAACTTCTCCGTTGTTGAGCACTCTTGATATTTTGAAAATCAAGAATGATTCATTGAAGTGAAAAATGAGCTTTTATAGACTTGGCAATTAAATTTAACTTTAAAAATGCATTTTCTAAAGTTTGAAACCTTTTTTCCCTTTCTCACTCACTCTTTTACACTGTTTTTCTTTGCAGGTGACTAAAATGAAGAATTTGACCTTTCTTTTTGTCATAGAGGCATGATAAGCTCATTTGACACTTTTTGGATTCAACCATATAGTAGCATCTTCAAAATCCTATTTTTCTTCCACCATGGAGTTCAAATTACCTTTTTACCTTCTCTGGCCACTTTCTCAAAACCCTAGGTGTCTGGAGTGCTTTGCAGCAATCATCAGTGTTGTCTTCTAAGTTCTATATAGCCCTTTAAAGTTCATTCATTTCTATCCAGTTCACCTCACCTTTTTCCATATTCCATCAATCTTTTCTAATAGAATTTCTTCATGTTTGTCCTTGTGTACCTTCTCCATGTCATTTCTACAATTGATCAATGTTTTGGCACTCAACTAGACCATCAAGTTCATAAACCCTAATTATCTACAAGAACAAGAGTTTCCTCTTTTCCTTGTTGTAGGTTGTTTTCATTCAGGGGTAGATATTTTGCCTCATCAACACCTTCTACTGACAAAACTTTCAACACTCCTGTAGAAGTGCCAAACTTTGTCCACTTTTCTGATTTGTAGACTTTGAATTAATAAGGTAATCTTCTTTGGAAACCTTTAGGTCCTTCTTGAATAACCATGTCTTGAAATTCTATTACATCTGAGCCAGATTCTAGCAAAGGAAAAGCAATGCCTGAAACATCCAATGATGACCTTAAAACATGTAAAAACCCTAATGACCTAGTGGGAGGGTCTTTTGACCTGATCTTGACTAAAATTTGGCTTGCATATTGTCAAGATAAAACAAAGTATTTGTTGTAGGTTTTTATGCCCAAACGACATGGGAATGAATTGGCTTTAGGAAACCCTAGAGGGAGGGTGGATTTTATGGACAAGGTAAAAATAGGCCAATGACGTTATAGGCAAAGAAGGAGGCTGAAAATGAGAGGTATTAGCCCATAAGGAGTTTGTAGGAGTGAGAGGGTGACCATGAAATGGCAAACCGATATAATAGTGAAAAAATTTCTATAAGGATAATGAAGGAAGTGAGATTTCTGAAACTCACAATATTCAAGGAAGGTTGTTTTCAGAAATATAGAATCAATATATATTCATCTAAAGATAGTGAAAAATACTAATGACTATTAGTGGCTCCACTTGGGGCGGGTAGCTCCTTTCAGGAGGTGTTTAGGACCTCAGAGTTCAGATCTCTAAGTTTTGAACATCAGTACCTTAATTGCAATTGGCAGATCCCTCTTCCTTCACTTGCATGATTTACTCCTGTTCTTTGAAGCTATGATCTCAAAATGTGAAAAAACATGATTGGTTCAATATCATCTCTACCTACCCATCATACTTTTCCTAACATTTTTTCTTCTTCTAGGTGCACTTGGATTAGCAAACCCTGAACACCATCTTTACTTTTGAAAGCATAAAAACTATCTATGTCTACCCTTATAACTTCCAAGAGCTCATAATAGAGTGATGATATTTTTTATTCTCTACCTAATCTACTTATCTGTTAAGGTTAAGCAGTTTGACAGATCTTCATTCTCTAATCCACTAACATGAAATTCAAAACATGACCAAATCAAGGTTAAGCAATTTGATTGGCCATAAGCTATGGCATTTTGGACAAGATGCTCACAGATTTATTTTTCAAAAAAATTAAAACTAAAAACATGAGGTCTGTAATTTGGAATTTGTTATGCATCCATCTCTTTCTCTTTTGGTTCAGATTTGAGCATCGAAAACCAAATATATTTTCCTAATCTAGACTACTGGAAAGCCAAGTTTACATGGTTTGGAAAATATTTCTTTATTAACCGATCAACAGAAATTTAAAACATGTTCAATCATGATTAGGCTGTATGACTGAATAAGACTTTCCTCTCTCAGCAGTAGTGGCATTTGGGCTTGCACACTTTCAGCAATATTCTTTTTGGTATGGGGTTCTACCTCTTATTTTTATCTGCCATCTTTTTTTATTTTCTTTTTTTTGTATTTCATTCTTCTGATCTCTTACTCAAGCTGTGTTATGTACAATGAATGAGGCTTAAAACTAAGAACTTTAACAAACATAATGCTTGAGCATCCTGCCATTGACAGGACCTCCAAATAACTCTGTGCCATCTAGTTCTTGTAGGAAGAATGCATTGTTACCTATAACTCAATGTATGATGTAAGGAACCTTCCATAAATTTTTAAATTCTCCATGCTTGCCTTTTTCCTCTCTTCTTGAATCCCACTTCAGAACTTTGTCTCTAATCTGGAAATCATTTGCCTTGGTCCTCTTGTCAAAAATCTTCTTGAATCTTTCTTGCATTGCTTGTGTTCTGTTGTATACTTCTTCCCTTGATTTCTACAAATGAATGGTTTGGTTCAACCTCCTTTGTACATCATTATCCTCTGATTGTACCTCTTGAAGGAGCTTAATCACTGAGACTGCCAAGGATGTTGTAAAAACTTCATCCATGCCATACACTAGCTGATATGGAGACATGGTAATAGATTTCTAGCTTGTTAATCTATCAGCCCATAGTGCATGCACTAGTTTGCTATGCCATGACTTTTTTTTCTCTTCCAGAAACATCTTGATGATATTTACTAAAAAAAATTTAGAGGACTCAGCCAACCCATTACCTTGAGGGAAATAAGCTATAGAATGCCCTAATTTATGTGATACTTGTGGCAAAAGTCCATCATTCTCTTGGACTTAAATGTAACAGCATTATCGGTGATGATTTTTATTGGATAGCTAAATCTGGATAGAATATTGGTTTCAAGGAATTTGATGATTATTGAGTCAATGAAATTCCTTGAAGGGATGGCTTCTATCTGTTTGGTGAAATAGTAAGTTGCAGTGAGGATCCATTTGTGTTGGGTAGATGAGGCAGGGTTTATTTCTCCATTGAAATCTAAACCTCGTTGTTGAAAAGGAGTTTCAATATTGATAGGATTTAAAGGCAAAGGCATTAGTTTTCTCTTTCCCTCAAATATTTTGCATTTATGGAAACTCATTACTAGCTTGTGGCTATCAGGGAAAAGAGTGGACCAATAGAAACCAACTTTAAAGATTTTGTTGGCAATGGTTTTCCAATAGAGATGACGTCCACATTCTCCTTCATAAAACTCATGCATGATTCTATCTACATCATATTCAAGTAAAAATTGAAGCAGGATACCAACAGAATTTTTCCAATATAAAGCTTTATCTAGGATGAAAAAATTTACAGCCTTTTGTTTCGAGAATCTATCTTTTGTTTTGGACAAACTAGGAGGAGCATTTAGATTAAAAAACAAATGCAATATATCAGCATATGAGATGGAGTTCAAAAATGATTCTTCAATGGGTGGAGTTTCTAGTTCCTCTTTTTCATCCAAGGAATGTATCATTTTTATGTCTAATGCTTGAAATTTTTCTTCAACCATTAGTTTGGCCAGTCCTTTCCCTTTGATTATTTTAGTGGGATTGATTCTAGATTGTACTCTAAAATGAAAACAATCCACTTACCTCTTTTACCATCAGGATCCTGAGGTAGTATGTCCTTAACCACTGCATGAGGAACAAAAGAAATGACATGTGAATGCAAGATGTAAACTATGAAATATTTTAAGGCTTTGATTAAGGTAAATTCTTGTTTCTCCATAATGTTATATTTTAGAGCTACATCTCTTAGTGCCTTGTTGAAGAAAGCAATGGGTTTTTCTTGTCCCATTAAGTTCTTTTGTAGCAGTTTGCAACAATGGTGTGTTTCGATGCAAATTAGAAGATGAAGAAATCCTTGGTAAAATTAAGGCTGATTAGAACTGGTGTTTGGGTAAGTGCTTGTTTTACCAGTTCAAATGATTTTTTTTCTTCTATGGTCCATTTGACTCCTATCTCTTTTTTCAACATGTTTGTAATGTTTCTTAGGAGTTATGAAAGGTTTGGTATCAACCTTCTTAAGAAATTGATCTTTCCTATGAAGGATTGCAGCTGTTTGATGTTTCTAGTGTGACTAATCTACAATATACCCTCAATCCTTTTTGATTCTATATTAATCCCTTCTTCAGATATGATGTGGCCTAAGAGTTTTTCTTCTTGAAGACCAAACAGAGTTTTCTTAGGATTTAAAGATAGACCATACTTCCTACATTTCTCAAAGACCTTTCTTAAGAGAACTAGGTGTTCTTCATCAGTTTTAGAATAGATAGTGATGTCATCAAGGCATATCACAATGAAGTAACCTATGTCATTGGAAAAATCAATGTCCATGGCTCTTTGAAAAGTGGCCCCGACTTTCATTAACCCAAAAGGAACTTTGACATACATGAATGTGCCCCAAGGTGCAGTGAAGGAATTTTTGTGCTGATCACTCTGAAGTAATAGCACCTTATTGTAACTAAAAAACCATCAAGCAATGAAATTATTTTAGAGCCTACTACCCTTTGTATTATATGATCCATCTTAGGTAAATGGTAGTTGTCTTTCAGTGAGGCCTTGTTCAAATTTCTGAAGTCTATGCATAGCCTAATTTATTCTATTTTCTTCCTCACTGACACGAGGTTTGAGACCCATTATGAGTACCTGAGTGGGACTATTATTCCAACATCATACATCTTTTTAATTTATTTCTCAACTAGAGGCATTAGGATAGGGTTTATCCTATGCAATTTCTTCTTGAATGGTTTCTAGTTTTCCTTGAGATGAATCTTGTGCTAAATGATGTTTTTGTGATAGGAATTCAAGTCCTCATAAACCCATGCAAACACGTCCTTAAATTATTTGAATAGCTCAATGTATTTCTATTTTATAAGAGCTGGTAATGTTTTGGGTAGCTTTATCATTTTAGGTTCTTTCTCACTGCCTATGTTTCATTCTTCTATATTTGTTTCAATGGATTCCATCTTAGGCTTCCTAGCAATATCATTAAAATCAAACCTCAAATATTATCTTTGCATTTCAATACCTCAAGGTCCCTTTGATCCGCATCCCCACACAATTATGTCTCATGAAGGTGTTCTGGCATATTTACAATAGTAGTGTAAGGTGGCTTTGTTTTGTGTGTTTGTTCCTCATCAAAGTAGTCTCCATGATCTAAGTTTGGTTTTGGCATTTAAAATTCATTTTTGGATTGAAGGAGGTATTCAATATGTTTTTCCCCTTCAACCACTTTCCATTAATCTATGTTATCAGATACTATAAGCCTAATTTTGACCTTAACTGTGTATTGTTCATTGACATGAGGTAGTTTACAAGTGCTGGAAACAAAGGCTAGTTCATTGGCAAGATTGTTTTGAGTTCTTAGGACAGAGGTAAGTTCATATTTCTCAAATGTCTTTAGGATGTCTAAGGAAACATTTCTATATTCTCTTAGCCTACGATTCTTGGCTGAATATTCTCCTTTGATTTGCCTAATGATTAGCTCTGTGGATTTAACACCCTAGAGGTTGGTTGGGATTCAACCTCCACAGAGCAGGGACGTACTACTTAACAGAGACTCACACGATCATGCACATAGATGGATTAGTAAGTTTCTTTGAGTAAAAATAAGACCAAAACTAAGGCCCAACAAAGCCATCAAGCAATGATATTCTCTTAGAACCTACCACCCTTTGTAGTATATGATCCATCTTAGGTAAAGTGTAGTTGTCCTTCAGGGAGGCTTTGTTTAAGTTTCTAAAGTCTATGCATAGCCTAATCTCCCCGGTTTTCTTCCTAATTGACACAAGATTTGAAACCCATTCTGAGTACCTGAGTGGGACTATGATCCCAGCATCATACA
>JAXQQM020078724.1:0-24783 GCA_034641835.2 Pinus albicaulis | reverse complement strand
GGTTTCCAATTCATGTGACAAAGTGTCGTGACAACAAGGGTGGCAGTACACAGGATGCTGGCAAAATATACAGTAAAATGCTAGAATAAGAATAGGGCAACGATATGTAATACAACCCATGTAATAAGACAGGAGAACAAGAAATATAAGCGGTGGAAGTGAACGCATACGAGACGTGGAATGCTGATAGGGATGTACGAAATACCAGGCGGAGAGGGCAACATGGAAGTGGACTTGGGCGGTCAGCGGGACGCATGAATGATCCAGGACCACACGATCAAAAATGAAATCAACGGATAAAACGGAATCAACGGACGATGTGTGGTGGGCTAGGAGCGCGATTAACTTAAGTTAAACCGCGTGCAACTCTAGAGGATAATCATCGTTGGATCAAGCGCGTAAGATTGGAGGACGATGATTGATTCCGCTGCGCGTCCATTGGTTGAACAATAATGCGTGAAACAACAGCGGTTTTGGGACGTATAGAGGGACATGTGTCACATGACTTGTGGAATCGCTGCGTTTTGCGGAAAACCTCCAGCGTTGCAAAGGTGGTGCGGAACGATACAACCGGTTTTTGAGCAGTGGGAAGGCGCGATGGGGTCCACAAGGAGGATGAGCTCCGCACCATCGATCTATGTTTTGATCCGATGGTCCAAGGTGCGCGCTGAGTATATGCGTTTAAGCGCCTTTGGGACTTAACCCTTGGTCCTGAGCTTTGGTTATATGGGTAGGAATGGATGCCGGGGCTGAGACCAAAGGGGGCTAGGCCTGATATAAATTTTAGTTGCGGGTTTAGGCCTTTATGCAAGGTATTTTTAGGCGGAAAGGGCCACGATAGGCAGAAAATGAGGTTTTAGGCCATGAGAGGGTGGTTTTAAAGGTTTATATGGGGCGGTAGACCAAAAATTTGAATGGAGGGGTTGACATGTACAACAGCACCAATCCATGACAGCAATAGGGATTCACTACTATCTCGACCATGCTTCCATGCAGATCCAAGTGGTCACACTACTTGCTTATGGTGAGCTTATACTCGTATTTTATTCACTCCTACACAACAATATCCTCAACATAAGTATCCTCTGGTGCAAATGTTGGTAGTGGTTCCTTACGGGATCTTCCACAACTACAACCAGGCAGAGCTAATATATATGCAGTATATGCTGGATAGATGCCCCTACCTCCTAATGTTCTATGATCAAAAAGACTAAGTTTTCAGTAACATTCGATGAAACTTACCCCCTTTGAATCATACGCGCATCACTAGACATAGAACTCTTCTTCAAGATCATAGACCACGAATTCATCATCATGGTCATGGATGCCTCCTAAATGAAACCTTACTGAATGGTAACTTTAGGCTAGGCCGCATACATCCTAATCACCGCCAACAGAGCTCCAGGACAATACTACATGGCTTTAAGAGCATATTCAAGCTCCCTAGCCCCATTCGATAACACCAACAGAGCTCGGTTCATCACTATGCCACACTGCCATGCTTACTTGGCCTCATTCACAAAAGAAACATTTCCACACGATCTCTACAGCCAATGTTCTACGTCAACATTAGGTATTCCAGGAAAAATAAAAACCAATTCCTTCTCACATTATAGTAGATGCTCTGCTAGAGGACACATCGAAGAGCTGATCTACAAATTTCACTGATCTACAACAATTCATGCTCAGCTCTAGTCAGCTTCCACCCGAATAAAGTTTCAAACTCCTGTCACCAGTTGAATGTGTAGCATGAACCACAAAGTTCACTCCATCCATCACAATTGGAACTGCTCCTTCACCTTAATTTTCTACATCTCTCTATTGGTCATGGTGGCATGCAAGTACTCTTCAACGTAGAAAATTTGTATACTGAGAATGCAAAAAAATCACTGCAACAGGAGCACTAGACCCACTTCGTCGTGATTCCATTAGTTTCCTCATGAGCTCTGGCAAATAAATGCTTCTCATGTCCCCATTTCCTAGCTTATGGATTATCTTGAGATTTGAGAGACCGAGAGGACCTTCGGCTCTAAGCCTCTGGATGGCCTCCAAGCCAACATCATTATTGGCCTTGTGGGGCTTTCTCAATGACCCAGTGATGTTCGAACTGGCCTCCCAATTGTCCCAGCTGTTATTGTATCCACTGCTCCATGATAGACAACACAGACAGTAAAATTTACGATCTTCCATAAATCTACTAAGTATACTTATTCCAAATTTTTACCGAGGCTTCCATTTGCACGATTATATATATTCTCTTCAGCTTTTGGCCTAAGTCTTCCTCAGGAACTAAGTTCAAAATAATCAATTCACGTATCATAACATTTCACACCCCACCTGCATCTAAATCAAACATGGAAAATCCATGAAAAAGTATAATATTTGGAAAATAAATGAATATGATTTGATCATTTAAACAGAATGAAGAACATGCAAATCAAATTCCCCATAAACTGAAGACAAACACTCGGAACTGTGTTAATAGCCATCTTAGTCCAACTTTTCAAGAACACCATCTACAACCATGGCATCTTCTTGTGTGTCCACCTGAGCATGCATGAGAGTTGTGGATCGTGTTGTGTGAGACCATGAGGTCCAAATGTGATTTGCACATTAGTTTCTGATTTACTTGTGTAATACCAACTGCCTTGGTAAATTTATGTTGCTACCCATTTTGCTACCAGTCTCTCGGGTATGAAGTCACCATAAACAACATGATCCCTTATACAGTGTGGTGAAAGGAGAGAAGATATGCCAGAGCATGCTGCTCCTTCTTAGCATCTGATTGCATGGAGCGCGTGGGGGCCATGTTGAATAGAAGACTGCACCATGTGGATTGAATCTCAGAGCGTGCGGATCAGATCTCGATTGGCGGTGGAACTTGGTGGCTGCGGTTGCGCTTGGGTTTTGACTAACCTTTCTTAGCGTTTTGCATATAAACTTGGCGTACTCTGCCATAAGTCTTCAAGTATTACCTATGCATGAATCATTCATCCTCCATTTCCCATCGCCTTCGCAAATCGACACCACGCCATCCTTCAGGAATGGCCCGCCTCTGTCTCCTCCGACAGTGAAAAAACAAGAATGGAAATCAACCGACAGCTCCACAATGCCTCTGCACTTTCCATGCAGTTCCACTCTCACCTTTCTTTCACGGTCCAGCTCCACTGTTCCAATACACATTCACTCAAATGAATGGAAAACCAAAAAAACAAAAAATAAAACGCAACTTAAAACTTTATTATTTCACTCGTTTCCCTCAGCCCATGAGGGGCTGAGGTCCAGGCCCGTATAGGCTCTGATACCAAGATAAAATGTTACTATGAAAATTGTATTCTATTAATCAAATAGTCACATATATACATGAGGAATTGTCTCAAGATAGGGAAGCTATATTGGACACACAATAAGTTAGTTGAGAGAATATCTCAACCTCACACCAAAATAGGAACTTAGTCTTAGCTAACTTATGGAATACGAATAGACTCTATAACATAGAAAGAATCACAACTGAAGAAAAGTAGGAATTAAACATTCCAACATGGTAAGATTTCCAAATTATGTTGACCCTCTAACAACCACCACCCTTTAATTTTAGAAATCATATTATAGCTCATGGAGAAAACATGAGGAAAAAACTAGATCTTTTTTCATCAACTATCAATTTGTAATTTGTCTTAGCATGAGAAACAAGAAAGGAAAGGAATGTAGCTGTGTAATGAAAATCTTGTGTTTATTATCCATTGTAGGTTTTTCTCACTGTCTTGTGTTCTTCCCATTTATGTTGTATTCGACTATCTCATATTAGATTTGAATCCTCTGATTCCATCATCTAGTATCAGATCCAAGTTGTAGAATTAATATCCCACCTTACCTCTAGGGTGGAAGCCTATATAATATTTCACATCCCATTCAAATTCTTCCACAAAAGAGTTGAAATCGAAAACTGATCTTAGATGGAATCCTTTGAATAATAGAGTGATATGTTCTATGAATTGTATCAATTGTCTGTTGTTACTTATTTTTTGTGTTATATCTCCAATCACTGATGCTTTCATGAGAAAGGAGAAAAAATTTAGGAAATAATATTTTTTAATTTATATCCCTCCAAAAAAAATTTATATGTTCATCCTTCCAATAAATAGTGCATTATTGCAGATGATCCTTGCGTAGTGACCATGAATTTGAGTGTGCAATCAACTATTTTCTAGTAGAAATAGGCAACGACATGTGGCATTGTGTCTATCGGTATATATATCATTGTGTTGTGGTACTCAACAAACGCCATTTTACTTAGATGTATTAGAAGGAATAATGGGGACACTTTTAAATTTTTAGGATAAAATCTTGTTTATTTAAGATAAAATAAGTTTGGTTTAGTTTCTCTTATTTTTCCAAACACAACAAGAAAATTAAACGAGAAAATATTTTTTTCTATAACAAAGGAAGTCTTAGGAAAAAATTGGAGAACAAGGAAAACCTAAAAAAGGACAATCACATTAAAAAAGACACGCAATATCAAGAATCTATGAAAACATGTTAAAAGGAAATATCAAAATGAGAAATCGCGAAATGTTGAAAATGTGAAATGCTGAAATGTCGATATGTGAAATGCGAAAACTTCGATATGTGAAGTACCGATATCACATTCCGTCAACTAACAAATTCAATATCACATTATTTCAAATGACATATTCCGATATCAAATTATGTTAACACCTCTCTATTTCACTATTTTGCAGTTCACATTATCACTAAAACATGTTAAAATCATCGATAATCGAGCCCATCCCCATGTTTTTCCATTGTTTGTTCCAGATAAGTTGTTAGCCAAAAAAATTTCATATGAGGTATTTAGACAGGGCCTAACTAAAGTTCTCTAAGATTCAAATAAAATCGTCTGGCCATGTTTCCATACTCCTTGTGGAAAATGTACCTTGTAAAATTTCAAGCATTATTTGCTTGAAATTAAGTCATTACAAGTCTTTTTTTTTCCAGTGAAACGAAACTGGAAGTTTTACCATAATGGAGTTGCTAAAGATGTCACAACTAAACTCAAAATGAGGCCATCTTCAAATGAGCATGGTAAATTTGATGATTTATTGAAAATGGTCCCAAAATATTCTATGGTAGAAATATTATCTATTGATTGATTGAATCCTCATGAATTCATTAATTTTAAGCAATATCTTCTAAGAAGAATAGATGACCTATCAAAATTTCTAGTAAGACATTCCCCACAAAATTGAGAAAAATCATAAACAGTGGCCTCTTCTTCCCAAGTTCCAAGTGCTCAAAATATAGAAACAAATACTATAATTGTTGAGCAAGAAAGAGGAGTTAAAGAAGAAAAAATATTCGACAAGGTTTGGGAAAAAATAAAACATGTTTTAATGACTGAGGAAACCCATGTTGCAAATGGTTCCAGCCATGTAAGAACAGAATCAGTTGTGGTCAACACATAACCAATTTTTGTTACTATAGAGTTAGTCATGATCAATACAGAGCCAATCACAACCCACAAAGAGACTGCACAAGTTCCAGAAAATAGAGGGACATCGGGAACTGGGGAATTGTTCATCTCTCAGAACATTGGGAATTGATGCTAGCAGGCTCTATGTATTAATAACATCATAGCTTTGTCATTCCAAGAGCCTATCCTCTCTCTTTTTCATTGAATCATGTTATAGGCAACATAGAGGACATTCTCCAAGAAACTATGAATTTGAAAAACTTGCTATTGGATATGAATAATTTTTTTGGTGGAATCCCTAACTATCTTTCAAGTCCTCCTTTGGTCACTTTAGACATGGAACATAATATTTTTTGTAGAAAATTACAAGATGAGCTTTGGAGTTCACAAAATTTTCAGGAAATATCACTGAACAATAGCTTCCTTGTGGGTGGGTTGTCTTTTGGTGGCACATATTTATGACAATCGAAGGAGAAAAGGGATATGGTTGAATGAACTTCACTCTCCTTTATCAATACCTATGTCTAAACTAAACTTAATGTATAGTTCGCTGAGATTTGTTAGACTTGGAGCCTTACATTAGGTGCATGGAAAATGTAAGAAAATATTTGAAAAGTTGAACTTTCTTTCAAGAAAAAATTTCTCATTTCCCTTTCAATGTGTCGAAGTTCAAGGAGTTGAGACATTTATGTTACTAACCAGATCTTTTATCAATTGTTCACTCAAATAGTAATCTTGACGTTTTGTTATTCATCTCAATTTATTTGAAATAGCTAGAATTATATTTTCATTGTTATTATTTCTTTTACGATCACCACATATAATTGGTTTCATAATTTGCAGATGCTTTCCAGTGTTAGACACATCGAGTTCAAATTTGATAGAATGTGTATAGATCCCTGACACTAGAATCTCTTCTAATTGTCTTGTACAATCCAAAAATATCGAAGTACTTAGATTGAGTTTTTCACAATTGAAAAAATTGCCTCAAGAGGTAGATGATCTGGTAAATAGTTTGAAGGAACTAGACCTTTCAAGTTGCCAATAACTAGAGGAGTTATCAAGATCAATTTCAAAGCTTCAATCTTTCAGAGTATTGAGAATGGAACCCTACTCTAGCTTGAGGCATCTATCAAGTGACTTTATGTCATTGAATTGTCTCCAAGAACTCCATTTGAGCTCTTGTGAAAGTCTAATTGTGCTTCCTAGTAGTCTCGAAAAGCTTACATCATTGGAAGAACTCTCCATCTGTTTAAATTTGTTGTATATTTACATAGGTTGGAATACAATTTCGCTCAAATGGCACAGTTTGGTTGTGCATGCAAAATCCCTAATATTTTCCTCACAACCTCCCCTCCAGAATTCATATGGATTTTGTTTATTATATTATTGTGCATATCGTTCATTAGCATAGGTTATTCTCAAGACATTCAAACTTTGAAAAGTCTAAATAAAATGTTTCACAAACAAAAATGTCCTCACTAACTAGATGTAAACAAATTACTCCTCTCCTTGTACATGGATGTGTATATGGTGTGTACAGGGAGGGGTTTTCTCCCTCGATTTATCCTTCATATCTATTGAGGGAACCATATCCCCTGTAATAGGAAACCTAATATTTTTGGGGAGTCTGAATTTGAGAAATACTGCATTGACAAGAAAACCACCTTCACAACTGTGGGGTCTTTCAAAAATAGAATATATAGAACCCATATGTTTAGTGTTTTTTTCATGTAAAAGTTGCAGTGTAAAGCAATGCTACCCCTAATTTGTTCAAGGTCATGTGCAATATTTAGAGTAAGCATAATTCACACAAAGGGATATTAAAAGGTAGTTTTGTTAAATGAACATGCCCTTGATCTTATAAAAAAGGAACTAGAAGTAAGCCTCATATGATCATCCATTTTGGTAAGGAAATCAACTTTTGCTTCTGGTATGATGCCAATAGTTGATAAATTAAAAATGAAGGTTGATGACCTCCGAAGCGCGCTGGGCTAGGATGCAAGTCACGTGAGAATTTTTTTACATCCTAGCTCGTTTGGGAGGTCATACATCTTCCTTTATCCTTTATAAACTACTGCTATTATGTCGTAAGCCAAATGTGAGTTCCTTCTTAAAGTGGATGATCATCTCACGATTACTTCTTTTCTAAATGTTTTTATAGAAGTTGTGTCGCAATTCCGATGGTTGTTTACGTCGCACTTTCAATGGTGATAAAAATCACTGGTATGGCCCAACTATGACAACAATATTATGCTCGTTGTTGGAACAATGTTATAATAATTTTGGTGGAACCATATATACCTCAATTGTAAAATAACTAACTAGTCTCTGTGTTGTTACACCTACCACATACTTTGATCTATATAGTGTAAAACACATATATGCTTTACCTCGACAAACTACGAACATTAATAAATAATGGATCGAGATAAAAAATTGAGGTAGAGTTTCTTCTTCCGCATTAGCTATCGAATTACTACGAACATTAATAAAGAATGGATCCAGATAAGAACTATTAACAAATTGAGGTAGAGTTTCTTCTTCCGCATTAGCTATCAAATTTGGTAAAATGTCTTGAGTAATTTAAATGGAAAAAATGATAAACTACAGTTAATAGTTCGTTTCTAAATTTCTTATATGATTTACCGAAAGATTTAGGATTAAAAATTAATAACTACCCTACACAACTTGCAAACTACTTTATTTTTGTGAATACGAACAACAATTTTGATGTAAGGACGCGAGGACTTCGTTTAAGTGAAAAAATTTACAAAATACATTATTTTTGTTAATACAAACAACAATTTTTATGTAAGGACGCGACGCCTACATTTAAGGAAAAAATGTTTATAAATAAAGAGGAAAAAGAGTTGGGTTAATGACATAATCACGGAGAGCCATAGAAGTTCTTTGCTTATTCTTCTCCGCTTCCAACGCAGTAATTGTGAATCGGAGTAGTTGTGGTTTCTAGCGAACGAGGATGGAGGCAGGCAGTAAGTCTATTGGGTGCATGAAGAGACTGACGGGTGATCTAAGGAAGCTCGAAGAAGAAGGCCCTCCAGGTGTTAGCGCAGCTCCGCGAGAGGACAATATTCTGATCTGGGATGCTATTATTTTTGGGTATGTATACTAGGGTTTTTGTCATTTTATAAGTCTCCTTCATCATTCAATCACCATGTTTCTGCATCCGAAATTCCAAGTAGGTGACTGACCTCTGTCCATAATTGTTTGCAGGCCTACAGACACTCCATGGGATGGCGGTGAGTATTTACCCACAATAAGACTTTCTGTCTACATCAGAAATTTCGATTGACTGAAATTTTGTATCGCAATTTTGTAGGCACATTCAAGCTAACGCTCGAGTTCAGAGAGAATTACCCTAACACACCTCCAAAGGTGAGGTTTGTGTCGACCATGTTTCACCCTAATAGTAAGTGTTGTCAAATTTCTTACTTTTCAATAAATATAAATTTATTATTAAATAGTATTCGATGCTGCAAGAATGATGAATTCTGCCCCTCTGGTTCTCAAACCCAGATCGTAGTTTTAAAGAGGTTTTTGGTTTGTCCTGTGCAGTTTATAAGGAGGGTGACATTTGCTTGGACATTCTGAAAGAGAACTGGAGACCCATCTACGATGTCACTGCAGTTCTTACTTCAATTCAGGTACCTTTTTAGTTGTGAGGTGTTACTGTTCTTCATGAAGTATAATGTGACATTCTAAAAGAAGGGAAATATAAGTGACAAATGTGATTCTCAATACTTGTGTTTGTATCATGTGGGTGTAGTCATTACTTTCTGACCCAAATCCACAATCTCCTGCCAATCATGAGGCTTCTCGTTTATACTCCACTGATCGCAAAGAATATAACAGAAGGGTCCGCCAGGTTGCTCAACAGAGCTTGTCTGATGTATAACAGAAAATTGATGTGCTCATAATTAAGTCTATATTGAATTAGATGAATAACTACACTTAAATTTAATGTTTTTTTTCTTTAACAATTGCATTCAAATTTAAAATTTTGTTTTCATGTATCAGAATTAAAAGACCTTGGTCTTCTCATTTATGATAATCTTATCTATTTATGTCTTCAGTTATTATGAAATAGTTATGACTCACTCCTTGCCAACTTTTTCTTTTGGAGAAACATAACATTATTCAATAGCAACATTATGACTCTTTGACACCTTTAGAGCATCTGCAAGTTGTTTCACACCTTGCACACCAAATCTGATACCTTTTGCAACATATTTTCTCTTCTAACATTGAATTCTATATGTACTTGCTACTCCTTTTTCCAAGTGATGAAGCAAGTCTAGTTGCTCCTCTCCAGAAATTTTTTATTAGTTTTGTTATGTCAAATTAATACCTAGCTTTTCACGTGGTCTAGTTGACCAGAAAACTAATGCTTAACCAAAAGTAAGACATGAAGTGAGCATCCCCATTCAAAGTATTTTTTGATACTCTATATATTTTTTCAACGACAGGAGCATGGTATTTTTTTGTTATGATAGCATTAAGAATTATTTTATTATTATTATTTTTTAAAATATTATGTATTAATTTTACAATATTATATATTAATTTTACACTTAGGTAGTTGAACCACTGTATTTAAATTAAATTTTTTTTTAGGACAATTTCATTTAAATTAAATTTTTTTTTTCCACGTATTAGAATTAGATTGTTTAATTAAGACTTTTGGGCCTTATTATTTCTGATAAAATACTAGGGATACACAACTCTTATTTAGTTATAAAATTTCACTATGCACACTATATTATATTAATTAAAGAGATTACACATATATATGAAGAATTATCTCAAGATACGAAAACTACGTTGGAAGCAAGATAAGGTGGTTGAGAGAATATCTCAACCACACACCAAATTAGGAATATTTAGATTTAACTACCTCCTATGATATACGAAAAAACTCCTTACATAGAGAGTCAACACCGTAGACAAGAGGGAATTACATATTCCAACACACCTACTTAATGACTACTTGTCTCGATAGTGATTCAAAAAATTTTGTTGTGGTCAATCATAACGAAATATCTATCTGCGACTCAGGAAAACATTATGTGAAAAAACAACAAAAGATGTGTTTGTGACTCAGATCCATCACAAATTAGCAAATCCCATGTGTAGAATGAACAAAAGAGGTGTATTTGACTCAGATCCACCACAAATGGGAAAATCCCATGTGCAGAACCAACAAAAGGATATATTGATGTCCATATAAAGGAGCATCCATCCATTGGAATGCATCGGTACCAACTTTTGCAACTGCTAGTCTTGTAGGATGTCCTTCGCATACATGGTTCTGTCAACCATTATCGTTGCATACCTGTACTTGTGTCTTCAAATCCCCCCCCCAAAATGTGCTTAGTAAATCGATGCCTGTCAGAAACTTGGTTTCTCCTATGAGTAAGGTGTTTTTGTAGACTACTTACTCCGCTGTGAGAATGAAGGCTCCTGTATGCACTTATTACATTGTGGCCATAAAGGCTTTGTAGTCTTGAAGGTTGTGTAGCCATTAGGGCTCACATGTAGTTTCTCGCTAACCAAAAACTATCACTTCAAAGTGACAAAAGTGATTTTCAGTTGAGCACAAACCTGTAATTACAATTGCTATTACAAAGTGGTTTTTAGATAACCATGAACTTCACGGGGATACCTATTCCTTTGCAAGGCTTACTTTACACCAACACTTGGAGTTACCATGTACATAAAAATACCACTACAAAACCATCCTAGACTTGCTTACCATTCAATTATGTGACTCATCATCAAGAGCCTATTCCAAGAAACTCAGAAAAAAAAACTTTCAACTTAGTTGTCCATCATAATCGATGTTGCTGCTTCTTCACCTCATATTTTCTTTTTTCATATACTGGGCATCTTTGTATTTGTCAAATAAATTCTTGGAACTCCATGCACAACCAAGCATTTCTTAAAATCGCCAATTCTAACAAATTAATTTTACCTACATTGAGTTAAGTAGGCTCAATAAGGGTCAATAATTTTAAACATGTTTCCAAGAAGCAAAATAAAATTTGTAGATTAACAAGAACACCAAATTTCTCTATCTCTACCCAAGGATGACTATTTCCTAAACATAAGAGAAACCATTCTTCTCCAACGATATCTCTAAGGGGTCCGCTAATAAAGAAATAGATCGACGAATTTTCAACTGGTCTCAATGCAGTGCATTCCAGCACAAACAATCTAGACACAGGCACTCATAACCCATAAATTCAGTGTCATCATGCATAAAATTCAACGATTTTACACACAAAGTTCTTGTTTTAGCATCCAATTCCCCTAGCATTGCAGCGGAACGGCACTTCCCCTGTACTCAGCTACTTCTTCCAAGAGTTCCTCCTCATGCTCGCTGACAAGCTGCCATAATGAAGATCCATTGTCTAGCTAATCTCCTCACAATTGGACATGCATAACAACTTTCGAACAAACAACAAAATTTCTATATGCTCTCTATACAAGCAAAGACACTTCAGGCATTTTGGTTCAACTTGCTAGTTTCCTTCATAATCTACTCCCTTGATCACCTTAGGCACACACAAGCTCAATCATCCTCCAATCTCTGACGTAGCTCTAAGAAGTGTCCTTTTATGCCATTTTCAGTGTCATATCTTCTTCATACCTGGTAGTATTTTTGGTCAAAATGTGAAGTTGGGAGACACTTTTTTCCCTTTTTTGACATTGAAAATTGTATTTTCTTATGTTTTTTCAACTTCAACTCCACTAAAATAATATTTTCAATCGAAATTATGCTTTGAAATAAAAACAAGATTTGTAGAAAATTATCTTACCTCCATACTCATATTTTTTTTAAAAAATATTGACATATAGGAGGGTAAATTGTTGTTTGCTAACTGCATATACTTGAAATTTTCAGGCAAACTTGAACCCTAACCTTTTTTAGGGAAGGTTATTCATTTTTTGGAAATAAACCATATCATCATAATCTACATAGATTTCACTAGTGCACTGACAATTTTTCGATAATTTTCAGATTAAATCACTATTTTTTATTATTTTTTGAAATGGACGAAGACAAAAAAAATGGTGATGTTTCAGTACATTTTATGAGCCCTAGATTTTCTTTTCAATGTGATTGTAAATAAGAAAAATGAGAAAGCCCTTTTGAAGAAGACAAGGAGAGGAATTGCAATATGATTTTTTCTAATTTTTTTGGTGTTTCCATTTTAAAGTTATTGAATTTTCATTCAGTGCAAATTTTAGAACAATGAAATTCCACAATGACACATTTTAGTATAAAATTAATAAAAAAATTGAAATTTTTAATGAAACTCCACAAATATTACATCATTAAAAACTATATTCATATATGAATCTATTGGTACCAGGTCCGAAATATAACATTTTGTTTTTGTAGGTGTTCCAACTCTCCAATGTTGCAGGTTTCTGAAAACTGCTGAATTTTTTGGGTTTTTTGTTGACCAGAAACTCTCAATCGAGATAATTTATCGGGAGAGATATTTATTAAACTCTCAACTGATAAATTTAAAACTCTTGATCGAGAGTTTAAACCACCACATGTTACATTAAACTATACGGCTAAACTCTCGGCTGAAAGTTTTAAAAACTCTCGGCCAAGAGTTTGTGCCCGAGAGTTTACCCAAGGCCAACTCTCGTCCAAGAGTTTATTAAATTTTAATCTAAATATGACGCAATGTTTCAGACGTGAACCTTGGACGAGATTTTATTAAATTTTAATCGAAAACTGACGCAATGCTTCAGACGAGAGTTCTATATAAATACTCTCGTTCGAAAGATTAGTTCCACACACCATTTTGAACCAGTGAAAATTGCGAAGGTGCGAGGGTCCAAATTATTTTTTTTCCAAGGTGCGAATATTTTCTAGGTGCAAAATTCTATTTGGAATTTTTTTTTTTAAGTTTTTTTGGGTGTGAAAATATTTTTGGAGAAATTTTTTTTGGAAGCTTTTTTGGATGCATGGATGCAGGAAGTAGTTTTGCAAAATATCTCTATGAAAACATGAAGTATTTTTGCAAAATTTCTCTATGAAGGCATGAAGTATTTTTGCAAAATGTCTTTATGATTTAATCATTTATTTAATTTTATCTCTTATTAAAAGCATAAAGTACTTATTCTGAAGTTGTTATGTTTTTTTGGGCATTTGGTCTGAATAGAATTGGATTTTAGGTTTCGGATTTTGTGAACATGGGAAACCAAAGGAATTTCCTATCAAGGCACGATCGAAAAAGAATTGATTCAATGGATAAAAATGAGAGACTACAAAAAAAAAAAGGCGAGAGGAAAGGGAAAGATTAAGCCATGAAATAAATGTGGAGGTAGAGCATCATGAAAGAGATGTAGAGGTGCATGACAATGATGAGGAAATGAGAAATGTTGAGGAACTTGTCAACGAGAATATCGAAAAAAAAATGTCCAATAGAATATTGATATCAATCTCACTGGTGAGTCAATAGTTTCTTCAATTTGAATTTTGTATTTTTTTAAAAAAGCATTGTAGTTCAAGATAGTTTTAAAATTAAAAATATGTATATATCAATTTCACATTAGAATTTAATATTTTTTTTTATGCAGGGACAACATCAGAACCACAAGAATATAATACCACACCTCGGATTTCAAAGCAATTAATTGGAAGTTCCAAGAATGTTGTATACAAGTACAAGTTTATAGAAAATATGGATCCAACTAAAATTGAAGAATTGGGACCACCAATGGCTGAAAGGATAGTTCAAGATAAAGCAAATTTGGGGTTGAAATATATTTTTGAAGGTAAATATATCATAGCACAAGCTCAGATGTTACGTGGATTCTTAAAGCACACATCTCTCAGAAATGTTGTGGAATTATTGGGCAATAAAAGTGAGAAAGAGGTTTTAGCAAATGAAATGGTATAAAAAAAATGTGATGTCAACGCTTGCCACACTAGCCAAAAAGCGATCTCAAGTTGAAAAGAATGCTCGTAGAGAAATTTTAACAGGTGTAGTCGTGAAACGAACTTCATCAAGTCGGTTGATGTCAGCAACTTTGAAATTGTTTAAAAAATCAAGAAAACATTTATGGAGTCATACAAAATTTAGAATTCAATTAGATGAGAATGATGAACTTGCATGTTGGGCTAATATCTACAGGCGTCCATTTCATGATAGACTTCCTAATGGTGTGAGGGATAGGGTAAAAGAGTTTTGGGATTTTAATTCTCGTGTGTCTCCAAATGAAAAGGATTTTGTGTGACACTGTATATTTAAGGGAGATTATAAATCTCATGCCAAACATATAACACAGGTCAGTCAAGTATAATTCTTTCAGAAGTTTATGGAGAGTAATATTGATGTGAAGGTTTCCCTTAGCACATTTGTGAAGATTAAATCATGGTATGTCAGGCCTATCACTATTCGAGACACATGTTGTTGTCGATACCATGTAGAATTCCAATTATTTTATAAGACATTTGTAAATTTTTCCATAAAATATTGGTCAAATGACCCCCCTCCTTCAAGTGTTCGTGAATTTTTATTGAAGATATTATGTGCATAGGAGAATAATGAATTATTTTATAAAACAGAGTGTTGGTGGAAGAAAATTCCCAAAATTTTCTCATTTGGCACTCTACGATGCAAAGTATCCAATTGATCCTATTGATCCTAGACTGTCAAATCTCATTCTGAATTGGAAGCGATATGAAAATGTTACTTACACTTATGTTGTAGATTCAAGAACAACATCAAAAAATATTACTTTACTTGACGATGAAATTTCAGTGACATCTTTTATGGAGATGTTTAGGGTGAAAATATACAAATATATTAAGCATTGTCATATGGCATGATGGCAAGATTTACAGTTCAAGCAATCACGTGATGTGTTCCCAAAAGGAACAATATTATCAGTGATTTATTGCACTGAGAATTACACATTTAGTTCATAAAAACAGATACAAAGTGATTATTATCATTCAAACCAGGTATCTATATTTTTCTATATTTTGTACATTGGACATGCAAAGCTTGCTATCGATGGTTTTGATAGCGATGAAAATAATCGTGAGGTGATTAAGGAGTACCATTTCTACATCAGTGATGATAAAACACATGATACATGTTTTTTCATCATTTTTTTAATGTTGTTTATAATAAATTGTTGAAAGGAAGGGTAACTCTTAAAGAACATTGGGTATGGTCATATGGTTGTGCTACTCAATTTAAATCAAAAAGATCGTTCTTTTGGTTGTCTCGTCTTCATAAGAGAGCCAACATTCGACATACATGAAATTTCTTTGAGACAGGGCATGGAAAAGGAGAGCATGATGGTGTTGGGGCATGTCTAAAACATGCACTTAGGAGGCATCAATTGAATCACTTAGCTTCCCGACTTGTAAATTCTTTACATGTTGTTAATTGGTGCAAAGGAAATTTAAGTCATGTATCAAACCCAAGGATGGCTGATGTGCATAAGTAATCGTACACATTTAACTAAAAATATATTGTACACGTCTAGAGATATATGTGTACACATATATGTGTGTATTTTGTTATATATAAAAAATTAAATATTGTTCAAAATTTGACTCATACATGTGTGTGTTTTTCTCAAGCAGGTACTTTTGGAATATTGCAATGGGCGATGTTAATAGATCATTGCCATTTAATTTCCATGGAATCCCTCAGACAAGAAGTTTAGAGTCAATTAGGAGTAAGAACATGACAAATATACATTTAATTGAGAAATGAAAGTGCTCTTGATTTTGTTTTGCATGTATTGATCAGACAGAGTTTTTCGATGACTATGAAAAAAAATTAAGAAATTTATTAAACCATGGAAACATGAACAATTGACACCATTGCCCCCATTTGGAAACATGACTGACAAGGAAATGGACAATGAAGTGGTTGTGATCGACAATGATTATGATCGTGTTTTTGATATGGTTAGAAAATGTGATGTCTTCGATGTCATTGCACCAGAAAATGATCAAGAAAAAGTGCATTATTATTTATTGTGATGCACTATGTTTAAATCCATGTTGCTGCAAGAGTATAGTGATTCATAAAATTATACATACCCAATCGGTTCAATGGTGTTAATGGGACATTTCTTTCAAGAATTAAAGAGATATAAATATCATATTATTTTTCAAGATTACGAGCCAAAGGTTATTTATGCCCAATATAGTCACTTGGTCATAGAAACTTGGTTGCAGTTGAAGCAAGTGAAGAGTAGAAAAAAATAGCGATAATGGAGGTTATCGATAGATGATCATGATGCCATTCTGGAAAATTTTCCACTAGCATATTTCATATGAGTGGAAGACATTGTTCAAGATGAACAAGGAACTCTGATTCTAGGGTTAGAACATATAATTGCTACAAGGCATTGGAATTTATATAGTTTAATACTATATTGTGGATTAAGACTATATTTTGGATTGCTTTTAAATAAATGGACATGTGGATGGTTAGATGTGTGTTGGTATGAAAAATATATTATGATCTACTAGATAAGGGTGCTTTTCTAGATAATTAAGTTATGGTCATTTAATGTGTCCATGATATGGTTATTTAATGTGTCTATGATGTTTACTCCAAGATGATCTTAACTCGCCCCTTTTTTTCAGGGATATGATGGTGATGAATGAATATTTAATTATGTATATATATATTATTGTATCATTATTTTAGTTTTGATATCAAATGTCATCATATTTTCATCTCTTCATTAGTTTAGATTAGTTTATATTTTATGTGGCTAATCTCTTCATTATTGTCTCTTCTCATGATGGAGGTCTCCTACTTTTATTTTCTTTTGAAATGTTTCTATTTTCCATGTGCTTGGAAAATATTGTTCACAAAATGGAATATATCCTACAAAGGAACATTCAAGAATACAAAACTATTCATAAAGGTCTGTTTAAAGCTATGGATTAATTCTTATGTTAGAAAGTTTCGCTAGTAATGGATTTCACACTTTTATATTAAGAGATAGGTATCCCACCCCTTGTAGAAATAAATCCAAAAGTGTTTAGATGAAATTATTATTTCCAAAGGAAAACAAGTCAAGTCTCATCAATGTTTCAATATAGATGAAGAGAAATGGTTTGGTAAATTTCAAATTTAAGGAGAAAATTTATTCAAACTAGTCTATAGCTCGGATATTGATAGCTTCAACAAAGTATCCTACAAATGTCAAATTTCAAATGTTTCTATGTTGATTTGCAATGTTTCTATTTTCCATGTGCTTGGGAAATATTGTTCACAACATGGAATAGATCGTACAAAGGAACATTCAAGAATACAAAACTATTCATAAAGGTGTGTTTAGCTATGAATTAATTCTTATGTTAGAAATTTTTTCTAGTAATGGATTTCATACTTTTATATTAAGAGATAGGTATCCCACCCCTTGTAGCAATAAATCCAAAAGTGTTTAGATGAAATTATTATTTCGAAAGGAAAACAACTCAAATCTCATCAATGTTTCAATATAGATGAAGAGAAATGGTTTGGTAAATTTCAAATTTAAGGAGAAAATTTATTCAAACTAGTTTATAGCTCAGATATTGATAGCTTCAACAAAGTATCCTACAAATTTCAAATGTCAAATGTTTCTATGTTAATTTGATGTGTTTCTATTTTCCATGTGCTTGGAAAATATTGTTCACAAAATGGAATAGATCCTACAAAGGAACATTCAAGAATACAAAACTATTCATAAAGGTGTGTTTAGCTATGAATTAATTCTTATGTTAGAAAGTTTCGCTTGTAATGGATTTCAAATTTTATATTAAGAGATAGGTATCCCACCCCTTATAGCAATAAATCCAAAAGTGTTTAGATGAAATTATTATTTCCAAAGGAAAACAACTCAACTCTCATCAATGTTTCGCTATAGATGAAGATAAATGGTTTGGTAAATTTCAAATTTAAGGAGAAAATTTATTCAAACTAGTTTATAGAGCATATTGATTGCTTCAACAAAGTATCCTACAAATGTCAAATGTCAAATGTTTCTATGTTCATTTGACATGTTTCTATTTTCCATGTGCTTGGAAAATATTGTTCACAACATGGAATAGCTCCTACAAAGGAACATTCAAGGTACTCCTAATTTTTAAAATTGGAAGAAGGATTAGCTTTATTATTTTATATTTTATTGATGGAGCATAAAATTAGAATCATAACAAATAGAAGCATATGCACTTTTAAAAGGGTTTAAATTCACTAAAGTAATAAGAATGAATTCAATCATTATGATTAATGACTATAGGATCATTATCATACATATGATTAAACAACCATTACCCATAAGAAACTTTCTAGCATCAATTCTAGATTGGTGTAGGCAACAATAAGGCATATAGTCACTAAAATTCAATACTACCATGTCTTTCAAGAACATAATCAAGAGGATAATTGGTGAGAAAATTCAGATTTAGAATAAAATTAGGGTAGATTAAGGTTAATGGTGTATTATTCCACCAATTTATCCCCTAATTATCGTATATCTAAAACATATTTTGTTGGTACTGTAACATATGGCTTAAAATCACTAGAGGAATAATAATGAATTTAATGTAAAATGTCAAATTTTTCCATGTTTAAATCATAGGAACATGTCAAATGTGTTGAAAGGATTTGGCCTCAACCACTAAATAGAATGCCATTCCTTTGCAACATTTTTTAGGGACTGCGAAAAAGATGATTCAAAAAAGTATTATAAACCATAAAAAATGTGTTGTATGTCAAAGGCCAACATGTTAATGAAATTGATGATAGAGAGAGTAATGGTAGGAAGACAAATACATGTTGATCGTAGAGTGGGCCAATACGAGTTGCAAAATGATGTAATTGTTACTAAATACCTGGTAAAATTTAATAACTGTTTCAAAAAATAAATTAATGTTCAAGAAGAATTAAATATATAGTCATATGCTATGGACCTAAACTTTCAAAAAGTTTAGCATCAAGATCTGTGAACAAGAATTTGCAAACACCATATAAGCAAACCAAGCATTATCTATCATGCAACTTGCAAGTGACTTAAAGAATCAGATAAGAATCGGTCCAAAGAAAGGTATTTGGAAGCACCAGAAAATTATGCAAAAACTGATGAAAATAAAAAATATTCCTTATAATGAGACCCCAACATGATAGGTTTGGCACATGAGAACCCCTTTCCAACAATGCACCCACCCTAACCCCTTCGGCTTTGACATAATGATAGATTTTGGGCATCAAATGGCATGGAAACCTGATTAAGGGACGTAACAAAACATATTTGGCATAAAGACTCCTCATGTCCCTGGAGAAGCACAAGATTCTACCCTTAGGGTAGCTTTAAAATTTGATACATGAATAGCAGGAATCCTTCCTCTGATGATGATATTAAGAAAATGACATTAAGACACAGTAAATGATGGACACGATCTTTGGAGAACCTTGTTTGCTACTAGTGTTTGATTCATCATTTATATATTCCTAATGAGAAAGGTTAAATAAAAGTTAAAATTAAATTTAAAGCAAATTATCAACAACCAATGATATTGATAAGCAACAAAACATTTAAACCAACATTTTCCAAAACATATCACTTGCCTCTTATGAAATATTAGATCATTGATTGGAATCTATATATCTTGGTGGATAAATATTACAAAATTAAATTTCATGAGTGCTAGAATAACACTTGAATTTATTCTCTTGATGACGAACATAAGACTCATATTTTGAAGTTTTTTCAACTCAGGAAACTAGACTCCATTTGAGCTTCCACAAAAATAGTAAATAATTGTAAGTTTGATTGCAAGTTCAAGTAAAGTACTCATGTTGAACCTAAAAGATATTTGATAGCATGTGGACATAGAGTATACACAATGCATGCAATAATAATTGACTATGTAAATATCTCTGACTGTAGGAAAATAAAGTGTTCCCTCCATTGGCGGCATATCATAGGTCACTTAAAATGTTAAATATGAGACTTAAAAATTGACTATTTTGCCATCTTCATC
The DNA here is from genome assembly GCA_034641835.2 of Pinus albicaulis. Taxonomy (NCBI): domain Eukaryota; kingdom Viridiplantae; phylum Streptophyta; class Pinopsida; order Pinales; family Pinaceae; genus Pinus; species Pinus albicaulis. Next base: position 4,252 of record JAXQQM020078724.1, on the reverse strand, counting down.
ATCTTCCAGTCAATAAGTTTCAAGAAGCTTTACTTCCTTCTCATAAATTTCATTATTTTCATGGATTTTCAGGTTCTCAATCTTCTCAAGTCCTTCAGCATCATCAATATATTGTGCATAGATATTTACACCTCCAGTGTTGCCTAGAACCTTCTCTGCTTCCCAAATTTTAAAAATATTCTCTATTCCTTCAAGACAAACAGTCATCATTTTCACACTGGGATCAATCATACGAGGCAAAGGGATCTAAATTTGATACTTATTGCGATCAACCCTACATAAAGAAAGAATACCATCAATCATTACATTCCTGACAAAACCCACTGTTAGCTTCCCATAATTTTGCTAGATTAATTGAGATACAAATGGATAGGGGTAACATCAAACGAAGCTTTGGAATCAAAGGACCTAGCCTTCCCGGATGGAGAGGGGGATCTCTCTATTAGGTGCAAAGATGTGAAATTTTTTGCTGATTAGGGTTGAATTTAGGCTAGTTATGAAATATTGGGTTTGTTGATTATTTTTTGGTTGGTTATGATGCTTATATAGACTAGATAGAAACAAGTAAAACATCAAGTCATTGGGAAATGGATCTAACAAGGTCATGATAGGTTCATTAACGGATTACGGAGTATTATAGGGAAAATATAGCTTGGTTGGTGGATCTTTGAGGTTTGAAGGATCATGAGATGGACATTATTTTTGAGAAACAAAGTTTGACAAAGAGCATTAAATAATTCTCTATCATATACTTAAACAAAGCGATTTGGAAGAATCAGAAGCATAGAGAGAAAATCAAAGGTAGAGAAAACCCTAAAATCATTGATTCAGACTTAAAGCAGATAATTATCCAAGACAAACATTCAAATGGAATGCAGAAAGGTGAGAAAATTATTTAACTTTTAGTGATTTCATCATCAAATATAGAAAAAATTTAATATGTACAAATAACTATAATCAGAGAAGGAGAGAAACCCTTAACATACAAGGTTATAGCTATGAAGGTCCTTTAAAAAAATTATTTAAGTAAATGCAAAGAGCGGGATCGAAACAAACTTCTTTGACAAACATAAGTAATGATGCTTTAAATAGATGACTTCAAAAATAGTGTTCTTAGTGACAACAAGAAGTAGGGCTAGCCATAAATCATGCTGGATAGAATCTATTTTAAACCACTCAAGAAATAAGCAAGCTTAGGATATCCTTGGAGAGAAAAGAAGGATTCTTTAACATGTCCTAGCAGAAGAAAACAGTAAGGAAGTGAAGAAAAAATAGACCTAGGGTGGCATTAGAAAACATTTCTTAGTTTAAATTATTTATCCTACTGCAACATAGAAATATGGAAACAAAATGATAAACTAGAAAACATAAATAAAAAGAAACACTTCACCATCGACCAGACTCATGGATCCTGCAACCAGTCCTCATCCATCAACAAACAAACCAGGGCATTTATAAACTCCAAGACATCAAGTTCTTTTCAAATTCCAAGGGAATATGTATTACCTCAGAATCAGACATCAAAATGCAAGGTACTTGATATGTCCAAATAGTCTACAAAAATAGTTTGAGATCATCAATGCTTGGGGTGTTTTGGGAAGCACAATAGAGCTACTTTGATAAGTGATTTTAGTTGGTTGGGGAGGGATATAGGTAAAAACAAAAATAGAGGATTTTTAGGCTAAGTTGACAAGAAATGGTGAATAATGAATGGCATGAGCCTGTGATGGGTCTCCCTGGAATGGTAGTCTAGGCATGATTGGACAAGATGATAATATAGTGCAAATTTTATCTTAGGATAATGAAGGTAGTGAGATTTTTAGAACTCACAATGTTTCATGAATTTTGTTTCTAGAAATCTTATGAAAAGCACTTTTGTCATCCTATAAAGGAAAAAATTACTGATGACTAACAGTGGCTCCACTTGGCGAGGGCAGCTCCTTTTCAAGAGGTGTCCAAAACTTCAGATCTCGATTTTTACGGAGACCAGTGCCTCATCCATTGGGAAGATTTTTCTCTCTTTTCATTTGTTGATGCTTGCTTGAGGCTTTGATATTAGTAATCTGAAACATTTGATTTATATTAGCATCATATCTACCTACCCAACCTACTTGCCTAACACTTTTTCTTCCTTGGGTGCACTTGAACTGGAAAACCTTTGACATTTTTCTTTTTGAAAAAAAAAATTAAAATTATCTAAATGTACCCTTATTTCTTCTGAGAGTTCAGATTAGGCTAATGAACTCTCTTTATTTTCTACCTAGTCTACTTATTTTTCAAGACTTAGTTGTTTGACAAATTTTATTCTCTATCTTACTAACATGAAATTGAAAGCATGGAAAATTAGGACTAGGAAATCTGACTTACCATGAGTTGTGGCATAAGAAAAAGCTGCACACAAGTGTTATTTTTGTACAAAGAAAACTTAGAAAACATAAGGGTAATATATGTCATTTGTTAAGAATCCCTATTTTCCTCTTTGGTTCAGATTTGAGCATGTGGAACCAACATCTTTCATTCCTAATATACACCTATTGACAAGTCAAGATTAGATGTTTTGACAAGTTCTTCCTTTTACTACCCTATCAACAAATAAATTGAAAACATGTTTAGTCATGATTAGGCTAGATGACTAAACAAGACTTCTCTTTTCTTTTCTTTTCTTTTTTTAAACAAGTAGTGGCATTTAGACTTGCACACTTTCAGCATCACTATTTTTTGGGTATGGGGCTGTAATTTTCTTTCAAAATCTTCCCTCTTTTTCATTTTTTCATTTTTTATTTATTTAGCGGTTTTTTCCTTTCTGTTTCTTAATCAATTAGTTTTATGTACAATGAGTGCTATATGAGAAGTTCAGGAATCTTGACAAAAGTAGTGTTTGAGCATCCTTCCATTGCTAGGACCTCCAAACATTTATGCTCCATCAAGCTCTTGCAGAAAGAAAGCACTGTTGCCTCTAGCTGAATGAATGATGTAAGGGCCTTTCCATAAATTTTCAAACTTACCATGTTTGCCCTTATCTTTCCTTTTTGAATCCCACTTCAGAACTATGTCTCCAATTTGGAAATCATTGGCCTTGGTTCTCCTATCAAAAATTTTCTTAATATTGTCTTGTATTTCTTGTGTCATCTTGTAAACTTCCTCCCTTGACTGCTGCAAATGAATGGTTTGGTTCAGTCTTCTTTGCATGTCATTTTATTATGACTTTACCTCTTGGAGGAGCTTCATGACTGGAACTCCCAATGAGATGGGGAAAACTGCATCCATGCCATACACTAGTTGATAGGAATACATACCAATTGATTTCTTGGTGGTTAGTCTATCAGCCCATAGTGCATGCACTAGTTTTCCATGCCATGCCTTTTGATTTTGTTCTAGGAGCTTCTTAACGATGTTCACCAAGCTCTTGCTAGAGGACTCAGCTAATCCATTTCCTTGCGGCTAATAAGAAGTGGAGTGACATAGTATGATGTGATATTTATAACAAAATTCCACTATTTTCTTAGGATTCAGAGATAGGCTATACCTTCTACAATTTTCAAAAAAATTTCTCAAGTGGACTAAGTGTTCTTCATCAGTTTTAGAGTAGAAAATGATTTCATCGAGGTCTATGACTATGAAGTAACCTATGTCCTCTGAAAATTCTATGTCCATTTCCCTTTCTAAAGTGGTCCATGCATTCATTAAACCGAATGGCTTTTTAACATACATGAATGTACCCCAAGGTGTAGTAAAAGCAGTTTTGAATTGGTCACTTGGAAAGACTAGTACTTGGCTATAACTTGAGAAGCCATCTAGTAATGAGATTCGTTGTGATCCAACTACCTTTTGGAGTATGTGATCCATTTTAGGAAAGGGGTAGTTGTCCTTTAAAGAGGCCTTATTCAAATTTCTAAAGTCAATGCAAAGTCTAATCTCCCTGGTTTTCTTCCTAACTGACACAAGGTTGGACACCCATTCTGAGTATCTGATAGGGACTATGATCCCGACATCATACATTTTTTTTTTTCTTTCTCAACTAAAGGTAACAAGACGAGGTTAATCCTTTTCAATTTTTTTTTGAATGGTTTCTTATTTTCCTTGAGAGAAATTTTTTGTTGACTGATTTTTGTGTCATAGGATCTTAGGTCTTCATACCCCAAGGAAAATACATCTTTATGTTATTTTAAAAGCTCAATGTATTTCTATTTTGTGTGAGGAGGGAGAGTTTTGGACAGCTTGATTATTTTGGGCTCTTCCATTCTTCCAATGT
>JAXQQM020080211.1:0-17778 GCA_034641835.2 Pinus albicaulis | reverse complement strand
ATGGAATAGCAAAGCAAATAAAGGATTGAACAACAATTCTGAAATAGAACAGCAAGTCTAAAATGGAACAGCAATTGAATAACTAAGTCCCGCAGGTTGTAACCAAACTTAATCTATTAACTCAAATGCATTCTTTGCAATCAAATAACATTCTTTCACTCTAAAAGCAATTCACACAAATCACACTAATGGAACAGCAATAACTATTAATGAATTATGGAACAGTACTGATAAATCAGAAACGCGCACAACACGAACGTTTAGTATAACAGCTCTGTAACAAAACAGTAAGAACATGCAATTAACTCTTGAAAGGATTAATAACTTGATGCGGAGTCAACACACGATTCTATCTGTAAAAAACCTCAATGATTCAATCTTTAACAAAGCATGTAATATGAACTTATAAAGCATATCAAATTACCAAATAACAATGATAAACAAACCACACAAAAGTCAAGTCGTAATGGTACAGAAGCAAGTGTCCTTCGGGGCCGGGCCCTTAGCCTCCAAGGATACACCGCTTTAAGTTAATCCAGACGCAGAGATGAAATAATCACCAAGCTTTTATTAATGCATCGGTCAAAAATACATTGAACCAGTTCTCAACGAGACTCAATAATCAAAGTTGATGTTTTACAGAAAATTACATAAAAGCGTATCCTATCTATCAAGCTAACAGTGTTGTCCCTTTATATAAAGGTGATGGCGGAGATGTCCAAGTAACATGATAAATAAAGCAGCGATCCCTCAGGATCGAAGATCCTGAGGGATTCGCCAAACTGTTAATTCTTCATCCTTTCCTTTCTTTGGCGCCGAGCTGGTGTCTTCTCCTTCTTTTCCGAGCCGATTTGCTGTAATCTATTTAGCCTTGTTTGCATTCGGTTCTCGTTCAGAGGGACAGCAGTTATCTCGACTTTGTCCTTTCCTTTGGAACGGAAATTCCTCGTTTTCTCCTTTTCCTGTACAGAAAATAACCATTATCAGTGGCTAAGTCTTGCATATCAATTCTCACATGTTTTGTTATGGTTCCTTATTACTTTCCAAATTCATGATACAAAAAGGTTCACAAATTCTATTAAAAAGCCACTGAAATAGTCATCAAAAGCATACCGGATATTCACACGCGTGAGTACAGTATCTCTGTCAGTCGGTGTCATGTCACCGGGTCTCTTTCGATTCCACTGTCTGTCCTCACGGATTTGGCGTACCTCATAAAATGTGAGCTCATCCTCAAGCTGTTTGTTGCGCTGCTCCAAATAGTTAATCACCCACTGAGCCTTCTGCAATTGGTCTTTCAGCTGGTCATTCTCGTCCCTTTGCTCCTGGATGACTTCCCTCAGTTTCGAGCTGGGAGAGCCCGCATCAACATCAATGACTGTCAAATCTGTGTCCCGGCCTCCTGATGGACCCTCATCATGCATGGGCCTCTTGCCCCTGTCCTGTACCTGTACCTGCACTGAAGAAGAAGGCGAGACCCCTTCCACACCATGTGGAGATAATACTCGCCGTGTCGATGAAGTCGGCAAGACCCCTTCCACCTCACGTGGAGATAATACTCGCCGTGTCGCTGCAAATAAGACCCTGTAGCCTCGATGATATGTCTGAACCAAAGGAGTGCTGATATGCTCAACCTCAAGTATGTCCGGCTGGTGTGAAGGCTCTCCTGTATCATGAACTGTCTCGAGAAGCGGCTGTGGCACTCTGAAAAAGTCTCTAGAAATGAAATCCTCCCAAGTGATGCCCTGCTCTGCCAACTGATGCGACACCATGATCTTGATCAAAGCGAAATGGTATATACTCCTGTACTGCTGCACTGGGCTCGTCTTCTTCTGCACAAACATCACCATCCTCTCTATGTTGCGGTATATGAAATACGGAATATTCACCATACGTACCCTTGTGAAGTGCATCAACAAATGAATATGGTACGCGAAAAGACGAGCATACCTACCCTCACAACTAAAATACTGAATGATGAGCTTCATCAGCGGTGCATACTCATCTCTCAAGAATCTGAATGGAAAAACTCTGCTCAAGTAACCCATATATCCAGTTTTAATATATGGCTCATAGTGGAATTTCTCTAAATGCTGACCTTTGTTCCATTCCTCGCCCATGTTTGGTATACCAGTGGCTTGAGCAATAGTCAAGGGTGACACAATGAAATCAACCCCAGCAAGACTTACCCGGCCATCCCGTAAATGTAGAACAAACATACGGGCCAATTCACGATGAGGCCGGGTTTGTGCAACCATCTCACAAAATCTGAAACATGACAAATATCGAAAAAAATCCATAGCTAATGGACATGCCTGCAACCGAGCCAAAGAAGTAGGCTCCTCTCTGCGATGATTACCACTTCTGTGATCTCTGTGGGACCCCCGTGGCACATTACCTTCAGTCACCGAATCACTACCTGACCCTAGCTCATACTCTGACTCTGTCTCTGACATGGCTCTGACCAAGCTATTGGCACTATGTAAACTGATATGAAAGCAGTGCAAACAAAGTTATGATGTGTGTTTCAACACCCAACAAATATCCCCACCGTCACAACACCATAAGGAAACAAACAATGATAATATCTCTGTTTTAAGAGGATTGGAAAAGAGGCACAGTCTCTGTTTTAAATGCAAGCGAAACTTGACCAAAGGGAGCAGGCAACCTTTAGAATTTTGAGCAAATCTTGTCCAAGGGAGCACAACATCATATGAATGTGTTTGTCTATGAGTAATAACAACAAAGTTATAAGTGTCAATGGGCAGTTGAAACAGAGTTATGAAAATGTTTTTATCATTGGGCAGTGAGACACAATATACCATAGTCACCATGGAACAAAAGTCTTGAACATGGTAAAGTAATAGCAATGGCCACAATGGTATAATGAGTATGAGAATAATATGGTTTTGATAATATATGCAAGGCTGGATATATCACTGATATAAGATAGGAGACAAACTTATGCAACCATCCATATTCATTTTAAAACCCTGAAAAACGATATTGCCATGACTGTAGGGTTTAAATCCTCCATTTCAAGTGTTTGAAATCATCAATGATGCCACCAACACATTTAAAAACATTAAGCAATTGCTAAAAACCTGTTTGAAGGCCGTTGGGGGCGATCCCAAACAAGACTGGGCGCTCAAAACGATTTTTCGGACCTCTGTTGACGAGTGGGTTGCTCACCTCTGAGTGGGTCGCTCGGCCCAGGTGGGTCGCTCTTGTTGTAATTTCACACTGCGGAAATAACCCAAGTGGGTCGCTCTGCCCAAATGGGTCGCTCGCGCCCAGGTGGGTCGCTCGAGCTCCAAGACCCTGTCCACGATGTTTCAAAACGTGAATTCGGCCCTCCAACTCCAAATCTCGACTTGGGTGCTGTAGATTGGGGCAAATGAAATCGGTTTGGCTTTTATATATGATGCAAATATCTTCCACAATCAGATTTGATTCAAATCTAATTGAAAACCCATATTACAATGTTTTTGTAATTTCACATTTGGCTTTTTAAATACAATCTTCTTTTGGCTTTTCTGAGCTCGATTTTGATGATTTTGTTGTCTTCTTGCAGGGATATGGCTATTTAGCTAAGGAAAAGACCAGAGGTCTGCTTTGACATTTTCTTCTTGGTGGAATAAGTACAATTTATTACAAAAATAATAATGAACAATTTCTAGTTCCAAAACAGAGTTTTGGACTAGAAATGTTTTTTTTTTTAAATGCTGATGATAATAAAACAAAAAATCAAAATATGCGGAACCTTCCTCACCTTGCAGGCTTTATGACTGGTATACAAATGACTCAAAAACCCTAGACACTAGGACCAAAGACACTTATTGACATTTTAATGACCAAAAATGAAATGACAATGACTTTGAGTGATTTTTTGAGGAAATTTTTAAAATAGCACTGCAGGTGTAAACATGAGGAAACATAAGACAACAGACCCCTTCGTCAGTCCATGGCATGCTCCTAGTGAAATGAAACGAAGTGGAACAAGCGAGACACCTAAGAATGAATATGCAAAGACGAAATGATCACTGACGGAGGGCTGTAAGGGCCGACTCTAACATTGGCTCCAATGGGGATGGTGGCTCCATGGAGATGCCAAGAACGGCAGATCTCTGGGGAGCCAGACAGTGCCTTTCATCCATTGGGCGATGGAATCATTATTTCAACTGATAAAACAAACTTTGGACAATTTTATTGACTGCAGATTTGACTAACGACGGACTGCAATTTGACCAAAACTGACATAACCTAAACTGACATGACTTTAAAACTAGAAGACTGATAAAACTTAACTTGACAATTTCAAACCAACCAACCTCTATCTCCAGAATTATAGCCTTCGCTCCGGGCCCCAGACTGAAAATGAGAGATCAGAGCACACTTGCAGCGAAACAAAAGTAAAATGATATATACAATGACAATGAGATCAGCAGCAAGTACTCAGAAATAATAACGCTTCAGCAACCGACCATTGATCGGTCCTCCAGGACAATCATCTCCATTCATTTCTTTGAGAAGAAATGCATTCTGACCTCGATACGCTGCAATCTTAAAAGGACCCTTCCACAGATTTTCAAATTTGCCGTGCTTTCCCTTATCTTCATTCCGAGCATCCCATTTCAAAACTACCTCATCCAACTAAAACTTATCTGCTTTCGCCTTTCTGTCGTAGATCTTCTTTATGCGCTCCTGCAACTTGAAAGTATTTTGAAATACCTCCTCTCGTGTCTGTTGTAAATGAATCATCTGATTAATCCTCCGCTGCATAGGATCTTCTTCACTTCCAGCCTCCTGAAGCAATTTGACCACCGGGACAGCAAGTGAAGTAGGAAAAATTGTATCCGTCCCATACACCAACTCGAAAGGAGACATGCCAATATACTTTTTCTGACTTACCCTATCAGCCCATAATGCATTCACTAACTTTTTGTGCCAGGCCTTTTTGTTGATTTCTAGCAATTTCTTAATGATATTCACTAAGGATTTATTTGAAGATTCCGCCAAGCCATTTCCTTGCGGATGGTAGGCGGTCGAATGTCCCAAGGTAATATTGTACTTAAAGCAAAAATCAACCATCCTCTTAGACTTAAAGGCTGCTGCATTATCTGTGATTATTTTACTAGGACACCCAAAGCGTGACAGAATATTGTTTTCAAGAAAAGAAATAATTACCGCATCAGTGGCCTGTCGAGTGGGAATCGCCTCAATCCACTTCGTGAAGTAGTCTGTAGCTGTCAAGATCCATCTATGCTGTCCGGAAGATGCTGGGTGGATCTCCCCGATAAAATCCAATCCCCACTGCTGGAATGGTGCACTAACTTCAATTGGTTTTAGAGGCAAAGGCTGTAGTTTCTGCTTCCCTTCGAAAATTTGACACTCATGACAATTTTTAACAGCCTTAAACACATCAGAAAACAAAGAAGGCCAATAATACCCTGCCCTTAGAATCTTATTCGCTGTGGTCTTCCAAAACAAATGACCTCCACAATCACCTTTGTGAAAATCCTCCAAAACTCTTTGTGCTTCCTCCTCTACCAAACAATTCAACAACATACCTCCAGGGTCTTTCCAATATAATGCAGAATTCAAAATGCAGAATTTAGCAGCTCTTAACTTCAATGTTCTACTCTTATTTCTAGGCATCCCGGGCGGTGTAGACAAATTCTGAAGCACGTATAAAATGTCAGCATACCAAGGAGAAGAAACAAAAATATCGGATACCTGAACTGACGTACTTTCCTCATCTTCATCAGACATGGCAGCAATCAAATTTATGTCTAGAGCATGCAAATTTGTTTCAGCCATGAGCTTGGCGAGTCCTTGTCCTTTGATCAGCTTGGTCGGTTTAATCTCCACATCGTATTCTAACAACGCAGCGATCCACTTACCTCTTCTTCCTTCTGGATCTGCTTGTACCAAAACATCTTTAACTGCTGCGTTAGGAACGTATGCTGTAATGTGGGAATGCAATATGTACACACGGAAATCCTTCAAGGCTTTTACAAGCGCAAGTGCTTGTTTCTCAATGATATTATACTTCAATGCTCCATCTCTTATTATCCGACTGAAGAAAGCAATGGGCTTCTCAACTCCGTCCCTTTTTTGCATCAAAACAGCTGCCAATGTGTGCTCAGAAGCAAAAGAAAATAAAATGAAGTCCTGTGTGTAATCTGGGCTGATTAAAATAGGGGCCGAGGAAAGAGCTATCTTTACCAAATTGAATGACTTTACCGCCTCTTCTGTCCACCTTACCTGACTGTCCTTTTTCAGCATGTTCGTGATTTCTCTAAGGTGTTCTGCAAGATTTGGAATGAAACGACGCAGAAAATTCATTTTACCATTAAATGATTGTATTTCTTTCTTGTTCCGGGGCTGTTCAATCTGCTGTATGGCTTCAACACGTGCAGGATCAACTCGGATGCCATCTTTCGATATGATGTGGCCAAGGAGCTTTCCTTCATCCATGGCGAAAAGGCTCTTTTTCGGATTCAGCGAAATGCCATATTTTCTGCACTTCTGGAAAACAATTTTCAAATGATACAAATGTTCCTCATCAGAATTGGAAAACACAGTTAGATCATCAAGGTAAACAACCAAAAACACATCTTTCTCGTTGGCAAAAGCCATGTCCATTGCACGCTGAAAAGTAGCGCCTGCATTCTTTAAACCAAACGGCATCTTTGCATAATGAAATGTTCCCCAAGGAGTGGTGAACGCAGTCTTGTCACGATCATCTTCCTGCACTAAAATCTGATTATAACCTGAGTATCCGTCGAGCAGTGACATCCTTGATGCTCCAACTACTCGCTGCAATATATGGTCCATTTTTGGCAGCGGATAATTGTCTTTTAATGATACCTTATTCAAATTTCTGAAGTCAATACATAAACGGATCTCACCTGTCTTCTTTCTCACGGGCACCAAATTTGATATCCAATCTGAAAATCGAATAGGCACAATGATTCCCGACTTATACAACCTGTTTACCTCTTTTTCGATCGATGGTAGCAGCTTTGGATTGATTCTCCTCAACTTTTGACGAAAAGGCTTCTGATTTGGTTTGATGGGGATAGTATGCTGAATGATGTTGGTATCATATGTTTTTAGATCTGAATAATCCCACGCAAACGCATCAGAAAATGAAGACAACAATTTCACATATTCTGCTTTTACCTTTGGTGACAATGACTTTGATAATTTTACCATCTTGGGATTCTCAGCCGTCCCAATATTTACCTCTTCGACACCCTTTTCTGTTGGCCTCAATGTCGGTTTGCGGGCTACATCATCTTGATCAAACAACTCTTCCAAAGGAATCAATCCCTTAGGAATGATGTTATCCTTAAGTTGCAGCACATCCATTTGGTTTATTTGTATGTCATCACTACCATCATCAAATTCTGTATCTATGGAGGTATCTTTAAACTTACCCTTATTCTGCAGGAATTCACTAATCTCCTCATCATCCTCAAAGACTTGCCAACATCGCTGATTGTCTGGAACGGTGGGCCGGTGTTTCACATGTATCTCAAACTTGTTGCTGGAATTCATTGGAATCTTAAGATTGCTTGCTGCCTTAGCAAGTCCATCAGCAGCACCATTTTGTATGCGGGGCACACAAGTCAAAGTATGATCAGAAAATAACTTCAGAATGTCCAAAACTGCATTTCGGTAAGCCCTCATGCGAGGATGCTTAGCCTGAAACTCACCTTTAACTTGCTTTATCACTAACTCTGAATCACCATATACTGCAATCCTCTTCACTTTCAGCTTCTTAAGAATCTTAAGGCCAGCAATAAGAGCCTCGTATTCCGCTTCATTATTAGAACAGTCAAATGCAAGCTTGTAAGAACACACTCTCACATTGCTCGGAACTCTATCAGGAGCGGAAAATGGACTACGAATCCACACACCAATCCCAGCACCATCGCTACCCACTGCACCATCAAAATCCATGGTCCAAAGACCATCTTCATCGTCCTCTAAATGCTGAAACTGTGCCGGCTCTGATTTTCCTGTTTGCTGCCCATTATCTTCAGCTGATTGCTTCATAACAGCTTGTTTTTCACTTCTTTATTTTTGCAAAACTTCTCTAAAATTCTCATTTATTTCTGGTATGTCTTCTGCCTGAACTAATTGACTTTCTATATCATTAAAACTATCGGCAAGCAACACAAACGACTCTAAATCAGTATGTACATAATTCACAGGATGATCGATTGGCTTCTCTTTGCTAGTTATCATGTATTTCATCTTCTGCTCTCGATATAACTTTCTCATTTGACCGAAGACTGGAATTGTAGCATAAGAGAAATCTAACTGAAGTGTACCTTTCAAATTTTCCCCCCAAGATCTTGCAAGGAGCATCCCGAACCGTGGAGGAATGTCGGCAACCACCACATCCATCAAAACATTCTTCGCTGGGATTTGATCTAAGCTTACCACCAAATCTTTGATGAGTCCTATACACTTTACCCGGCTGGAATCAAATGAATACAAATCATGATACTCTCTTGTAATGTCTAATCCCAACTTTTCCATGATCGCCTTTGGCATCAAATTGTGCGAAGCACCCGAATCGAGCATAGCATTGTGCAATATATATTCATGCAACCTCAAACTGATGTAAAAAGGAGGAACATTACTGTCAGGAGACTCACCATTTAATGCAGCCCCAAAAATCAATTCCGGCTGATCATCCTCAACATTTACTGTGTCAATCATTGGATCAAAGTTCAGAATTTTGGAGACTTGACTACGGTAGCTGCTGTTCTTCATAATTTCCGTCAAAGGAATAGATATTTTCAGTTTGGAAATTTCATTTTCCAAACTAAATGCCGAAACTTTCTCAACCTCTTTAACCGGAACTTCCTTCTTTTCAGCCTTGTCTTTCACTATGTTTGACTGATTTACCTTCTCAGCTGATGATACTTTACTAGCTGCGGGATCAATTGTTTCTTTTCCTCTTTTCTGTGGTATCGGTGAATCTGTCTTCGGTGCTGAAGCTTCTTTTCTTTTCTGAATGGGATTTATGGGCACATCTCGATTTCTCAATGAATATTGCTTCTGCTGGGCAGTCAATGCATTCATATATCCTCTTTGGTATTCATCTGACTCTTCCTCTAAATCAACATCATTTGTTAGGATGAAATCCTCATCTTTCTGAACAATTGAACTTTCTCCATATTCTTCATCCTCAGTGATATAGATAGGCAAATCATCGGGAGTGAAAAAATGATTTTGCTCACCTGACACAACATCATCATCATCGGAATCATGACTCACAAAATTCTGCAAAAGAGGGGTCTTAATCTGCTGTTGGGCTGCTGGCTCTTGAGCTCTTTGTTCACGCTGCTTAATTCTGAATTGTGGCTGTTGCTGGCCACAGAAATTTGGATTTCGAAACTGTGTTTCTGATTTGTCGAGATTCATTCTCCTTAAAACCTTTTCCAACTCACGAGCCAAGTGCTGTTCTGATATAGATGTGGAAGGCTCTTCCTTTATTGTCACTCTTTTCTCCGCTTTCAACCGTGCTCTTTTATCATTCAGATTTGCCTCAACACTAACAGCGACCTTCTGCATATCTTCTAAAGTAGGTGGATCTCTATCACGAAGGGAATAAGCCATCTCCGGATCAAAGCCATCAGGGAATTTAAGGAGAGCAGACTTTTTAGACGGTCTCAAGTCATCTGGAATAGCATTATACACTGTATTGAATCTAATGATATAATCCTGAACAGACTCACCAGGATTACGTTTGAGGTTTGTATATTCTGAAGTAATCTGCAGCAGATCCTTCTTCATCTCCCATCGATCTAAAAACTGCCTCTGGAGTTCTGCCAATGTAGTGATGCTTCTTTGCGGCAAGGCTCTAAACCATTTTCTTACCTCTCCTCCAAAGGTTTGCACAAAAAGCCTCATACTCACATTCTCTTCATCAATCTCGAAACGATCAAAGAAATCTGCCATATTGTCTACATGCTGTTGTGCAGGAAGACTCTGTGGAGTGCCATCAAATGTTGGGATCTTGCTCTGATAATCTGCGGGCATATCATTCGACTGCTGTGGTAACACAAGAGGTGCAAAACGAGCAGCCATAGCTCTTGGTGGATTGATGACAATCTGCTGTCGAGGAGACACAGGAGGACTAGGAGCAGTAGGTCTGCGAGATGTATTTGGTGGAGACGGAGGAGAAATTACTATTGATTGCTGATCAGAAATCTCAGGCTGAACCGGAATGGTAGGGATAAAGGGAGGCTCAGTAGGGATCCGTGAACTGGATGCAATTTCAGATGGTTCAAGAATTTATGAAGCAGATTCGGTGAATTCAGGAGTGTTAGTATCCACAATAGAATTTTGCAACTGTCTATCCAGGTAATGTGAAACAAATCTATATTGCAAATCTTCAGTAAACAATGGATCTGGAACTAATCTTGACAATTCAGTTTCGGAAAAATTTACAAACAAGGATGTTTCAAACCGTGCATCAAAAGGGATTTCATCAACATATATGATTTTGACAGGACAGGATGCAGATCGGGTAAGCACTCTGGAACTCTCAAAACTCAATTGGCTTTCTCTTTCAGAACTCTCTTGACTTCCTTGTTTTCTAAGGGTCCTCGGAATCAGATTCGGATTATCGAATATTGTTGGTGGATCAGGGTCAGGATTCGCTCTAGTATTCCTTCTTGAAGCCAATGTATTGATCTTCTCGGGAAAAATTTCAAGGAACACAATCAATTATTTTCAGCCTTTCGACTTCTAGACTCAATCATCCAAAAGGTCTAGAACGAATAAATATACTGGGGTGATTTACAAATCAAGTACTGAACACACAAGCTTACCGGAGATCGACTGAAGCAGCGTTTATCTACTTCCGCTTATGCATAACAAAAGCGTTTCGAAAGCTACCTGGCGTGACTTCAGACTCCGTCTAAGACTCGTGGAACAAACACATCAACAAGCAAACCATTGAGTTTTCCCCAGTATGGTCGCCACTATGTTAGCGCTCAAATCTACCTCAGGCTGAAATGAAGTAAACTCAAGGCTACATCAAACCACGCTCAGCCTCGTAGCTAGCCCTACGAGGACAGGAGAGGGCTCTCTCCTGTCAATCTCGAGAAAATAAGCAATAGGATGCGAGATGACTTACAATAAGAACTGATTTTAGGCTAGTAAAGATATAGGTATGTTTGGTTTTTGGTTTTTTGGGTTTTTGCTGGAGTAATGGGAAAACAATTTTTGGGTCCGGGGATAAGGTCAGACCTTTGCAGAGTTCAAGCTGGGGCGAGGTAGGTGACGATCTTGATGCTTTGAATTTATGGATAGATTAGACCGACGAGGAGCTGAAGAGGGCAAAGAAGAACTTGGATCCTCTCCAAACAACTGAAAACATATAGAACTAACTGAATTCAAAGGCTAAGCACTGTAAACAATGGATTCAACCTTAATCACTCATTCAATTTAGTTCAGAAGCATAATGAAAGGATGGCATACATTAAACATGAAGAAACTTACAGTAAACAAAGAAGAAACACCATCAAGAAACAGAACACCACAAGGATCCCAACAAGTGCCGCAAAACCCCTGATCTTTCCTTAGCCAAAATATGAAAAGTATGTACAATAGTATCAAAAGTATCCCAAGAGTCCAACCTCTCCAACCTCGAAAAGATTGAGAAATTACAATATACAGATCACTCAACAAAATTCCCACCCTAGCCTGAATTCTTGAAAGGATCGTCAACCAATTCTAATCATGGAACTACAATCTAGGCAGCTAACAACTTGCCTCTAAAAGAGTGGAAACTGATCCATTACATGATTTTTTACTCATTTGAGAGTGAATCTTATAGAAGAGATAAAAATAAGCCAAAGTTACATGTCAAACATGAATTTACATCATAAAAACCCAAAAATTCTATCCACAAGCAAAACTGGTCCATACTAGGCGAAAAACTGAGCTGGCAGCTGAAAATTCAGGAAAAATTTCAAGTGGGTCGCTCCTGAGCCGAGTGGGTCGCTCATGTTCCAGGCTGAATTTGAGGTACTTCCCGGCATCCAAATTGAGCTCATGATAGCTCGTTGGAAAGCCCTGGATGTCTACTTTCCAACCCAAGTATAATTTCTGAATTTGGAGCTCATTTGACCCTCCAAAACCTCATTCTCCCAGAGGTACTCCCTGCTGGTGCAAAAGGTGGCAGCAAGGTGGTTTTCATGGTGTTTTTGAGCTTTTTGACCATCCAGATTTTGATGAAATGCTAAGTTGACTTTAGAGGATGCATAATTAACCATGAAAAATCCAAAAATGTAAAAATTTCCTCCAGCAAGTGTCCCAAAAAAAAGTGAGCGCATGAGCGCGCGACCCACTTAACTGCAAAACCTGTTTTTTGACCCAAAAATTTGAAAATGACAAAATTTTCTCCGAATTTGCCCAAATTCGGAGCGGAGGTCCTCCATCATGTTTCCTGCCCAGTCAATGAAGCCTCGGCCAAAATCTGAAGTGGATTAGGCCTTTTCCGCCGTCGAAGTGCCTTGCGCAACCTCCTCTTCATGATCTTCATCCTCGCTTTGCAAACATGCATGCGAGCCCAGTAATGGCCTTTCATGTGGCGAAGCATGTCTTTGTCTCGATTGGACTTCGCCAACAACTTCTCCAGATGTATATTCACCCGCGCAGCATGTAGATCTCCGCTTTTTCACCGTGCCATGTCACAACCATCCTCATGATCAAAGAAATGAACATGGTACGCGGGGGAAGACGAGCATACCGCTCACAACTAAAATATCGAATGATGAGCTTCATCGTTAGCAAAAGATCATTCTCTCAAGAATCAATGGAAAAATTTCGTTTGGCGGTAAATCGGTATATCTGGGGCCAATATATGGCCTAGTGGAATGTGCAAGTGTCGACGTTTATTCTGTCATCTTCATCTACATTTGGTATGCTAGTGGCTTGAGCAATAGTCAAAGGTGATACAATGAAATCAACCCCAGCAAGGCTTACCCGACCATCCCGTAAATGAAGAACAAACAAACGAGCCAATTCACGATGAGGCCGGGTTTGTGCAACCATCTCACAAAATCTGAAACATGACAAATATCGGAAACAATCCATAGCTAATGGACATGCCTGCAACCGAGCCAAAGAAGTAGGCTCCTCTCTGCGATGATTACCACTTCTGTGATCTCTGTGGGACCCCCGTGGCACATTACCTTCAGTCACCGAATCACTACCTGACCCTAGCTCATACTCTGACTCTGTCTCTGACATGGCTCTGACCAAGCTATTGGCACTATGTAAACTGATATGAAAGCAGTGCAAACAAAGTTATGATGTGTGTTTCAACACCCAACAAATATCCCCACCGTCACAACACCATAAGGAAACAAACAATGATAATATCTCTGTTTTAAGTGGATTGGAAAAGAGGCACAGTCTCTGTTTTAAATGCAAGCGAAACTTGACCAAAGGGAGCAGGCAACCTTCAGAATATTGAGCAAATCTTTGTCAAAGGGAGTACAGCATCATATGAATGTGTTTGTCTATGAGTAATAACAACAAAGTTATAAGTGTCAATGGGCAGTGAAACAGAGTTATGAAAATGTTTTTATCATTGGGCAGTGAGACACAATATAACCATAGTCACCATGGAACAAAAGTCTTGAACATGGTAAAGTAATAGCAATGGCCACAATGGTATAATGGGTATGAGAATAATATGGTTTTGATAATATATGCAAGGCTGGATATATCACTGATATAAGATAGGAGACAAACTTATGCAACCATCCATATTCATTTTAAAACCATGAAAAACGATATTGCCATGACTGTAGGGTTTAAATCCTCCATTTCAAGTGTTTGAAATCATCAATGATGCCACCAACGCATTTAAAAACATTAAGCAATTGCTAAAAACCTGTTTGAAGGCCGTTGGGGGCGATCCCAAACAAGACTGGGCGCTCAAAACGATTTTTTGGACCTCTGTTGACGAGTGGGTCGCTCACCTCTGAGTGGGTCGCTCGGCCCAGGTGGGTCGCTCTTGTTGTAACTTCACACTGCGGAAATAACCCAAGTGGGTCGCTCTGCCCAGATGGGTCGCTCGCGCCCAGGTGGGTCGCTCGAGCTCCAAGACCCTGTCAACGCTGTTTCAAAACTGTGAAATCGGCCCTCCAACTCCAAAACTAGATTTGTATGCTGTAGATTGGTGAAAATGAAACTTGTTTGGCTTTTATATATGATGGCACATATCTTCCACAATCAGATTTGATTTAAATCTAATTGATAACCCATATTACAATGTTTTTGTAATTTCACATTTGGCTTTTTAAATACAATCTTCTTTTGGCTTTTCTGAGCTCGATTTTGATGATTTTGCTGTCTTCTTGCAGGGATATGGCTATTTAGCTAAGGAAAAGACCAGAGGTCTGCTTTGACATTTTCTTCTTGGTGAAATAAACACAATTTATTACAAAAATAATAATGAACAATTTCTAGTTCCAAAACAGAGTTTTGGACTAGAAATGTTTTTTTTTTTTTTAAATGCTGATGATAATAAAACAAAAAATCAAAAATGCGGAACCTTCCTCACCCTGCAGGCTTTATGACTGGTATACAAATGACTCAAAAAAACCCTAGACACTAGGACCAAAGACACTTATTGACATTTTAATGACCATATATGAAACGACAATGACTTTGAGTGATTTTTTGAGAAAATTTTTAAAATAGCATTGCAGGTGTGAGTATGAGGAAACATAAGACATCAGACCCCTTTGTCAGTCCATGGCATGCTCCTAGTGAAATGCAACGAAGTGGAACAAGCGAGACACCTAAGAATGAATATGCAAAGACGAAATGATCACTGACGGAGGGCTGTGAAAGTGCAGCTCTCTCCTCCACCGCCACCCCCAGAAATAGATATGGCCATGCAAATTAAGTTACCCACCTTCAAGGGTGTAGGAGACAAAGATATGGACCAATTCTGGTTTTTCACAGAGTCAATATGGACCGCGCAAAATGTGGTCAGTGATGCTGTAAAGAGGGAACAACTATCCCTCGCCTTCAAAGGAAGAGGTAGGAATTGGTATATGGGATACGTAGCTCAGCATGCGAATGCGACCGTTAAAGAGGCTAAAAATACCCTAAAACAACAATTTCAAAAGCCTAAGTCCTACTCTCAGATAATGAATGACCTAAAGATTTCAAGAAGGACCCTTTGAGTCTGTATGGGAGGCTCATGAATGGCTGAAAAAAGGAGATCAGAGAAGGGAAATTTTTGTATGATGACAAACAACACAAGGAATGGTTCATCATTATGTTATTGTCTCACCTATTTGTACCTATGGGTCAGTAATTCATTGAATCACAGGAAAAATCTTTGGAGATTTCTATGAAGTTAGAAGTTGTGCCAAGAGATGACACCGAGTTGGGAGTACAACAAATCCATGGGAATACGGAGGCAATGCACATGGAAATCCAGAACCTACTAAAGGACCGAGGAAAAGAAGTTAGCCCAGACATGTGGTGCATACGATGTAGGGTATCCGTCCATACCAAGGATCAGTGCCCACTGCTGACAGACTACCTACAAGCTGGGGGACCGAGCCCATTATGCCCTAGGGAGACTATGGGACCAAGTGGACCAATGTTGTGGTGTGATTATTTTCACGTAGCCAGCCTACATGATACTAACCACTTTCCCCATCTAGGTGTGTATGTTCCAGAACTGAAGCAACAATGGTGTTGGTTTTTCCGATCAGTAGGACACGATGAACATAATTGCCGAAATTATAATTTAATGATAGACCAAGGAAACCTATATAGGGTAAAAACGAACCCTTCTTCACCACGATCCCCCTTGGGCATAGCTGGCTCTACGACTAGGGGTAGGGAAGGGGGCAGAGGTGGAGGTGTAGGTGAGAGAAGAGGAAAACTGATCTGTTATAACTGTGGATAAGTAGGACACTTTGCGAGGGGCTGATTGAACCCTTCAAGAAAATCTTGCAGATACTGTAGGCAACTGGACCATGTGATTGAAGACTGTCCAATTCTGATAGCAAAAATATATGAAATGAAGCAAACACCTATGCAGAATGTGCGGAGGGTTAAGACAGAACCTTGAGATGAAGGACCCAGCATTAATGTCATAACAGGTAGCGGCACGACCACTGGGGGAGCTGAGGAGAAAGATGTTGATGAGCCTCTCATCGAAAAATAATCCATTAGACAAGAAGGTTTGGACTTGTCAAAGGAAAAGGAAACCTTTGTTGGAGCTCACAAAGACTTTTCTAAGGCTGAGGCATCTACTTCTCAGGCCCCTACAACCCTCAAAGCAGATCACGAGGTCAAACCATTTTTGCAGGCATGTATAAAGCTACTTTTCAAGCGAAGGTCGTAGAAAATATTTAATCATTAATAGACAGCTGAAAAAAAAGAACTAATCCAACCCTAGAAGTTAGGGATGTGTACAAATTGTATAAGCATAAGAAACACACTGGTAGGGAAATGTAGCTAAGAGCATAGATTGGTGATTATGAAATGGATCAGGTTATTTTGGACCTAGGATCAGATGCGAACATATTTCCAAAGCAAACTTGGTAGCGAATGGGAGAACCTATGTTGGAATGGTCCACTATCCAGTTGTGCATGGCCAACCAGTAGAAGATCATACCCTTGGGGAGACTGTCAAAGATCACGGTAGATATCATAGGAGTTAAGGTCCGAGATGACTTTGAGGTAATTCATATTGTAGAAGATGCAGACCCCTATCCTTCACTCCTAGGATTGGATTAGGCCATAGATATGGGGGGTATCATCAACCTAAAGAAAACAAGCATGGTGTTTGAAAATGAAGGTACGTGGGTGATAGTACCGTTAGACCCTGCGAAAGGAGAATGATATAGAGAGATGGTCTGCAAAGAAGAGGATGCGGATCACATTTATAAGTTAACTACGCAGGACGAATATTGAATCAATCCTATGGCTGATGGTGTGCTTTTCTGTGAAAAATATAGCTAATGTTTCTCTGACTCTGACGCGGAGATGGAAAATTGGCAGAATCGGCTACATGATGTTTCTGCGTTGCGATGTGTTAGAATCACAAAGAACTTCTAATGCATCTCTTCATAGGTAAGATAATTTCCCTAATTTGATGGTTCTGGTAGTATTAAGGATTTTTTGCAAGCATTTGAAGTTGAGGTTCCAAGAGAGCAGAGGCTATGGGCCCTTAATCTAGCCATTCACACAACACTTGCGAGGTGGTGGGACATGAATAAAGGGGCATTCCAGGATTGGGAAGAGTGTCAATATATGATGATATTGTGATTTTAACCTTTGATTCACTTGCGCATAAAGACATTCCTTGGCCCAGGGGACCCGCGGGAGAATTTTCTCGCTTGGATGGAGAAATGGTGTGGCTCAATTATAGAAGAATGGGTTCACATATTTATTCATGCCTTGGGACCAATTCCCACCACATGGTATTTATATGTGGAGATACACGAGTGCACCCACCACTGGGAAACATTGAAGGATGAGTTTGTACAGACATTTGGGTTAGCAGGTGGAATGGAGGCACTTAATGAAGCTCTGTAGGACATATATACCTTATTATTTGATTAATCACGCCCTTACGCAACACTGGGGGCACCAACATGGGAAATGCATATTCAAGATATTGTCAACTACCACAATTTAGCAATAGAAGAGTGCGATGAAGATCCACGAAATATCTCTATCCTAGAGTCGGAGAAACATACG